>JAKOOJ010000008.1:21000000-21397500 GCA_022577455.1 Arizona elegans | reverse complement strand
GATCCCGCTCAAAGCCAGTATATGATTTCATCCAATAAATAAACACTTCATGTTGAATCAAAAAACCAAGGAAGAAGTGAACATTCAGATTTTTTTTTTTAAAGAACAGTTCTTTAAACCTTCATAAATTACATTGGGTATGTTGGGAAATGCAGCAGATTATCTGGATTTCTTTTGATCAACATTTAAGCTTGTATATAGGACAGAAGTGGGATGCGGTGGCTCAGTGGCTAAGATGCTGAGCTCGTCGATCGAAAGATCAGCAGTTTAGTGGTTCGAATCCCTAGCGCCACGTAATGGGGTGAGCTCCTGTTACTTGTCCCAGCTTTTGCCAACCTAGCAGTTCGAAAGCACGTAAAAAATGCAAGTAGAAAAACAGGGAAAAACTTTTGGTGGGAAGGTAACAGCGTTCCGTGTGCCTTTGGCATTTAGTCATTCCAGCCACATGACCACAGAGACGTCTTCAGCTCTTTGGCTTTGAAATGGCGATGAGCACCGCCCCCTAGAGTCGGGAACGACTAGCACATATGTGCAAGGGGAACCTTTACCATATACCTTAAAGGACAGAATCAACTTTCATTCATCCTGGTGGATGACCTTTATCAGGACCTGATAAAAGAAGTGCATACCTCCTGTTCCTTTTGGTTCTCTTAACAGCTTTCAAGACTGTTGACCATGGTATTTTTCTGTAGCATCTATGAGAGTTGTGGATTGCAGGCACTGTTTTATTGTGATTCCATTCCTTCCTAAGTGGACAGTACCAGTTGGTTATGGGAAAGAAAAATCATCCAGGCAGTGATGATTTGTTACTCTCTGTGGTGGAATGTACACTTATAGCAGCAGAGCAGAAAGGATTTTGCCAGCTCCACAAAAGAAGCTCGGATCAAGAGTCATGATTTGGATGGAGGAGGAAGGAAGAGGTTCAGGGTAACCACCCCTAGAATCTCTCAGGATATATAGGTAGTCCTCAAATTAGGAGCCCAGTCGAGTCAAAAATTTATGCTGCTCAGTGAAACATTTGTTAAATGAGTTTTGCCCAATTTTATGACTTTTCTTGCCCCAGTTGTTAAGTGAATCATCACACATGTTAAATTAGTAACAAGGTTGTTAAGTGAATCTAGGTTCCCCATTGACTTTGCTTGTCAGAAGGTCACAAAAACTGGTCACAGGACCCCAGGACAGAAAAAAATAGGAGCCGGTTGCCAAACATCTGAATTTGGATCATGTGACCATGGAGATGCTGCAATGATCATAAATGTGAAAAATTGTCATAAGTCACTTTTTCAGTGCTGTTGTAACTTTGAACAGTAACTAAATGAATTGTTGTAAATAGAGGACTACTTGTATTTAGGCTCAAGCTAATAAGGGGTTGGACTCAGTTGGATCTCAGTGTCTCATCTCTTGGCTTGAATCTAATGTCAATGTGTTAGACACCCAATAGACAGAATCTTGCCAAACTAAAGCTATAAATTTCTAAGCTATTTAACTTATCTTGAGAGATTCTAGGGTATGGTTGCCCCGAGTAGCTTTCCTCCTCCCCTATCCAGCTTGGGACTGTGTAGTCTCTTGAGCTGGGTTTCTTTCGAGGAAAGCTCTGAGCTGCCAAAATCTTCCCCCTCTGCTGCTGCAGTACACATTCCATCACACTCTTATAATTGTTCTTTAATATATATATGAAGGTGTTTGGAGAAGTCATTCACCAGTTTGGATTGAAGAACCATCAGTAGGCCAGCTATATATTACTGCTTCCAACCAATCCAGGAATACGAAGGAATTAGCTGCAGGCCAATAGAAATTGGATGGGTAGAAACTGAGTTTGAATCTCTGCAAAACAGGGTTATTGTTTGTCCAAATGACATTTGATTTTTTTTCCTGCCCCAGTAACAATAAATGAGGAGATACTGTCGCTAAAATAAAAAATCCACAACTAGGGATCCTCCTAGACTCACAGCTAATGCTAGACAGCAGTCAAGGTTATAGCTAGAGAAGGTTTTATCAAGCTTCAGCCCTTCCAGAATGAGTACCTGACAACAAGTACTAATATCTTTATCATATTTAAAATTGTTGACTGAAATGTATCTTCCATGGGATTGGGAAGTTGCAGCTGGTGCAGAGTTTGGGAATCTCTTGTGGGCAAGAGACAGCTATCCATGTCATAAAACAGTGTTTTTTGGGGGTGCCACAGTAGTTTCCAATAAGCTTCTGAGTACAATTTGAGTTGATTTTGTTTATTGCATGGCATCTGGGAAAGCTATTGCCTCCTGCTATGTGCATTTGTTGTTCCAAAATGCTGTGTTTAAAGATCTTTTCCATGTGAGATCAAGGGAGGGAAATAAGGGCATGATATCCCTGTGGAATAGTTTCCTATCGGAATTTCACATGAAGTCTTTCCATAGTGAAATTCAGAAGTGCAGACACAACTGATCTCTTTAGCAGAAATTGTAATGAAATTACCCAGATGTTATTAAGTAAGATTTTAATACATTTAAATGTGGCCATTGGACATGGATATTAAGGTTAGATTGTGATTTTATAGAGACAGCGACTGTGATGGAAATATATTGTTTTAACTGTTTTTATTAACTTCATGAAAGATCCCTGTGGAGCTAGTGATATGTAAATACTCCAAAGAAATACATAAAGTAGCTACATCTTACCAATTCAGAACAAAAAATGTTTCCAAATTGTAATGTGCATGTAAGATTTGCAGTGGCGAAAGTATATTGTTGGGGTTTTTTTTTAAATAGCCTAGGTACCAGCCTCTTTTGTTTGTTTGCTTAAATGAAACTAAATGACAATTTAGGGAGGTGGTGGCTCAGTGGCTAGGGCGCTGAGCTTGTCGATCAAAAGGTCGGGTTCGAATTTCTAGTGCTGTGTAACAGGGTGAGCTCCCATTACTTGTCCCAGCTTCTGCCAACCTAGCAGTTCGAAAGCACGTAAAAATGCGAGTAGAAAAACAGGGATCACTTTTGGTGGGAAGGTAATAGCGTTCCGTGTGCCTTTGGCATTTAGTCATGCCGGCCACATGACCACGGAGATGTCTTCGGACAGCGCTGGCTCTTCGGCTTTGAAATGGAGATGAACACCGTCGCCTAGAGTTGGGAACAACTAGCACATATATGCAAAGGGAACCTTTACCTTTACCTTTAAATGACAATTACTATAACCTTCCCTTACTAAAAACTTCATTCCAAATATGCAGTGTGGGAGAGTTTCTAGAAATTGTAACTTCAAAATCTTCCTTATGAAGATAATGAAGATGTGTTCTTCATCATGTATTCTTTGCAGTGCAGCCCTAAATCTTTCGCACATCTTCTACTTCCTGAAAAAGTCTGAATTTATCATGCATTCATTCCATCCAGAGTTACCCTTTGGTAAGATGGGTGGCCAATAAATCTGATAAATAAATTCATTAAGAGGCATTTTACCTACGTCCACATTTATTCACATTCAAGGGACATATTACTGTAACTGATAAGCCAATTCATGGTATGAAGTGAAATGTAGAATTTAGAACCCTCATGTAGTTGATGAGCTTCATATATAGCAATAAGTTGACTTTGTATAAAATATACAAAAGTATGAAGGCTATTGCTTAACGCATTGTAAACCGCCCTGAGACTCCGGAGAAGGGTGGCATATAAATCAAATAAAAATAAATAAATAGAAATAAAATGAGATGATATGTTAATCTATGTATCTGCAGAATGGTTCATATATCTCTTATATCTCTTATACCTTTTCATAAAAGGTATAGCAAATCAAAAGCAACTGCATTACATAAAATGACCTATATGCATAAGGTATTTACTCTCCCTGCAATGGGGGGTGAAGTGGTGATATATTAATTTAAAACTCTTTATTATATCATAGAAAGTCCAAAAGATTTCATCAAAAGCCTAATCCAATTCCCAGCTCCCAAAATAGTCACATTATTTATAGAGGTAAAAAGGTAAATGAGTCCCTGCAGGTTTTATTACACTAGTTGTTGTCAACTATGGGGAGGGGAGGTGTTCATCTCCCTTTCAAGTCCATTGAGCCAACACTTTCAAAGACATTTCTGTGGTCATGGGGCCAGCATGACATCACAAAGCACCATTACCTTCCCACGAAGTGGTACTTATTTATCTACTTGCATTTGCATGCTTTCGAACTATAGAAGTTATAAAAGCCTTCCTTAAAATCTCTGGCTTAATTTATAAATCAATTGAATTAAACTATATGATATAATAGCCTATACTTCTGTGCAGCCCGCATTCTGGTTTTATATTTTATTTCAAAATATTAAAGTATTTTTATCCATCTTCTCTAGGTCCAACCTCTTGTTGAAATGTGATTTGATCTGAGAACTTTTTTAACCAGGATATTGATGTATTTTCGGTCTTCTGTTGATATTTCCACTGTTCCTTTAATATGGCTTTAATTCTATTTCCTTGCTCTCCAGTTAGACGAAATCTTCTGGATTTTAGTAGTGAAGAAAAGACAGAGTTTCTAAGAGTCTTACAGCAAGCCAAAACTACAACACACCCTGACTTTATGATCGCAACCAGGAGACGTGAGGAGATCTTGGGTCCTGATGGCAACACTCCACAATTTGAAAATGTGTCCATTTATAACTATTTTGTGTGGTCTCATTATTACTCCGTCAGAAAAACTTATCTTGGGCCTGGACAGCGAAGTTTTGCTGGAGTAGATTTCTCCCATGAAGGACCAGCATTTCTCACCTGGCACAGATATCACCTGCTACAACTGGAGAGAGATATTCAGGTAAAGTATTTTTATTTATATTGCCTAGTATCAGATCACAAGACAGGCAAGCCCTGCTTCATTTTCAATTTGGAGTAATGATGTTCCTTGCCTAAAAGAAGCTACTGGGAAAGTTGTAGATCAGGGATGTCCAACCTTGGCAACTTTAAGTCTCGTGGACTTCAACTCCCAGAATTCATGCCTAGCTAGAGAATTCTGGGAGTTGAAGTCCATAAGTCTTAAAGTTGCCAAGATGGACACCCCTGCTGTACTTAATTAATGTTGGGTGGCCTAGGCAACCTGCTGTTTGACAATTATTTAAATATAAAATCATTCAAAACTCCCATAACCATACAGACATATATAAAAAAAGTCAGATTAGTTGGCATTCAAAACATCTGAATAGCTCCAGGGACTTATGCAGGCTTATTTATTTATTTATTATTTATTAGTTTGATTTATATGCTGCCCTTCTCCGGAGTCTCAGGGTGGCTTACAATGCATTAAGCAATAGCCTTCATACTTTTGTATATACCTGCTTAGTAGGGCTTTTTTAAGGTGACCAGATTTTAACATTGGTAAAGAGGGACATTATGGGCGTGGCTTATTTTGTGGGCGTGGCTAGCTGGTCATGTGACTGGGTGGGCGTGGCTAGCTGGTCATGTGACCGGGTGGCCATGGCTATGTGTATAGGGTAAGGTGAACAGATTTTAACATTGGTAAGAGGGACACCATTGTGGGCGTGGCTTATTGTGTGGGCGTGGCTTGGAGGCCATGTGACTGGGTGGGCGTGGCTAGCTGGTCATGTGACCGGGTGGCCATGGCTGTGTGTATAGGGACTACTCAGAGGGCTGAAAAGTCATTTCTGACAGGTCCTCACACTTTTGACTGGTCCTCACACTTATGACCATCCTCACATTTATGCCCGTGCAGCATTCTTAACAACCATGTCACTCATTTCACAACCGCTTCTCTTCACCATGATGACAAGATAGGGCAAAAAACGTAAAATGTGAGGACAGTCGTAAGTTCGAGGACTGGTCAAAAGTGCGAGGACCAGTCAAAAATAACTTTTTCAGCCCTCTGAGTAGTCCATATGCACAAAAGGACTAACCAGAGGGCTGAAAAAAGTCATTTCTGACAGGTCCTCGCACTTTTGACTGGTCCTCACACTTATGACCATCCTCACATTTATGCCCGTGCAGCATTCTTAACAACCATGTCACTCATTTCACAACTGCTTCTCTTCACCATGATGACAAGATAGGGCAAAAATGTAAAATGTGAGGACAGTCGTAAGTTCGAGGACTGGTCAAAAGTGCGAGGACCAGTCAAAAATAACTTTTTCAGCCCTCTGAGTAGTCCATATGCATAAAAGGATACAGCAATAGAGAGGGATGAAGGAAGGGAAGGGAAATTAGAGTAGGAGTGAGGGTAAGAGAGGGAGGAAGAGAGGAGGAGAAGGAGAAAGGAAGAGGAAGTAGGGAGGAGAAGAAGAGGGGGGGAAGAGAAAGTAAGAAGGAAAGAAAAGAGAGGTGGTAGGTTTGAGGAGAAAGATTGCTGTACAATAAAAAAGATGAAAGGGAAGAAAGCCAACCCCAAACAAATATAAAGATATTAAGATTAAGAATGAATTGTTAAACTTTAAAGAATAAAAGAGAACAAATATGAATAAATAGCAATAATTAGAAACACACATACAAACATGCAATGTATTTTCTTTGAACAGAATATTTGGCTGGTTCACAAATTTAAACAGCGTTTAGTCATTTCAATTAAATTTACAATTTCTATATTTCCTTTTTGCCATATTTATTCCTCATCTATTTTTTTAAAAAAACAATATTACCCTTCATCCTCATCTCTAATCTTAATCAAATTCAATTTTTCCCTTCTATTCTATTTTATACCCCTTCCCATTGTCATCTATTTTTATATCCATCCTCACATTGGTTAATTATGTAATTATGTAATACAGTTGTTTAATACAAATTCAACATTTTAATATAAATCAATTAGTTATATAACTATCTTTTTTGTATATTAATCAATATGAACATGAATATTCCAATTATTTCCATGCAATCCAATTTCTTACAAATCAATTAATTATATTTACCAATAATAATAAACCAAATAATTTCCCCCATATATTCCTCCAAACCACAACTTAACCATTTCTGCTTTCAACACAATATACAATTATTAATAGTATCTCAATTATTACAATTCCCTAGTTAAAAAGAGCTTTTTTTTCTTTTGTGTTTTAAAATCTTGAACTCTCCTCTTTTGCCCTAAATAATTTTCCATTGTTTGCACTTACCTTTTTTGGTGAGGAAAAGGAAAATAAATCTGCTGCCTAATTTTCCAACGTTGCAAGCAAACCGCAAAGCCAACAGCCTGTTTTACTTTCAATTTCGTTTTGAGCTTGGTTTGCACAAAGAGGAAAAAAAAACTGAGCAATTTAGCAAGAGCAGAGCCCTGTGCAAATCAGCTGAGAGGGGGAAGCCGAGCTAATTAACGTAGGGCGGCCCTTTGAAGCCCCGCGGCAAGAGTTTAAACAGGTTTTTTCCCTCTAGCCATCAGCGGGGATTCAGGAGGCAGCCGGGAACCAGGAGGCAGAATGAAAACTCGGGACTTTTTTAAAACGCCGCGGGACGCGGGACAAATTGCTCAAAAGCAGGACTGTCAAGCCAAAAGCGGGACGTCTGGTCACCTTAGGCTTTTTGCCCCCCCCCCCCCCCAAGCAGTGTTCTATTTTATACAAAGTCAGTTTATTGCCCCCACAAACCGGGTCCTCATTTTACCTACCTCGAAAGGATGGAAGGCTGAGTCAACCTTGAGCCTGGTGAGAATTGAACCTGCAGTAATTGCAGGCAGCTGGCAGCTAAGTGCTACTTTAACAGCAGCTGTTTAGTCTGCTGCGCCACCAGGCTGCAGATTCCCTGAGTATACAAGGCCCCTCCAAATGCTTCCGGTTCGGCTGATCCGGTAGCGATGACAGCCGGTGGTTCGGAGAACCAGTAGTGATGGCAGCTCAAGGCTCTGCCCACCTGCCCGGTCGTCATTACTTCCTGGTTTTAACCAGGAAGTAACCTGTTTTTTTTACCCACTGCGCATGTGCAGAAGGGTTTGCACATACACAGAGGGTTGGCGCCTGTGCACAGCGTGTGTACTTCCGACCCGGTAGGGAAGGTAAGTAGATTTCACTCCTGGGCCACTCCCTATGGATGGAAATAGTAACCTGTTTTTGTTTTTTTTTCATACAAATGCCTCTTATTAGAATGAGAAGTATCATATTCAAATCCATATATTTGAAGTTCCAACTTCATTATAGTGGCCTGCTAGGAAAGGAACTGCCAAGAATGACTTGCATGTCCTTGTGAATTGTGTGTGTCTTTCTGCAACACAGCATGGCTCATCATGAATCCCATATTTTATCCACCAGGATATGCTACAGGATCCTTCTTTTGCCCTCCCTTATTGGAACTTTGCCACAGGTAGAAATAGCTGTGACATCTGTACAGATGATCTCATGGGATCCAGAAGCAGCTTTGATGACTCTCTCCTCAGCCCCAACTCAATCTTCTCGCAGTGGCGCATCTTGTGTGAGGCTATTGAAGACTACGACACACTGGGAACCATTTGCAACAGTAAGCCTAGATTTGTAGTGCTATTTAGCTGTTATCACAGTTTCCTTAAGAATAATAAATATATTTAAGAATTCTTTTTGGTTCAGATATGGAATCTAGCAGGCTTAATTTTGTCTTTACTAAAATTGTGCACATACACACAAAATGTTACATGTTTCATTCAGAGGACATGAACACTTGTTATCATTAATCAAGCTCACTGTCATGTGAAACACTTCCAATTTTGGATGTTGAGGAAAATTCTGCTTTCTTTCAAATTTATATCTAGTCTAATGAAGGGAAGAACTAAGAGTGACATGATAGTAGTGTTCCAATATTGGAGGGGCTGTCACAGAGAAGAGGGGCTCAACCTATTCTCCAAAGCACCTGAGGCCAGGACAAGAAGTAACAGGTGGAAACGTATCTGTCATGGTTCCAAGTAATACATCCATAGCAGGCAAGACTCTGAGGCATGTAGATTCCTCAAAGAATACTTTCATTTGGAATTATCATATTGGCACATATCTGGTGAAAACCAACTCTAAGCTTCCCATGGTTTTCACCTAGTTAAAAGAGAAAGTTTTTCCTCAAACCCCAAACAATCAGTCACATGGTCCAATCAAGATGCTATCTAGTTGGCTGGAGACCTCCCTCCTTCTTCCACGGTCCAGGTGAGAATGTCTTTGGTTCCCAAGAGAAAGTATTTTATTTTGGCTACACAAAACCTTCTATCTCTAATCCCCCTTCCCTACCCCTCAGCTCCAATGTGGCAACACTGAAGTTCCAATATGGGTCTGGTCACGTCAGCTTCAGGGTTGACAATATCAAAGAGAGGTCCAATCTAGAACTAAGGAGAAAGATTTATTCCAAAATGGCTAGCTTTTTTTCTGGGACACACTGGTTTGAGATCCACACATTGAGGTCCCAATTGAAAAACATGGACAAGCTCAAAAGAAAAAAAACTGGGCAAGTCCAGAGAAAAAGCCATAGGTTGTATTAACTTCAAAAATATCTTTGTTATGGTTCTTCCCTATGTTATTTTTACCTTTCTATTTCATTAACAGTTACAATTTTGCAACAGAGGCTGTATGGGTTACGTCCAAGAGGATGAGGGAGATAAATGTGACTCTAGCACAATGTTTCTCAACCTTGGCAACTTTAAGATGGGTGGACTTTAATTTCCAGAATTCAATTGAAGTCCATCCTTCTTAAAATTGCCAAGGCTGAGAAACTCTGCCCTACTGTCTCAGCATTGCATCTGTAATCTAAGGCCATTGATTGAATTAATGGCAGAGGCAAAATTTAAATAAAAATCTTTCTGACTCAATGTCTTAAAAGTAGGTCTTACTGTACTTTTATATATCATAATGGTTTCTATTACTCTTTATATAAGTCTAAATACTTGGTATTTAGGCTTATATGCTTACTTGGTGGTACAGTGGTCTAAGGCACCCTGTTATTAAGCTGGTTATTAAGACCAGCTGCCTGCAATTACTACAGGTTCGAATCTTACCAGGCTCAAGGTTGACTCAGCCTTCCATCCTTTCTAAGGTAGGTAAATTGAGGACCCAGTTGTGGGGGCAATAAGCTGACTTTGTATAAATATACAAAAGGATGAAGGCTATTGCTTAGCGCATTGTAAGCGCCCTGAGTCTCCGGAGAAGGGCGGCATATAAATCAATTTTTTTAAAAAAAAATGATATTGCTACCACTCTCCTTCTACTATAAAAGCCCCAAAGTAGCAGAGAAAGAGAAGAAATCTATTCAGACTAATGTTTTATGTTTTAGTAATCCCACGTTACCCTCTTCAAACTTACATAAAAACCAATATACCTTTTATATATCAACAGCTGCAGATTTGTTTAATTCACAGCTCAAAATATCTACACCAAAAATGTACCTACAGGGAAATAATGTATATGCAAATTAATACCATATTTTTATCCAGCCTGCTTTGGGGAAAACCAATGCATAAATAGAGTGAAATAAAGTTACAGTTAGGGGGAAAAAACATAACAATTGAGCACAACCAAGTGGACAGATCATGCATAAATCTATATATTTTCTGTATTTACCACATGATAAGTTGCCTTTGGAAAAATAAAAGGAATTCAGCAGGTTAAGTATCACTATGCAACATTTACTGCGATTGGTTCTTAGCTAAAAACAAGGAACGTGGGATTTTTTTCCCTCTAAGATGCCTTCACTGCATTATTTCTTAGATTATGTGATTAACCTGATAATCCATTAAATCTTATTCCCCCTCCCTCATGCCCCTGTTTTTGTTTTGTTTTCCAAATGTCAGGCACAGAAGGTGGTCCAATTAGACGCAATCCAGCCGGAAACGTCGCCCGTCCCATGGTGCAGCGCCTTCCAGAGCCTGAGGATGTTGCTCTTTGCTTAGAAGTCGGATTATTTGACACGCCTCCATTCTACTCCAATTCAGCAGACAGTTTCCGTAATACAGTAGAAGGCAAGTCACTCCAAAGCAAACAAACAAACTCTTGAAGCCAAAGGTGAAATCCACCACATTCCTAACATTGAAGTGGGTTAAAAAAAACAAACTGTTCAAATCCTTTTGTGGGAAAAGAAATTGTTTAGGAAATCACCCCCAAGATTCATTGTCTGGGTTTCCAAATCTGGAAACAAATAAGATGAGAGGGAACCCCTTTATTGAATTCAGCAGTTTTTCTCAAAATCAGTGGCCCTGCCAGTGAGGGGTGAAATGAAAGCAAATGTTGGCTTTATCAACATCAGCAAGTAATACTATTTGAGGCTAAGGCTTACAGTACTTTGCCTCAGGAAATGTTTTTTTAAAAAAAATAAGAAACCCTTCAAAACGTAGCATATTCTTGACTTTGTTAAAAGCAGTGACATACTAAAATGTCCACCTCTTGCTATATTATTATACTATACTATACTATACTATACTATACTATACTATACTATACTATACTATACTATATTACCTGGAGGCCCCTACATCAGAGGTGGGTTTCAGCAGGTTCTGACCAATTCTGGAGAACCGGTAGCAGAAATTTTGAGTAGTTCAGACAACTGGTAGTAAAAATTCTGACTGTCCCCATCTATTCTCTGCCTCCCAAGTACCAGCTGATTGGAAGGAAATGGGGATTTTGCAGTAACCTTCCCCTGGAGTGGGAACCAAACCATGCCCACCAAGCCACACCCACAGAACCGGTAGTAAAAAAATTTGAAACCCACCACTGCCGTACATATTAGGCAATACATAGGCGGAGGAATATAGGCCATAGCAAATGTCTTACCCATCATGATTTACCAAACCTCAGGATAGTCCAATCCTGAGCAGCCCGGGAACAAATGGAAACTCCCAACTTTCTGGTGGGCCCAGAAGACCATTTGGAGATGTCTCTAGATAATGAAAGGCTAAAATTGGGAGGGGGGAGTGGGGAGTGTCTCTTGGACTTTAAAGGTGGGAATGGGATTGGATATGGAAACCTTTGAGATGCAAACTGCTAGAATTCCAATGCTTTAAGTTACACACACCATTTCAGGAAATAGACCCACAATAGTCCTTGGGGTTACTTTGAAGTGAGAATAGGTACATGAAGCTTCAGGGAGATAAGCTACTACTGTTGCCATCCTTCAAATCCTGTTAAGACTTGAAAACTCCTTTGAAATGCTGCTGATGAAGTTCTGCTATTTTGCCACCAGGTTTTGGTAATATAATCTTAGTTTTATAGCAGACATCATTTTTATTGTGCAAAGTGGACTTTATTATTTGTTTAGAAAGCGTTCTAAATAAAATTAACATGATCTTTTCCAATTCATTAAATTCAGCAGTTCTACCAATCAGTTTTGATTTAGTTAAATATGTTGACTATATACTGTTCAGTGGTAGGTTGCCCCCGGTTCGCCCCGGTTCTATAGAACTGGTAGTAAAACCAGCGGGAGGCTCCGCCCACCGACTCCAACATCATCAAAATGCTTCTGCGCATGGTTAGTCCAGGCCATCATAACAGGTATGTCCCACCAGTGTTTTTACCTGTATCACATTTGGAGAAGTCCCATTGAATACAATATTACAGTTCAGTACCTGACATGTTCAAATGGCTTAATACATTTCACCTACACTTCATCTACAAGACTAAACAGTGAAAATATAGAATCCTGTATCCTATTTCAGTTGATGAGAATGTCTTCTCATCCTCAACCCTAAAAAAAGAATAAATGTATCTGGGAAATAGTTAGTTATATCACCATTTGTTATGTTATTGCATATTTAGAACAATATATTTTGGTACATCCAAGTTGGCTTCTGCAGTTGAGGTCTATCAACACCTGATAGGAAAGTATGAGCTCCCAATTATTAGTTAAGTATACAGGTTCTGGCATTTTTCTTAATTGCTTTGCATTTAGTAGCGTTGAACAACATGGATATTTTATGCAAGCAAAATTAAAAGGATGTGGGTTTTTTTTTTGGCCAAGACATACATACATACATACATACATACATACATACATACATACATACATACATATGACTATTTGTAACTCAGGGTTGAAATGAGGGGTTTCTTGAGTAGGGTACAGTGGTGGGTTGCTGGTTCTATAGAACCGGTAGTAAAACCGGTGGGAGTCTCCACCCACTGACCCCGACATCATCAAAATGCTTCTGCGCATGTGCAGAAGCTTCTACGCTTGCGCAGAAGAGCGTGCGCACGCACAAGCGAAGTGAGCGTGCGTGCATGTTTAGCCCCGTTGTGAACTGGTAGTAAAGGTAAGTAGAACCCACCCTTAGTAGGGTATCGTTTACTTGATTGTTGGTCTGAAACTTCAGACCAACAATCAAGTAAGCAATACCCCAATCAAGAAACTGCCAAAGTGCCATCAGTAAACAGCCCATCCAAATCCCTAAAATCATTCCCACCCACACAGTCAGGCAAGACACCAGATGTTACCTAATTAAGGTAATTAAATGTCTGCAAGAAAACAAGCAAACTCAGAGAGCACCAAGGACTCCTCATATATATGTATAAGTATATGTATATGTATATATACATGTATATGTATATGTATGTCATGTATGTATGCATCTGGTCTCCCTCCCTCCCTCTCTCTCTCTCTCTCTCTCTCTCTCTCTCTCTCTCTCTCTCTCTCTCTCTCTCCCTCCCTCCCTCCCTCCCTCCCTCCCTCCTCCCTCCCTCTCTCTCATTTTGATAGAAGGCTAAAAAAAAAACAACCCAGCAGCAAATACATATTTAAAGACAGAGTTCCAAGAATGAAAAGTACCACAGAACCTGGATACAGAGTTGTTCCACAAGTGTGTTAAAAAAAAGCACAGTCATATTGCAAAAATGAATTTGCAAGGAATTAATATACAGGATGCTAAATACATTATACTAAGTACTTAATTTTATTCACTCCAATTATAGCCACCTAACTTCATAACATTGGACTAAATAACAATCAAGATTCATACCTGCCAAGAATCTAGTGTGCTAGTTGGGTTTTTCAGAAGCCCAAAGTCACTTCTAAAAGAGACATAGAGAACTGAAATAATACCTTGTCGCCTGGAGTGCAGAGGAGCACCCACATTTATCAAATGCATACAGAGATTTCAGCTATATTATTGCCAGGTTGATGCAAAGTAATTGTTTTATTCAAAGCTGGAAAACACAGTCTCTCTCCCTCCCTCCTTTGTCTTCACTATCCATGTGCTCTACCACATTTTGTGCAACAAACTATGTCTGAGCCAGGGATATTGCTAAGTGACTGATTTCAGACTTATCTATTCTTGGGAAACAGGAAGTTATATCTGGGCTATAGGATGATCTGTTTTTTCATATAATAGGCCTAGCTTTTTAGCAATGCAATTTCTGTGGAGAAGATGAAGATGGTTTTCTGATGTTATGCTAGGCAGGATTGTGCTTAGCTAGGACAGGCAAGGATTCCAGAATTGCTTTCCAGTTGTTCCCAGGGTTGGGCTGCTGGGGGTTCATAGGGGTTCAGGAGAACCTCTAGCTAAGATTCTGAGCAGTTCGGAGAACCCCCAAATCCTATTCCTGGCTGGCCCGCCCCGCTCCACCACACCCAGGAGTCTCAACACGTCCCATGCAGGTTAGCGCAGGGCGCAAACAGAGGCTCAGGGAGGGCGAAAAACAGGCCTACCAGAAGTTCGGGAAGGCCAGAAACAGGCTCCAGAGGGGCTCTGAGGCCTGGGGAAGCCGTTTTTGCCCTCCCGAAGGCTCAAGAAAAGCTCTGGAGCCTGCGGAGGGCAAAAATGCCTCCCTCACCGTGGTGCAGGAGGCTGATTAGGCCATGCCCACCATGGACATGCCTACCCAGCAACCGGGCAGAGAACCCCTTGCTAACATTTTTGAAGCCCACCCCTGATTGTTCCCCTCTTCTTTATTCTTATGTCCAGGCTACAGCAATCCTTCAGGAAAGTATGATCCGGCAGTGCGAAGCCTTCACAATCTGGCTCATCTGTTTTTGAATGGAACTGGAGGGCAAACTCATTTATCCCCCAATGATCCCATTTTCATCCTCCTCCACACGTTTACAGATGCTGTTTTTGATGAATGGCTGAGAAGGCATAACCCTGGTGAGATATTTGGATTTATCTTATTCCTCTGTATAGAATCCCAGTTACAATCCATACCCAACACAGTGCTTGAGATAAATTATCCAGGCAACAATCTCTGCCTCCGTAAAGAAGATGCTAAGATCCCACAGCAGCAGTGCAACCAACCACAACTGCATCCTTTATCTCTTCTTACCAGAAGCAGAATAAAATCTAGCCCCCAAAAGGAATTACTGTATATACTGTTGATAAAGGATAAATCTCACCAGAAGATCATAAGGTCTTCTGGTATTTCCTTGCATCAGCAGATCCAAGAAAGAGAAATGCTAACATCTCCTAACTTTCCGAATGTGTAGCTCTCTGTATTTCCATCTCCCAAAAGAAAAGCAAAACAATACACACTCTGTTGTGGGGTATACATTTGAAGATAATCTTTAAAAATCTTACAGCAACGCTCTCTGTATGTTTTTAATAGCAAGTCAAGTGGCATTTCTTAAGATTCATATGATTGTTCCTTGTTGCAGGAGAATTCCTTAAGTTCATGCCATGCTTTGCTGAGCAATAACAGCCGAAAGGAACCGGCACGGTAGAAGTTAGATGGTTTTTTTTGTAAGTCTTGTAGATTAATAAAAAAAAAGATGATGAAAAGAAACTTTTAGGGACTGTACCATGAGAGCAACAGCTTTCAACTGCACTGAAACATGGGAAGGCATGGTGAGTTTCACAAGATTATGTCAGGAGACAATTAATAGTGGATAAAGTAGTTGGCGAAGTACTGGCCCAGTTTAATTCATTGTACCCATGATCAATGTCCAAGCATGAATGTCCAGCATGAATAAATTTTCAGCTTCCATGAGGCAAAAGTGACACTTTGTGAATGTCACAAATATTCATGCGTGGGGGAAATTCCTTATAACAAGGATAATAACCTAGATTTCAACTCCCATCAGTCTCAGTCTGCGTGATCATTGTCAAGGTTTGTGGGATTGTTAATTCTAAGCATCTGGAGTGCATCCGACTGACAATCCTTATTTTAGAATGTGTTCTAGAATACTTTTCAATACAAAGGTTCTATGAAAGAGTCATAGCGAGACTCCAAGGTATAAGTTCAGATTTTCAGATGCTTTACAACACCTGAATGGTTTAGAAATACACACACACACACACACACACACACTTGTAAATCATTGATTCACTCAACCTACATTATTATATAATATTAATTGGTTCTGTCCGTGAATCTATTCTAAGCTTTGTAGTGATTGGCATCCTTAGAAGGATGGTTTTTCTATAAGGTGGCATTAAACATTGATTCAAGACTAAAAGCTTCACTTTATTTGCATGTCAGTCATGCCTCTATTATTAAAATAATCCATAGATTGTCAGTCCATTAACTAACCAAATAATACTGGAAGCCGAGCAGTATTAGGTGAACATTACATTTGGCCAGTCAGCCTGCTGTTTATACTGGATTTGGCATTGTTGTCCACCTATCAAGTCTTTCCCAAGGATATAGATAGGCAGATAATGCTGTTGTTTAATCTATCATTTTTTTATTTTATTTTTATTTATTTTATTTGTTTGTCATTTAGTATTAAATCATTTAGAATTAATCATTTAGTATTAAGAATTATTTAGTATTGCTTTATCAGCCACGAATAATGTCAAACCAGCTTTTCTGAAAAGCCATTGAAGTATTTAATTCCAAGTTTTCAAACTTTAATAGTTACTTCCTTTTCTTTAGATAACTCAACATACCCATTAGAAAATGCTCCCATTGGACACAACAGACAGTACAATATGGTACCATTTTGGCCTCCTGTAACCAATGATGAGATGTTTGTTACAGCACCAGAAAACCTGGGCTACAGTTATGAAGTTCAGTGGCCATGTAAGTTATGTAATTTTTTCTTTTCATCAGGTAGCAGATCTAACATTTTTTCTGTTAGATCAAAAGAAACATTACTATTTGTGTATATATCATGTGCAAAATAACTGTCATGGGCTGTACTGATTTTTGCAGCTTCTTTGACTGGTTCGGACCCTTAAATACTAATCAGGCTAAGTATCATATATGTGGTTTTTAAAATCTAAATATCTTGATTGATCTGTTTAAGAAAAAGGTATTTGATAAATGGTGAATGCTCCTTTTTAGCATCAGAATCAGCTGATCAAAAATATAGCAAACAAGTCTATAAGCCAAATAAAATAAATATTGCAATGTCTTGATTTAATGAACAGCTTGGTTTATAGTAAGGAAGAACAAATTTTCTGTGTTGACTACACGGTGTTTTCTAGTAATGTTACTAAAAGCTTTCATTTATTTCATGAGTTTATATTACAGAGTAAATAGCTCAGGTTTTGAACTGAATTCAGACTCCTAAAGAATGCATTCCATCAATTCAGTATTTCAATTGGTTAAAAAAAAAAAAAGAATGATTTTGGGAAATGGGCAGCATAGAAAAGCTTATAAACAAACAATCCATAAAGCCTATGATTTTAGATCTATGGCAATTTAAGAGGACATTTTTTAAAAAGATAGCTATTTCTAGAGGGATCTAGCTGCAATCAATAAGATCCTGAAATTATTGGAATTCGGTTAACTTCCACATTGTCTAAAAATAAATTCCCAAGTGGGTTAACAGCTCACAAAACTGACACTCTTTTGTGTTTTCCCAATTTTCTTTCAGCTCCAGCTCTCCATGTGACTGAAATCATAACGATTGCAATAGTTGCTGCTTTGATCCTGGTTGCAATTATATTCGCTGCAGCCTCTTGTATTGTGTATTCCAAGAGACAGGAGGAACACCAGCCACTTCTCACCGATCACCATCTGACCTATTCAGATGATTATGACAGCATTCCAACCCCAAGGCAGTCAAATGTGTGAAGATAAGGGACTTATCTGCATTTGGTGGCATCTGTTGTGTCTGATTCATGCTTGCAGGAAAGCCCATTTCAGAGTGAGAAAAAAAATCTTCCTTTATCTAATATTTATCTCCAATCCATATTCTTTCTTAGACTGGTTCAACATTTCTGCTGATTTCACCCGCTTCACTCCTGTTCTATCTACAGTATGTTCACAATATAAAAGACTAACAATGAATATTTTACAGAAGTTAAAGTAATTACTAAGTATGTATTAACTGCTTTTATATGGCAGATGGTACAAAAATTAACTTTATGCTAATCTTGTTCTGAGAGCCAGTTTGATGTAGTGGTGAAAGCATCTGGCTAGAAACCAGGAGATTATCAATTCTAATCCCAAATTAGGCATTAAGTTAGCTGGGAGATCTTGGGCCAGTCACTCTCTTAGCCCTAGAAAGAATGCAATGGCAAACCACTTCCCAAAACCTTGCCAAGAAAACTTCAGAGACTTGTCCAGGCAGTCTCTGAATTGGACACAATTGAACAGAAGGAAAAAAAAATCTTGTAATAAGATGTCACAGAACACTACTAGCACCAAGGAAAAAGTTATCCTGTTTTTTAGGAATCAGTCACCAGCTAGATTGTCTCTGTACACCTCAATAGCAAGCTAATTCGAGTATCTCAGCAGCCTATAGCAGTGTGTTTTTCTGTAACTAAGTTTATATTGAGGCATGCCCAAATAAGACTCTGAACGTTGTCTGAAAATTCCCTCAAACAGATATTAATAACTCCTGAATCCCAAAGGTCCATCCATATCAATCCATCCATCCAGGTTGGACATTTGTCCAATCCACTAATTATATCAGAGAAGATCTTCTCAACCTCCTCAGGCTGAACAAGATCCCTTTGCAAGAGGTTACCTCACTAATCATGCTAGATCACATCCAACTGGCATTCAATCCAATCAAACACAGATGACTTAATCTGAAAAGGAACTGGCAGACATTATTTTAGCAGTCTGCTAGAACAGGGGTCCCCAACCTGTTCTAAATTGGGCCATGCGACAATGGGTAAGGATGCACGCATGAAGCTCCACTCACGTGAGCAGCAGGCCCTTGCGCTCGCATGCAAAGTTCCACTTTTATGAATGGAGCTTCTTGCACAAGCACTCTACACTCGTGCGAGTGGAACTTCGCGCATGAACACAAGTGCCCTCTGCTCAAGCACCTTTGACTCACACATGAAGCTCCATTTACAGCTGTCACTTACACACACAAACCACGCTGGGCTGGGCCACCAAGCTGGAAAGATTGGTGATCACTGTGCTAGAGTATGTCTTGCCTTTCCTTCCATAACAGGTGTAAATAATTCTGAGCAGGATCATTGGACAGTTATCTACATATGCAATAAGAATGAAGAACTATTCATGTTTTGCTTTTCTTATCATCACAGTGGAGGCCCAAATCTGGGCATTTATCTGTATTCAGTCATAATCAGTCCATGATTTCTTTGCCAATATTGCTCCAGGCATATCTATAGTAGCTTTATTTTCCAAATTGCCTCAGTAAAGGAAAGACACCCTCGCCTCAAGGATAAGCAACTGTAGAAAGGCACATGGGAGCAATTTTGTCCAATGCCCTATTTTTTTCTACACATGTAATCCTTAACTTAAGAACAGTGGTGGGATTCAGCCAGTTTGCACCACTTCGGGAGAACCGGTTGTTAACTTTCTGAGCAGTCTGGCAAACTGGTTGTTGGAAGAAATCATTAGGGCAGAGAACCGGTTGTTAAATTACTTGAATCCCACCACTGCTTAAGACCATTTATTTAATACCATTCAAAGTGATGATGACACTGAAAAAAAGTGACTCGTGACCATTTCTCCCACTTGCAACCACTGCATTGTCCCCAAAGTCACATCATCAAAATTCAGGCACTTGGCAACTGGCATGTATTTATGACTGTTGCAGTGTTCTGGGGTCATATGATTGCCATTTGTGACCTTCCAAAGACACTTCTGACAAACAGTGGGGAACCAGAGAAGCCAAATTAGGTTAATGATTGTGTGATTCAATTAATGACCATGATAATTTGCTTAAATTTGCTGTGACAAAAATATTGTAAAATGGAGCAAAGCTCATTCAATATTCGTATCACTAAGCACTGGAAGTTCTGATCCTAACTGTGGTGATAAGTTGAAGACTACCTGTATTCCAATGATTGCCCAGATGTATAATGAAACTGCCTATAAAATCACTGGGGAAAAAAATCCCCAAATGCATTCAGAAACCCTCAGGGTCCATCAAATATCTGGCTTTGTATTATCCTAACCAGTCACCGATCCTCCCAGACATAAAGAGCATCAGCACCCTACAACTTGACGAGAAAATATGTTCACTGCAGCACAAGATTGATAAAAAAAAATATCATCCAGCTTCAGATCTTTCACATTTACTCTGATCTAACACACCCCTGCTTGTGTGAACTGGGATTAAGATCAACTGGAATAAACCCATAGTTGTAAGAGTTAGAAATTCCCAAATCCCTCCGAGTAGTACTCCCAGAGAAAGGGAGGTGTTTTGCAGGGGTTTTTTTTTTGTTGTTGTTGTTGTATATTGAGATAATCTGTGCCTTTTAAGAGGGAAAAAAATCATTAAATCAAGTACATTCTTAAACTGCAGTATGAACCATTATGTTGGCTGTTGAGAAAAAAAGAGAACATCCATAGCGTTTGCATGTGTGGTACTTGTTCCTTTGCTTCAATCTCATTTTTCCTTTAGGAATTCAGGGTAGTATATACTGTATTTCAGGGGTGAAATGCTCCCAGTTCGGACTGGCTCGGGCAAGTAGGTAGCGATTGCGGCGGGCAGTTCAGAGAATCGGTAGCAAAAATCCCTGCCCCCCCCATGCCCAGCTGAGCCGCACAATCATCAGAAGCTTTTTTTCTTTTAAATGCCTCTGACGAGCCAAGCTCTGACAATCCCAGCTGAGTTGCCTGCTGATCAGGCAACTCAGCTGGGATTGTCAGAGCCATTTAAAAGAAAAAAAGTTTTTTCTTTTACATGGCTCTGACGATCCAAGCTCTGATGATCCCAGCTGAGTGATCAGGCAACTCAGCTGGGATCGTCAGAGCCTTTTGAAAGCATTTTTTAACATGGTTTTACATGTAAAAAAATGGTTTTAAAAGAAAAAAAATTGGCCACGCCCACACAGTCACATTACCCCACCACCACCAAGCCACACCCACAGAACCGGTAGTAACAAATTTTAGATTTCACCACTGCTGTATTTCCTCTTCCCCTTTCCCCCCATAACAACAACTCTTTGAGATAGTTGAACTGAGGGAGAGAGGGGGAGAGAGAGAGAGAGAGGGAGAGAGGGAGAGGCCCAAAATCTTCTGAGGGTTTCAATGGCTAGAATGGATTACTGCCTCAGTCTCCCCAGGTCTAGGCTAAGTCTTTAAATATTTTTGATAACCCTACTTCAAGATCATTTAATTTTGTTCTGATATCAGTACATCAGAGATCAAAGCTCTTTATTATTAACTCTATAACATTTGATCTGCCCAGCTAAGAGGAATTTGAGTGGGTTAGCAGCACAGAAAATCATGTGCTCATTAAATACAGCTCTGGTGGGCAGAATTCTTGGCCTTCATTAGTTATGTTGGCTGAACTGTAGCACTGAATTGTTATGTCAAGTTTATGCACAGCTGATATAATTTTCCAGTTTTATGGGGAAGGGAGTCGTCCCCTCTTCCTGGCTATGGATTTAATTATATTATTGTGATCACATTCCACAAACTAGTCTATGCTGAAATGAATAAACTCCACTAGGTTCAGTTTAGTTGGGATTAGCATGGATCAGCACAGGGCAGAACAATAAGAAAATAGTTCTTGGATTAAAATTGAGTTTAAAGATGATAATATTTGCATCGTTCTTAAATAAATGGTGTGAGATGCTAAAGTTTATACTTGACCCAAAGGGGTTGAGAAGTTCAATGACATTTATAATTCAAAGAAAACGGGGCTTGCATTGTATATGAACTGTCAAAATGTTACACTTCTTATGATCAAATAAAGGACACAGGTGGGGAAAATAGATCATAGAAAAATATATCAGAAAGTATAAATATGTATATGAGGAACAGCTCTGACTATGGCATTGACCAAGCAGCATTATAGCTGATATTATTTGGGAATCTCACAAGCAGTGATATTTCTTAGAAGCATACACTGACTAATTCCTTTAAACACAAGTCACATACGTTCTCTTTTGCCATTGTGAAGGCAACTGAGTACAAGTGAGCAGGTAGGATCTACAGAGTTGATTTAGCCCTGGGACTACAAGCTGCTAAGCCAAAGAATGATCAATGTTTATCAGTTGTTTAAGTGCTCTAGGTTTCCTACAAGGAACAGGTTAGCTGGCAATAAAAGCAGGGTTTTTTTTTAAAATAGCTGCAGAAATAAGAGGTTGGCAGTAAAAGCTAGAAAAAGCAACATAATTTTTGGAATGGTTATCTGAGGGACACTCTCTCCCAATTATATGTTTGTCCCACCAGATCCAGCAGAGAGAGCATGTTAGTGGTTCCATTGGCTAGGGAGCTACATTTGATGGGCTGTAGCCAATAGGCCTTTTCTGCTGTGACTCCTGTGTTATGGACTATCCTCCCCACTGAATTGAGGCTGGGCTTCATCACTTTTGACTTTCTGAACATTTCTCAAGACCTGCTTATGCCATCAGGCTTTGGGATCCCAGGGGGACTAGTGAATTATTGAGGTGGCTCTGATATTATTAATGTCCCTTCAACCAATTTTCCTCTTTTTAGCTTTGTTTTTATATGTTTGCAATAATAATAACAACAAGAATAATAATCATTTGATGTTTAGTAACTAATGTTTTTTTTAGCTTTGTTGTACACCATCCAGAGTTACTTGCTTTGTAAAATGGATGGCTATATAAATTTGACAATAAATTTGACAATAAATAAATTGCACCCATATTCTCATTTTTCATTTTCAGTTTGTGGGAAACTGGCAACAGCAGTGACCTTTGCACACTCCATGTGTTACTCAATGACATTTTCTCAATACTTCTTAACATGTACATATAACAATATTGGATTATTTGGAGAAGTTAGGATTAAAGCCCCATACTAAATATTTTGGATTATAACTCTACAGATGATGCAAACTGCTGTGGTTAGAGAGCAGTTTAATAAACAGTTGTCATGAGCCAATTCCAAAAGAAAGTGGAATAAATTCTTTTCATTCTTTGAGGAAATGCATCTTAAAATATGTATGTTTCATTATTGTTCATGTAGGTTTCAAGTATTGCCAAGTGTTTCTTTTAATTCCTACTTTGGATAAATGCCAATCCACATCCAACCTTGCTGCACCAAATCAATGTTTGTGGTCCAAAGTCCTTTGAACTTGCATAAGTTACAGCTTGGATCAGTTTGGCATACAGAGTAGAAACATTTTAGATATTTGAATGAGTGCACCTATTATTTGCTGTCCGCATTGGCTTCTAAGCTTCCACTGGCACATCAAAAATGTGAAGAATCCTATTTGGGCAAGCACAGAGGGAGGAAAAAAAGAAGGATACGGACACCTGCTAGAATTTACACTTTGAATAATGAAAGATAAATTTCAAAAGAGTTACAGGATCTTGTGAATTGAAAAAGAGTCACAGAAATTGGAATGAGCCCAATAGATTATCTACATTAACTATGGTTATTGTTTGGTCTCACAGCACTCCATAAACTCTAATTTTGAGCTGCTATTATTTGTAATTGCTAAGTGGGCCAGTTATATATTTTTGTGTTGTGTCTAAGGAAACAATTTATTGGATTTATTGGATTTGTATACCGCCCTACTCCCGAAGGACTCACAACAATCATTTTATACCTTAAGTACATACCGTGGTATTACTATAATCTAAGGCCTATCTTTGGAAGCTGTCTAATTATATAGTTAGTACACTGCTTTTTAAAGCACACATAGTATGCTATATGCCTACAACTAACAGGATATGTGTAGCTTGGTGAATAAGCTTTTGAAGCTTTATTTATTAGATTTGTTTGCAGCCCATTTTTCTTCAAGGTGACTCTTTCATGATGGAATACAGTCTATAACACTTGTTTCCAAAGTTTCCAAGTACTCCAAGTATTCTTAAGAAATGTGGAATGAAGAAAAGTTAAGGAATATTTATATTACAAATACCCAGATGGAAATATGCGGAAGACAACGTAGGGTTAGGATTACAATTGGTTAGGGTTAGAGTTATGGTTATAACTTTTGTCCTCAATTCTCCATACCCATTAAATTAATTATATTTTACCCCTTCATGTTCCTTTGTTAAAATATTCTCAGGCTTCATGGCAGCTCTTTATACTTATACAGTAGAGAACACATTCACAGTGCTGTATAAATTCTTTTATATTGATGTTTTTCATTGAACTATTTTAAAGATGGCCTCACTGGAAAACAGAGTGAGATCCAAGAATTGATCATTCATCTGCAATTATATAGTGCTTTTGAACACAATTACCTAAAAATATAGTTTCAGCTACTCTAGAAATGTAACAGCAGGAGTGAAAGAGGGAGCACAAAAAGATTTGGCATCTTTTCTCAGAATACCTTAAAGCAGCAGCTCAGTAAATCTGACCCTGTCCATAAAAGTTTAAGGAGTTTGGGGAAAAAATAAATCTTTATTTATTACAGTTTTCTGAGGAGTTTTCAGAAATTCTGAGAATCACTGAAAATGATTTTAGCGGCAAACCTGTACTTGCTTATCTGAAAGTAAATCTCATGGTATTGTACTATTTCTGAACAGATATACATACATACATATATACAGTGGTGAGATTCAAATAATTTAACAACCAGTTCTCTGCCCTAATGACCAGCTGGGTGGGCATGGCCAGGTGGTCATGGCCGGGGGGGGGGGGTGACAGGAGCACTCGGCCTCCTGCACCCCCCCCGAGCAAAAACGGCCCAGGGGATGGATGTGCCCCTACCCCCTGTTTTGGGTTTAGGAGGCCTCCCTGCACTTACCTGGGAGCCAAAATGGGGTGTGTGGGGACTCCTGGAAGGGGCAGGGAGGGGCGGAGCCTGCCAGCAATTTAATTACTGGTTCACCTGAACCATCTGAATCCTACCACTGCATGCATACATACATACATACATACATACATACATACATACATACCACAATCATGCAGAGAGATAGTTCAGTGCAATTGTTAAAATACACCTATACACCTATACACCAGAAGATTTGAGCCACAAGGCCAGCCTTAGCCAGCTAGGTAATTTTCAGATAGATAATCTCTCTTAGCCCTGGGAAGCAGACAATCCTTCTGAAATTTTGCCAAAAAACCCTGCAGGGACTTGTCCAGGAAGTCACAAGGAATCAAGACTGACTCAAACATAAAAAAGCAGTGACCCTCTATACATGAAACAATAGTCAATGATTAAATATTAAGAATTGCCTCCTAAGAAACACAGTAAGTGTATAAATTAGCAATTTGCAAGTTTCTTCTCAGGTAATAATGGGAGTCTTGCTTTGATGCTGGCCTTGCAATAATTCTTGATTTTTTCCAAACTCCATCTCAGCATTTTTATTTATATTTTTTGCAAGGTGGGTCCAGTTTAAAGTCAAAGCTTGTATTGCCTACTACCTTCCATGGCTCTGAATCTGCTCCAGTTCTTGTGGTCAGGAAATCAGGAGGAAATGGATGCACTTTTGGATGCCATGATGTCACAAGCAACAGGAATACAATAGTCACAGATTCTGAAATGCCATACAGAGCTATGGGCATGGAACAATACAGGGAGCAGTAATTCAATTCCAGTGATGACAGCTATTGTGTAGCAGTCACTACCTTTGATAAATCAGCTGAACTCAGATTCATTTAAAGTCTCTTTCTAATTGGTTTTAGGGAAGAAAAAAGACTCTCTTGAGCCAAAGGAGATACTATTAGGAATACAAATTGTTCCATATTTTCCCTTTAGACATCCTGGCAACCTTTTGCAAAAGATTCATAGCTATGAATGGATTGAAAGAAAGGACACTTAATGAACATTTGAAATTACAACAGGCACCTACCCAAAAAAAGTCCCATATGTCCCCTTTTCAAAGTTATGACACCTACAGTGGGCCAGTAGTCATTTGCCCTTACCACAGGGTCACTGCAGCACCCTCTCATCTTTCTCTCCCCATCCCGACCTGCTGAAACCCTGCAGCGTTTAGGCCTGTTCCCCACATGCTTGTCATGCCCAACACTTATGTTTTGAACTCTCCAGATCTCAGTGGAAGGAGGGCAGGCCATGTGTCCTTGGGCCGTGCACTAATGATCCAAATGCAGCCACCATTTTGTTCCACCCATTTGTGGCAGAACAAAAAAACTACTTCTGAAGCTTCTGAAACCTTTCGCAGCACTGTGCAGACCTCTCTGAGGCAACAAAATGAAGCACTGTTTGTCCCAGGACCAGTGTGGCAGCAACTCTAATGCAGCTGCCATTTTGTCCTACCCATTTGTAGGCTGGACAAAATGGCAGCCACTAGATAAACAGCTTTATTTTGCTGCCTTTGAGAGGTCTCCACAGTCCTGAAAAGCTTCTGAATGCTGCAGAAAGCTATTGCCTTGTTAAGGCAGTAGAACAAACTAGTTTGTCTCCGGGCTGTGTGACAGAGACCCAAATATGGCCACCAGTTTGTCCCCATCCACAAACTGCACTGACAAAGTGGCTTATGATCATTTTTCACACAACCATTGCAGCATCCCCAGGATCATGTAATCAAAATTCAGATGCTTGGCAAATGGCATGTATTTATGATGGTGGTGTTATCTCAGAGTCATGTGACTACTTTTTGAGGCTTTTTGACAAACAAAGTCAATGGGGAAGCTAGATTCACTTAACAATCATATTACTACCTTTACAACTGCAGTGATTCACTTAACAACTGTGGCAAGAAAGCAATAACACTAGTGCTTAGCCTTAGCACTTAGACTTATATACCACTTCTCAGTGCTTTACAGCCCACTCTAGGCGGTTCATAATGTCAGCATATTATTCACAACAATCTGGGTCCTCATTTTATTGACCTCGGAAGGATGGAAGGCTGAGTCAACCTTGAACCGGTCAGAATCGAAAGAATCGAATTCCTGGCAGTGAGCAGAATTAGCCTGCATTACTGCATTCTAACCACTGCACCACCTGAGTTCTTGGATCGTAAAATGGGGCAAATGCCATAAAATGGGGCAAAACATTGGAGAAGCTGAAAAAAATTAGAACTATCACTTCAGAAGGATCCCCAAAACATGGAAATCAGAAAGGAAATAGAGCTAATAAAACATAAAATCAATATATTACAAAAGGAAGAAATGATAAGGAATATAAAATTGGCAAAACAAAATTATTTTGAATTGGCAAACAAACCAGGGAGATGGCTCGCCCATAAATTGAAAAAAAGAAAAAGCTAAAAAATTGATACAATATCTACAAGATGAACAAGGAAACTTGTACCATAGAATCGATGGGAAAAAAATATTATTCAAAATTATTTTCAAATACTATACAGTCCAGAAAATATTAAAGAAGAAAATATCATGAATTACCTACAGGAGAGGAATTTGCCAAGTATAACAGACGAAGATAGGGAAATGTTGAATGGGGCAAAACTCACTTAACAATTGTCTTGCTTAGCAGTGGAAATGTGGGGCTCAATTGTCGTAAGTTGAGGACTAGCTATATCAGTTGTATGAAACTGGAATACTTCCACAGTTGAGGAAGTGGCTAGCTGTAGTCATTCCTCAAATTAAATCAGCATTTCAAGGTATAGACTTTGCAGAAGAATTACTCACCGCAAGATCATGCATCAGAGGATGGGCTGTTTCTTCACAAGTAATTCTTAACACATAAGTATATTGCAAGGTGAGGAGTGGTTATTCCTATTTCCCAGATGAACAGACCACAGTGTGATAACAGATATACCCAAGGTGTCTTATGTGATTGCTCTTTCATCCTCCATTTCATCTGATTTGTAGCACTTGCTAAGTAAGCATAAGAAGAAACCTCAAGAAAAGGATGCAAGCAACAACTGTCGTATTCCTCAACAACAAAAGTAATTCAGTAGCTTTGATCACTCTAAAGATATGGAATGAGATCTTATCTGTTGCCATACATAATACATTCCTGTGCCAAATTCTTCTTTAAGCCGAGAATGATTTCATTGATTGCAGTTAGCTGACTCAAGGAGTGGTATCTGTTATGATTAAGAATGAGAGTCTAGCCATAAAATTTATCTACCTAACCAAACGCAATTCTGGATTTAACTTTTCCTTCTTTTAAGATGTGATCTAATGGGAGCAAGCTGGTGCTCCCTGATGTGCTCTTGGTGAAGCCAATCTGTATTTAAGAATGTTTTCTTCTGTATTTTATATCTGTACATCTTTTTATCCAGAGACAAAATTGTAAAGTAAGCATGTTCAACCCACAGCCCACGGGCTGTATATCACCCTGGATAGGTAGTAATGAGGCTCCACAAGCTCGTAAACTTTTATCATTGTTATGTGATTTCTACACATTAACTAGATTATATATTTTATATGCAATCCAAGACAATTCCTCTTCACTCAATGCTGCCCAGGCATGCCAAAAAGTTGGACCTCCATGTCTGAAGGGCTTGACCTGGACAATTGAATCCTCAATGTTTGTTTGTTTTTCATTAGAATGCCAAGATCCACTATTTATTCTTCCAATAAAAGAGTCCTGGAACATAATCTTGGATCTGAAATATATTTTCATGAGCTGAGATCACAATCTTGATGCACAAAAATTCATTCTTCTTCTCCACCTCATACACACCCCGTTTTGTTTTGTTTTTCCCATTTCAGAAGTCAGGCTTTGAACAAGGAAGAGACTATGTGTTCCCATTGTTATTTAAACATTGGTATTGAGAAAGCATTCAAATCAGATAGAAGAGTGCCCATTAAGAGTGAAGCGGGTGAGGCAGGAATCAGCAGTTCCCACACTCAAGAGAATTATTGGGTCAACATAGACAGCTCCTTCTTTGACTTTGAAGGAACAGCCAATATCATTGACCCAGAAATATGAATCTAAAAATGCCTATAACTTAACTTTGAAATAAATAGAGACAATGTAGTTTAGTGGTTCAGATGTTCAAAGGTACCAAGGAGTCCCAGTTCCAATCCAGAGGTGGGTTTCAGCAGGTTCTGACCAGTTCTGGAGAACCGGTAGCGGAAATTTTGAGTAGTTCGGAGAACCGGTAGTAAAAATTCTGACTTGCCCCGCCCCCATCTATTCTCTGCCTCCCAAGTCCCAGTTGATCAGGAGGAAATGGGGATTTTGCAGTAACCTTCCCTGGATTGGGGAGGGAATGGGGATTTTACAGTATCCTTCTCCTGGAATGGGATGGGAATGGAGATTTTACAGTATGCTTCCCCTGCCATGCCCACCAAGCCACGCCCACCAAGCCATGCCACTCCCACCAAGCCACACCCACAGAACCAGTAGTAAAAATTTTTGAAACCCACCACTGTTCCAGTCTACCTTCAGCCACAGACACATACTCTGTTTCTTTTGAGTCAATTACTCTCACTGAATCTAATATGCTGTACCTCACAATCTGTTGTTATGGAAAAGCAGGAGGACAGAGCTGTATATATGTCATCTTGAGCTCCCAAATGAAGTACAAAACATAAATCCAACAGATAAATAGGTAAGTAATTGTTCCATTGCACTATAAAATTTGGATCTTCTGTGTTAATACAGCTTTGTTTTTGCTATAAGTAAGAAACTGATCTAAACGGGATGTTACTGAAGCTTCTGGCAAGAAAGCAGATCCTAACCATGGAGTCAAATACTTGAAGAGCTCAGCTTTACTGCAGAAGTGAAATATTTCTAAGGGATCCTTTCTATTCCAATGGATGTTTTCTGTCATTCCAGCTTTTCAAACCGTAAAAAAATTTAAGAGCAGGGGTGAAATCCAGCAGGTTCTGACAGGGTTCTAGAGAACCAATAGCAGAAATTTTGAGCAGTTCGGAGAACCGGCAAATACCACCTCTGGCTAGCCCCAGAGTAGGGTGGGAATGGAGATTTTGCAATATATTTCCCCCAGGAGTGGGGAGGGAATGGGGATTTTGCAGTATCCTTTCCCTGCCACACCCATCAAGCCATGCCCACAGAACCGGTAGTAAAAAAAATCCAAAAAATTGGATTTCATCACTGCTTAAGAGTATATTTTATCAAATTGCCCAAATAAATGTTGCTAAGAATTCTTTGGCTGCCTTAGATTTAAAAGGCTTTATAGCCAAGCAGGATTCTTCCTTCCTATATCTCTACTGACACTGAGCTACATAACAATTGAGATCTTTTTGAAGTGATAAGCCTTGTCTCAGTCCCTGGGGCCTCTGATTGACTGGATATCATCTGAGAACCCTAATCCAATGACACAATGAGGCAGCTTATTCCATAGTCTTCTTGAAATGCTTTCCTCCCATCTGAACAAGCCTGTTATGGAAACTGCTGCCCTTACAGTAGTCTTTTTGCTACACCTTTGCAAGAGGGCTGATAATATTACTATATTGTAATTAATAATACAGAAAGTAATGAGAGGTACAGTGATAGGTTAAGAGCTAGAAGAGAGAATGAAAAAACTAGGGAAGAAGATGTGAGCCAGGCAGGTATTTTGGTCTACTAACCTTACAAGATAGTAAGTCCAAACAAGAAGCATACCAAGAACTACATCTGATTTTACTGCAAGATTACATCTTGTAGACCAGTGGTGGGTTTCAAAACTTTTTACTACTGGTTCTGTGAGTGTGGCGTGGTGGGTGTGGCGTGGTGGGCGTGGCAGGGGAAGGATACTGTAAAATCTCCATTCCCTCCTCACTCCAGGGGAAGGTTACTGCAAAATCCCCATTTCCTCCCGATCACCTGGGACTCTGGAGGCAGAGAATAGATGGCGGCAGGGCCAGTCAGAATTTTTACTACTGGTTCTCCGAACTACTCAAAATTTCTGCTACCGATTCTCCAGAACTGGTCAGAACCTGCTGAAACCCACCTCTGTTGTAGACTGAAAGTACATTTCTCACTGGCTTTTACAGTCCAAAAAAACTAAGGAAAGTCCTTCTGAGATGTTTGCCATATCCTCATTGCTTCTGTGGGCTAAGTTAAATTTATTTATTTGTTTCTTTGTTTATTTCATATGGCATAACAGAATACCGTGTTGATGCATAAAATTCACAAAACACCATATAAAATATATACCAAAATACAAAGCACGAAAAGTGATTTTTTTAAAAAAAAAACACACAATACAAATGATGAATAAAATAATGAATAAAATAAAATTATGTATGTGCAATCACTAAAGTGGCTAAGCTTATGGCTGAACATCTAGCTCGAAACAAGAAATCATATTCTGCTTTCATTGAAAAATGCCGCCTTCCTGCCAAATCACCTTGATCCGGCTTCAATCAGCTTCAATAGAGACTGCATTGTGAGAACATGACCCCTAAGCAGGCCATCTCAGAACCAAGCAAGGCAAGCTGGATAAGTCAAAAACTGGTCAACAGAATACATCTAGCAGACTTTTTTGGAACCGCATCCTCTTTTTCAAGAATCTAAGAACAGACTGGAGAAATTGCTAGCCATTCATGTAATTTGAATCATTTACTTCTCAATAGCTTGTGGGCTCACTTTTGACCTCATCGACCCCAGCTCTGAATAATCTGATGACTGCCTAGCCACACAGCAGTTTTAGTACATAGTAGTGTTGTGGGTCATAGCTTTTGACCCATAAAACACGATATTGCAGACGAGCCATCTCTCCTTCACTGAAAGACATCAGTATCAAATGGGTGAATGATTCATCCCAGATACAAGACAGAATGTCATAGCATCTCACATCATCTAAAACAGAGGACTTTACGCTGCTTCATGCATTTAACAGAACACCACATCAAATGGAAAAACAGAATGTTCTGTGAGGTGACCTAATCTTAAGAAAAGGGAGAGGTAGATAAACAAGGAGATAGGTACTTGCATAATAAGACAAAGCCCTGTAGATTTCACATCTCATACATAATGAGAAGCAAAGAGAGAGAAAAGAAATTCTCCTTTGATACTTAGACTTTTATATAATGAGTAGAGATTATTCAAAGCATTAGGACTCTAGTTATAAAAGGTACTGATGATTCTTACAAGAAGTCCTTATGGGTAAATCTTGTTGCAAAATATTTGGAAAAAAATGCAGCAAATTGAGAAGAAGAAAAAAAAAAAGGAACAAAGCCCTTGACACAAATTAAGTCATTGTAAGGTCATGATTTGCCTAAGTAAGAAATGTGGAATTGGCATTTCAGTTATCATTGGTTGATAGCCAATGCAATTTGGTGAAATGAGATGTGGTCTTGAGCAGTGGTCTTCAATCTTTTCAGCTCATTGCAGTGGTGGGTTGCTACCAGTTCACCCTGGATTGAGTGAACCAGTAGTGGTGGCGGAAGGCTCCACCCACCTGCTCATTGCACACACGAGCACATGAGCGCCCACGAGTGAACTGGTAGCAACAGGTTTTGAAACCAGCCCCTGGCTCGGTGGATCAGTGGAGGCAGTAGTGGCAGGGGGGATAGAGGGGATGGTTTCACATGCACACTCACTTTCACAAATGCAGCTTCACGCACACATGCACACACACACTTGCCCACTACACATCTGTGGCACAGTTCCAAACAGACTGTGGCCTGGCTCCGGGCCACGGAATGGGGGTTGTGGAGCCCTGGTCTTGAGAATAACTGCAGCCAAGAATTCACTGATTTCTGCCTGGAAGAGGATTCCTATAGGTTGAAGACCTACTCAACTCATTAGCAAGCTAAAATTTTTGTATTCACATTTGGAACTTACTATTTTAAACAGCACAGACTTCAATGATTAGAAGTTATTTGGTTACATCAAAACAAAAAGATGAGTTGAAAAATATAGAGACTGCCTCTAGAAACCAAATATTCCTTCCCCCACCCCCGATATTCATTTCAGTATGATGTAATGCCAGGTTAAGTATCACCTCAACCATTTTCGGAGGAAACCTATGGACCAAAAATAATAGAACTTTTGGTGAAACTGGCAACAGACCAAGGATGAAAAATACAGACAAAAGATCTGATCAACTTTTATAGGCAGCTGCTACCACTCATTAACATGAATTTTCAGTGCCAATTCATACATTTATTTTCTACCTCTAAGAAAATACCAAACTTCAATGTAAATAGATACATAAGGTTTGATAGAAAAAAAGTATAGGAAGCGAGCAAAAAAAAATTATGCTGGAATTTGCCTAGATCATTTCATAGTCATAAAAGTACCACTATGATTATACAATCATAAAGAAAAAGTTATTTCATACAAATTAATTACTTATCATTCTACAAATCTCTTTTCTCCAGCTATTTTCCTAGCCAAATTGCTTACTCTTTTGAAGTCCAGTAGAAGAAAGTATATGGAGAGGGGCAGGGGTAAGTGATGATGTCCTGACAGGTGGGCGGAGCCACCCGCAGCCAGCCCTACCAGCTTGTGCAAGCTGGATAGATGTGGCCAGATTTCACCACTGGGGAGGGGAGAGGAATATAGAGTCTCCATTACCTGTTATGTGCAAGATGAAACTAACAAATTTTCTTCTACAATTTTTTGTACACTTACATCACTTATGGTTATTTAAGGTATGGATTTGATCATTAAGTGATCTGGGGATCAAAGATAGATATTTCCAGAATCAAGAAATGTAGATTTTTTCCCCCCTTTTTCTTTTTTTAAAAATTATTTTTTACATTTTATTGAAAAAGAATTTTAAACTACAAAAATGTAAAGAAAAAAAGAAAGAAGAAAAGTATAAAAAGGTAATAGAAACAATGAGAAACAATAAAAAAGAGAAACAAAAAGAAAGGTATTTGAAGAAGTAACTTTTGATCTTCTTTGCAACGGTTAGAAATTATTACCATTTTCATCCTCCCAAATTACGTACCATGATTCCTTCTTCCCATAAAAAATATTTTCAATCAGTAATTCCTTTAAAAAAGCCAAATCCCCCAAAAGTCCTGGATTATTTTGGTCTACATCAGAGGTGGTATTCAGCAGGTTCTGACCAGTTCTGGAGAACCAGTAGCAGAAATTTTGAGTAGTTCGGAGAACCAGTAAATACCACTTCTGACTGGCCCCACCCCCATCTATTCTCTGCCTCCTGAGTCCCAGCTGATCAGGAGGAAATGGGGATTTTGCAGTAACCTTCCGCTGGAGTGGGGAGGGAATGGAGATTTTACAGTATCCTTCCCCTGCCACGCCCACCAAGCCATGACATTCCTACAGAACTGGTAGTAAAAAAATTTGAATCCCACCACTGGTCTACATTATATGGTTGATAGGATACACTGCCTCCTAATTCTTGTCATATTGTACAGGTACAAAATGGTGAATATTATCAATCACCAATCGATGACTAATTCATTTCTTGATTATTTTCAGCAAAAAGTCAATAAAGTCCAGTCTTTTATAAAACTTTTTTTTTCTCCTTGGTGGATAGATTACAGCTACAAATACAGTAACTTTCCACTCATGGATCACATCTCTAGGTGAGAGTTGAATTCCTAAGAGTTTATTCACACTCCAAATAAGTGTCTGATATCGGTAAAGCAATGTATAAAGGCAAAGAAATTTTAATCTCAAACAAATCAGAAGGACTAATGAACTGTCAAAAGGCAATGCGAGGAATATGTGTTCAACCTTCATTGAATAGGATTATATTTTCTTTGAAAGTCAGGTTCATAGTTTGATGTGTTTTTGGATTCAACCCTGAACATCCAGGTTCCACTGATTGCCAAGAGTGAGTTTGTTCAGCTAAGGCTAGCCTGTCATCTGCAGCATTCTTGAGGATCTCACTGCGATGACTATTACAATGCGGTTGCCTGAAGGTGCCTCACATGCAAAGCATGTGGAAACTTCAGCAACTATACAATTGGTTTTGGAAACCAAATATTAACTTTTGAGCAGGTATCTGGCATGCTGCCTAAGCTTCAGAGTTTGTGCTAAGGGAAGGAAGGAAAGAAGTTATATCCAAGAGACAAAACAAGCTAAAATTTGCAACTTCATTGAATACATCATAGTCACAGGTAAATATATTACAAACTTCTCAAGTACTTAATAAGGTAGACATTTTAAAGTCAACTCCAATTCTCTGTCCTAGTACTTCCTTAAAAAAAAAAAAAACAAATTCTCCAGAAGACTTGGATTATTTTGGTCTACATTGTGTGAATGGTAGGAGACAGGGCCTCTTACTTTCTGCCCCCCTGTACAGGAACAAAATGGCAAATATTACCTGCAGCTGAAAGAATACATGTTTAATGTTCAGAAATTTGTTCAGCTGTCATCTTGATTTCCCCCCCACCCCCACCCCTTAACTGGAGATGCCCCAAGCTACAAAGATTAGGAACTCCTGTATTTGCTACTAGTTTAAATTTTGGGCATGGGGAAAGGAGTATGCTACTGTTCAACTACAGTTACTCTAAAATCCTTCCTAGATTTCCATTAATGTTTTTGTTTTAAGCTGGTGGCAACCATTGATCACCATGGAAAATTTTTAAAAAGGTCCTCTCGAGTGTGGAAAAAGACAATAAGGTTCTTCCTTCAATCTTTACGTTAATGATTAGTTAGAATTCATTTACTAGCTAAATACACTTAGAGGTAAGAGCAAAACAAAATGGATAGAACAGTGTTTTGTTTTGTTTCCTGTCTCATCTTCTACGACAGCTAGAAACTTGTTTCAAAAAATGAAAGGCAGGAATCTTGAGATTATGACTCTCTGGAGGAAAAATGTATCCATGCTAACATCCATTACTGTAGTACTACAATTGATCTTAAGTCAGATGCTTTTGAACAGTGACAACATTCAAAGTTGAACAGTTACAACATTCATGCTAGTATAGTCAGAGGCTGTTAACTCAACATTATTGCCATGAATGAACAAACTTTGAAAGTCTGTTGCCAAAGGCATTATTTTACGCTTAATGAAACATTTTCTATTTTTGCATGTTACATTGAAGGAATCTGACTAACACTGAAGGAATCTGAAAATTTTGAGACTGGAAGGCAACACACTAAGAGAATTTTGTTTTAACTTTTCCATGTTTAAACCTACAATCTTTGCAAGGCACACAAATGACAACAAATAGAAGTTCAATGATACTGTTTCTTCATTTGCACTTGAATTTACTTGAAAGAAAATCTACTTTTTCCCAACTAATTGAAGATGGGAGAACCACCTTAGATATCCTTTTAAAAAACGCACAGGCATGGCAGATGATGAAGGGCTCCTATTTAATCCCCATTTTTGGAGAGGAGAATAATCTCCTTTTTGGGGTATAAATTATATACATCAAGGCGTTGAGACACAGAACCTTTCCTCACAAATATGCCCCAAGAACCAGTTTTTTCCTGCTGTGTTTCCATGAGATGTATGGGTGAATTTATTAAACATATTCCTATGCTGCTGCAGTCAAAACAGCCAATCTAAAACTGACTCAGTACCAGTGGTGAGTTCCTCCCGGTTCAGTCCGGTTCGGCCAAGCCAGTAGCGGTGACGATATGATGTCACCGAACCGGTTCTCCCCTCCCACCCACCCCCACATTATTCTTATCTTTTATTTGGTCCCACCCCCAATCTATTGTTGCCTCCTGAGTCCCAGCTGATGACTAAAGGGAAAAAAAACTGTTTAAACTCTTGCCGCGGGGCTTCAAAGGGCCGTCCTACAGCTGATCAGTGTTAAAAGCAAACAAATGAGTCGGGTCGTAAGTGCAAGGACTGGTTGTAAGTGCAAGGACCTTCCAGAAATGACTCTGACCAGCTAGCCACGCCCACCTAGTCACATGACCTCCAAGCCACACCCACAAAATAAGCCACGCCCACAGAACCAGTAGTAAAAAAATTTAGAACCCACCCCTGCTCAGTACACAATATACGGTAAAATAAGGTGAACAATAACTCTTTCACCTATTCCCCAGCCCATAGCTGAAGCAGCCTTAAGTCATCTATAGTTGTTCCAGTATTAAAGAAGTACAGAATACAGAATAACATAGTTGGAAGGGCCCTTGGAGCTCGTCTGCTCCAATCCACAATTTACAGGCATGTTACACTGCCTGTAACATTTCAGACAAATGGCTGACCGCTCTTCTTAAAAAAAAAAAAATGTGATCCCCCCCCAACCATATCCTAGCAGTTTTTTTCCTCATGGATAAAATCCAATCTTTTTGTTATTTAATATTCCTCCTTGATTTTTTTTTAATAAACAACTCAAGGCAGCAAATCAGAGGTGGGTTTCAGCAGGTTCTGACCAGTTCTGGAGAACCAGTAGCAGAAATTTTGAGTAGTTTGGAGAACCAGTAAATACCACCTCTGACTGGCCACCCCCATCTATTCTCTGCCTCCTGAGTCCCAGCTGATCAGGAGGAAATGGGGATTTTGCAGTAACCTTCCCCTGGAGTGGGGAGGGAGTGGATATTTTTACAGTATCCTTCCCCTGCCATGCCCACCAAGCCACCAAACCATGCCCACAGAACCGGTAGTAAAAAAAAAAATTGAATCCCACCACTGCAGCAAATATATCATAACACTAGTTCCTCCTCCTATTCTCACCACAACAACAACAACCCTGTGGAAGTGGGTTGAGCGAGAGTAATTTGGCCCAAAGTCACCCAGCCAGCTTTTATGGCTAAGGCAGGACTAGAACTCAACAGTCTCCCATTTTCTAGCCTGGTGCCTTAACCAACAGACTAAACTGGTTAGCTCTCTACTATTCTGTACAGTCACAATAGGTGTAATCAGTTGACACCAGGGCTGGGAATAAACCAACATTCATTGGCCACTTTAGACTTTAGAAACTGCTATGGTCCCTCTCCTGTAGTCCCAGGGCAATGCCTGCCAGCAGTGCATTCAATGGGAGCTGAAGTGTGGCTTGTTACTGAAAGAAAGAAAAAATCCAGAAAGCACTTTGGATGAAAGGAGTGGGAGATGTGGATAAGAACTGGATGGAAATCAGGACCTTATAATTCATTGTAGCTGTGCTTTACACACAACAGAGCTAGGTCTGAAGGGGAGACTGTTCTATATGAGTAGAGTGGACCAGGGACAGCAACAATATGCTTGCAGCTTCAGACCAAGGACGGTGCCCTGCTTTCCCCACTGAGTATCCAGTCATTCATGTATGCAGTGAATGACCCCAAAGAGCTTATTCATTGAGATGGATTTGGTATCCAAAGTTTTGTTGTTGCTTTTTTTAAAAAAAAATGTAGCCATGGCAACTGCAAACTAAAAAGGAGGGGATGTAATTATAGAGGTGTGCAGGTATGGAAAGAGAGAAAGGGGTGATTATAGATCAGCAAAAGGGCAAAAGTTTTAAAATGCATGTATAATTGCTAAAAAAAATGTTTATTTAGAAAAAAATACTGGGGAACAGTAAACGTGACTGATTGTTGTCACGTTGTATTTTGGCCTTTGTATGTAAATTGTAACAGCTTATTTTAAAATGGGTGTATGCCTTAATTAGGCAAAGAGATTAAATGCCTTGTGTTGTTTCAGATTACAGTATTTTGTTTTCTGAGACAAGAACCTATCATGTTTTCATCTTGTATACACTGCTGAGGCCTCAAGAAAAGTAAGCCACGGCAGATTAGCTGCTATTCTGTTAAAGGGCAGCCCATGTGAGATAAAAACAAATAAAAGATCAAGTAAAGTTGTTCAGCCTGTTCCCCACAGTTTAGCAATCATGCAGTGTGCTCAAGGAATCCTCTTATTCCTTACCATGAGTGGAAAAAGAAAAGATACATTGAGCAAATATCAGGCCCAAGATTTAGTTCCAATTGTTAGATAAGGGTAACACACATAGTGAGTCAGACACACAGGAAATCAGTGTGGCCAAAATGAGCCATGCCATGTTACAACCAGTTACAGAAATGTGGTGGCCCACCAGCGGCCAGCAGAGCTGGCAGCAGATTCGAACAGTGAGGAAGTTAGGGAGGAACGTGGGCGAGTCCTGGAGTCTGGGAAAGGCTCGAACGAGGGCTCTGAGTCGGAGGCAGAGAGTGGGCCAAGGCCATCTGGTAGTTCTTTGCTGTCTCCGGAGTTTCCGGAATCTGACATCAGTGAGGCAGAAGAACAGCGGGAGCCTGTACCCAGTGTGTGAATGCACAGAGCTGCAGAAGACAGGAACAATTAAGAAAACAGGGTCGACTTGGGAGTAAGGCTTGGAGATGATTGGCCCATTCCATAAGATATAAAAGAGAAGTGAATGGGACGTGAGCTTTTGCAGGAAGCAGTTAGTTCATCTGGTTGGTAAAAGCTTTGGAAAAGTTCTGTTTGACTCTGTGCTACGTTTGGCCTTGCCTTGCATGTGGCAATTAGTTCTCTGGCAACATTCCAAGGGAGATAAGGTGGATGTTTGTAAACACTCCCCTGAAAGACTGTTTGAGAAGCCTTTCGGACTGGGAATGACAATAATTCACAGCTGTATGAATTAAAAAGGTTTGCCGGGACTAAGATTGTGCTGCATACTTTCTAAGGAAGCCTAGGTCAAAACAGGAAAGATGGTATCTTGACTCACGAATCATGTACAGATAGTCCTCGTTTAGCGACTGTTTCATATAACAACTGTTTGCATTTATTACTGTGATGAAAAATTAACTTTGCAACCAGTCCTTATGTTTATGACCTTGGAATATCTATAATGGAAAGGAAAGCTGAAGAAAGATCATAAAGCAAAAGTGCTGTTTCACTTAATGATTGCTTGGCTTAACAACTGAGTTGCTGGTTCCAATTATGGTCACTAAATGAGGACTACCTGTATAATGATCTTCACAATCCACACTGGGAGGCAGTGAGCAAAGAAGGAGAGACACAAGAGGAAGAAAAAAGAAAATTGCTCAAGGATCTGGACAGATAATGTACAAATGGTCCTGAATTACACCTAGCACCTAGCACTGCACTGAATTACACCTAGCACTGCAAACACCTGCAGCATATTCTCTTCATATAACAGAGCCTATAAATGTCAATTTAAAAACTCACGTTTTGAGTGACAACTCTCCGAAAAATGCTATATGGCAGAACAAATGTGGTGTAGTGATTAAAACGTTGAACTAGGATCAGAGAAGACTGGTTTCAAATCCACCTTAACCATAGGGAGTCACATGGTAGCTTTAGACCAGTCATTCTCTCTCAGCCCAAACTGTCCCACATGGTTGCTTTCAAAATAAAATGAACTGAAAAGCTTCAGTGCAATGTATTTTTTATTGAAGAAAAGGATTTGCAACCGGAATTTTTATTTAAGCCACCTTGAGATCTTGGAAAAAAGACAAAATAAAAATTTATCAAGTAAATAATTTAAAATATACCTAATTTTCATGTCTCAGGGGAATTGGGCTCCCCAATATGTCTCCATCATTACAGACAACTTTGGGGAAATAAATTACTCTTAATGTACAAACAAAATAAATGAATGAATGGATTCACCAGTTCTGTCTAGGATGTACACCAAAGAAGCAGCCTTTAACAAGCAAGTTTCTGGTCTTCTTGGAAAAAATATGATATAAAATGGAACATTTTTCTAGCCCATAAAGTACAAACACAGCTAACTGGTGACTGGAGATGGATGGAAGATGGTGACCATCAGAGACAAGCTTTGTATGGTCCTTCAACTTCATTTGTTACCTTTCCCCCCCACCCCTCATTAGGCTATAAATATCTGTTTTATAAAACTGGTCTTCGTAAATGCAATGGGAATTTCCTCCAAATCTAGTTGTTATTTCAAGTAAGAGAAGAAAGAGTTAAACTATCCTGTTACCATCACTCCGTCAAATATACTTGTATCTGAAATGCAAAATGTAATTTATGGCTGTGCTTTGATGTAATCAAATTTTGAAATCCTATACCTAGTTTAATGCTTAAGCTTCAGTGCAATGTATTTTTTATTGAAGAAAAGGATTTGCAACCGGAATTTTAAGGAAGAGAGAACATGAAACTGTTTATGGGTTTTCAGTTTAGATAAAACTTCCGCTGAGTTTTTATTTTGTTATTGTTTAAACTCATTAGTTCTTCCCTCTCAAATATATCTTTTTTATTATTCTTTCAATTTACTGTCAAGTTTCCTTGGGGTAGAAATACCAAAAGAGAATATGGAACAATTAAATCTAATTGTTGGTTTTGAGCTAAAATAAATGCTAATCCAATGAAAAGGTTCTGTTTCAAAAAGAAGATGGGAAATTTGGACTGAAGCACAATTCCTTAGGAAATGCATTCAATAATTTGGGAGTGATGCAGGAAAATACCCTTGAAAATACAGTATTATAGTACAACAACAAGCTAAGATGGTGATTATCTCCAGCTGAATTCCCAGTAGGGTTTCATTTTAAGAAAATCTGCAAATCTCATTTCCTGAGTGATTTCTTAGGAACCATCTGCACAGATGGGAAGGTATTAGACGTTTGAAAGAAACTGGACAGGTTGCAGAATTCAGTAACACAAGCGATCCCAGGCACTCCAATAGTTTATTGCTGGCGGAGAAACAAGAGAAACAAATGGAATGGAGTAACCAAAAGAAGGGCACTGCTGGTTCAGCAGATCAAAACACAAATCAGGTGCCTTTTACACCACCTCTCCCTAGAAGTGCAATGGAAAAGGAATGGATTTTATTGATTATTCTCATTGAAGATACGTCTTTTGAGATCAAACTTATCATTGGCAAAATTTAGATGCAGGTTAACCTAAAATAGGGGAACAGGCCTCTTCTCCAGGCTGTAGAGTAGAAGGGCTGATCCTTCTGCTGCAGGGATGTAAATTTTCCAGTTTGGGGGACAACTTAAACCAGCTACCTGTCCAGAAACAAATTTGCCTGAAAGTGGAGGCTGAATATAGCACAATTGTTACAAAATGTATTCTGAACAGAGGCATAAACACAGCCTTTAATCCAGGGATGGAGTCTAACCTTGGCAACTTTAAGACTTGTAGACTTCAAGTCCCAGAATTCCGCATTCCACATGGGGAAATGGCTGTGACTTGAAGTCCACAAGTCTTAAATTTGCCAAGGTTGGACACCCTGCTTTAATCCAAGGCACTGACACTAATATTAAAACAAGACTACATGTAACCCTCGACTTACAACCGCAAACGAGCCCAAAATTTATGTTGCTAAACAAGACATTGGTTAAGTGAGTTTTTGCCCCATTTTACGGCCTCTCTTGTAAACAGTTGTTAAGCGAATCTGGCTTCCCCATTGGTTTTGCTTGTTAGAAAGTCACAAAAGGTGATCACATGACCCTGGGACACTGCAACGGTCATGAGTCAGTTGCCAAAGGATTGAATTTTGATCCATGAGGATCCCCATGATCCAGGACCATGGGGATGCTGCAATGGTCCTGGTGTGAAAAATAGTTGTAAGTCACTTTTTTCAGTTAACTTTTTTCATTGTTAACTTCAAACAGTCCCTAAATGAACTGTTGTAAGGACTACCTGTACTAAATAGGAGGGGGGGATGACAACCTAAGACGTCCCTTTTGCCCTCTTCTCTGTGGTGGCACAATGGTTAGAATGCAGTACTTGCAGGCTACTTCTGCTGACTGCTGGCTGACTGTAGTTTGGCAGTTCGAATCTCACCAGGCTCAAGGTTGACTCAGCCTTCCATCCTTCCGAGGTGGGTAAAATGAGGGACCCAGATTGTTGGGGGGGGGAGGGCAATAGGCTGACTCTGTAAAACCGCTTAGGGAGGGCGGTAAAAGCACTGTGAAGCGGTATATAAGTCTAAGCGTTATTGCTATTGCTATTCTCCGCCGCTGCTAAGCGAGGCCAAGGCTGCCTTCCGAGGCGAGCTCAGAATAGTCCGAATGAAAGAATAACAACGCCCCGCAGGTTCATTTGAGTGTGCCCGCTTTCCGTAACCGCCCTCTCCCCGCCCGCCGCCGGTGCAACCCAGGGGCTGGGGTTTGCAAGCCAAATAATGCCGCTGCCGGAAAGCGGCCAAGGCGACCACTCGGGCTGCCTCCTACGGCGAGTCACCTGGCTGCCTGGCTGGCCGCTCGCTCCCGCTCCACCTCTTGACAGTCGCAGCCGGGGTGGATTACAACCCCAGTGGGACGAACATGGGAAGGTCGCCGAGCGTCGGGCGGCGCGGCTGAAGGCTTAGCTCTTCCTCGTCAGACCCCCTTCCTTCTCCCCCCCACCCCCCAGCCACCCCTTCCCCCTCTCCCTCCGCGGTCGCTGTTCCTTAATCCGAAAAGCCGCCTTCGCCCCAAAGCCATGGAAGATTGCGCCCTGCCCGACCTGCGGGACGTCGAGCTCAAGCTGGGGCGCAAAGTCCCCGAGAGCCTCGCGCGCTCCTTGCGCGGGGAGGAGACCGCCGTCACCCGCGACAGGGAAAAAGACAGGGAGCAGCCCGGCGGAGGGCCTGGCGTCGCCGGCTTCTCCGCTGCTCGAGCCCCCCGAGCCGCCATGCTTGGCGGTGGCGGCGGCGGCTCCAGCGCGCTGGAAAGACTGGAGACTAAACTTCATCTCCTCAGGCAAGAAATGGTGAGTATTTCAACCGCCCCCCCCCCCTCCCAGTCAGCCGCCAATAACAAGGCAGCAGCGCCGGATTTGACCACTGTGCGCTACTGCTCCCTTTTTGGAGCGCCGCTCCTCGGTTTGGCCAGCGTACCCCCTTCTCCAAGAGAAATTGAGAGCGAGAATAAACTTTGGAGGGAGGCCAAGGACGCTAGGTTGGCCCAGGGGTGATTAGGGCTGTTTAAAACAGGGCAGGAGTGTGTGTGTGTGTGTGTGTGTGTGTGTGTTGTAATTTGAAATGCTGGTGAAATAAACAAGAGTGTTTCTGAGCGTGGTACAAGTGCAGCGGAAGGCAGAATTTGGCTCGCTCCCTTGGGACCCTGGGATTAAGTATTCGGTGGGAAATGGTCTGCCTGAGATTCAGCTTTCAAAACAAGGATTCTTCTACTGAGATACTTTAGCAACCTGTTGTATGTCTCCTTCCTTCTTGACTCCTCTGAAGGTATGTTTTAGGTGAGTTTCCTTAGTACCCTTTTTTCCTCACAAGGGATGGAAAATCACCTGTCCCGTTCTCCCCCCCCCCCCAAATAGTCCAGGTAAATGATGGACAGAAGTCAAAATGTAGTTAATGGACAAGTTGTTTCATATGGACCCACAGCACATTTTCTTCTTGCTGCCCTGTATCCAGTCCTGCTCTAAAAAGATTGGAAGGCGGGCTATAAGCCAATTGTGGGTGTGCATGTGAGTGCAATTTCACGTTATAGGTTCCTGGAGTAAACTTCCAATTTCCGAACTCTGTCTTTCTTAATATCTATGAATGTGCTGAGCCCTCTGTAATTAATAAAACAGTGCCTTTTTAAAAATTAAATAACTTGAAAATAATGAATACTTCCTAATGAAACGTTTGGACATTTCTGATCGCGCTTAGTCAGGAGCCTACAAATACAAAAGGATTATTTTGATAAGTTAAACATTTCCCAGCTGAAGGCCTGGATTCATCTTTGCTTAGAATTCAGTTGTTTCTCTCCTTAATGCTGGATTCAACTCCATCACCACTCCATTCCTTGGGATTCTTTCAAAGCTTTAATTTGTACCCTGATTTAATCCCGAATTTTTTCTCAGGACCATGGCTAGTTCCTAGAACATTTTTCTGTCACTGTAAGGAAAAGTGCCACTGGGCATATGCAGAGTATGTGCAACTGAGCTACTGGAGCCACGTGCATCCCAGGGTTCTTAAACCCAGGAACTTTACTACAATCAATCTCTATCAATCAATCATTGTACTAAGTATATTGCTCATAATCTTAACTCTGTAGAACCATCGTTTAATATATTGATTTCAGTATTCCATGGTACTTTTGTTAGGAAAAATAGAATTGCAATATGTAATCTTAGACTACCCATTAGGAGCACCTCTTCTCCTTTTAACTTTATCCACGAAGCAAACAAACATGCAAAATTATCTTGCACTAATAATTCATTTCACGGAGTATCGTTTTGAAGCAAATTATATATTTATTCAGAACTATTCAAGAAGTACAGTCCTGCTTTTTTTCCCTATGAAATTCAAAACAACCAACCACATAATGGTGCTATGCAGTCCTCGTTTATAATAAATATGTGAGAATTTTAGATGGGGATTCCTGCTCAGTCTCCACTATCAAGTTCCACAAACACTAAAAATTACAGGCAGCAATAGCAACCATTGAAAGAAAAGAAAAGACTGGCTACAAAGGGTAAATTAACTTAGAGCCTTGGCCTGCTCTGACCAGTCCTTTCTTAAATTAGTTGCTGACCATCATGTCCATCAAAACAGCACCAGTTTGGCCACTCTTCTGAACTCCTTTGCCTTTCTGACAAAGAATGAAAAATGAAATTGAGTGTGCTGAAACTTACCCACCCATGACCTATAGTTTAGATGCCAAGGAAGAGAAATGAATGATGTTCCATGCATGTGATTTAGCCAGACCATTGCTCCTTGTTCAGATAATTCAGGATTACTATGTTGGTAAATTTGTTTGTCCATGTGTTGCTAAAAAGAGCACCTAAAGACTGTATCTGAGGCACCTGCTCTGGTCTAAAGACACATTTCAGCAGCTTCTGTTCTTTATCCTGAGATGCAATCATAGCTGTCAAGTGGCAGTGCCAGGGAAGCAGTGCCAGGGAAGCAAAAACTAGCATTACACAATGCACATGGTTCCCAGACATATCCTTTTGAAGATATACAATAGTTCATATTTACAGAAGTTAATACTGTATAATGAGGACTTGAGTAGAGTTTGAGCTGTTCCATTTTACTATCTTATAGGTATTACTTAAGAAAAGACTCGGCTTCCCTTTACACTATTGGCTTCCCCCCCCCCACCAGATCCTGGATCGGTGGACATATATTTGTCAGATATACTTAATTTGAGGACTTGTACCAAATACTAGGATTGACTAAATCACCTTATTGGTCCTTCTATTTTTAGATGTCGGGGCTAAGTTGTTTTTTAAGATTCTGAGAGACCAGGCCCATTATGTTGGTTTGAGATCTCTGCCCTCAACTTTCTTCTCATTGTGTCCTGTTTCCCTGTTTGATTTTTCTTCTTTTGTTTTTGTCTAACAAATCCAATAAATGGGAGTTTGTAGGGAAGTGCAATATCTGAAGTAAGTCTTGAAAGTATATTTCAGTCGATTCGTTAAACTTCCTTGAATGTGAAATATAATGGAATGCTTGATGCTCTCTGAGCTTGGTTGTTTGCTTGCAGAGGTTTCATTACCCAACTAAGTAATATCATTAGTGTTTAGGGTGTTACCTTAGTTGGGTAATGAAATATCTGCAAGCAAACAACCCAAGCTCAGAGAGCACCAATGACTCCTCGTCCTGTAGTTCAACTAGAGCTACATATATTCTTTTCTGTTGCAAAATATAGATCCAGCTAACCAATCCATTAGCTGACATATCCTTTCAATAGGGCCTCTTCTACGTATGGAGCCCAGGATAATTGTCCATTTTTTCCTTCTTCAATAGAGTCTTGTGTTATATGTCACACTTGAAATGGAAATTGTATATTTGGTAGCAATGTATATTTGAACATTAGCTGCATGGGGCAGAGAATTATAGGGAATATTCGTAAAATAACGTTCATGGCTGACTTATATGCTTCTAGTGCAAGAAATGAACAATTGCTGCCACCGAGCTTTTAGCTGCCCTTAAATTAATTTAATGGATTCCTGGAGTTTATTTAAAAGCCGCCCATTCACATTGTAGGAATATTTTTTTCCAACCTTCTACATTGGGAGAAAGAAAAAGAAAGAAGATATGATGAATGACATAAAAAAAGGAATATTTGAAAAAGAGACAATAGTTGGTCTCATCCATGTGTTTCAGCCCCACCTTTGTTGACAAGCATCCTCCTACAGATTATCCCAAGGGAATACAGTATGAGGTTGTCCATCACATATTGTGGTGCTTTTTCAACACCAGGATTTCCAGAACAACTAGAAGGTGTTTTGTGAGGTTTTCTGGGATTCAGTTTTTGTTGCCACAGTATTTTGTTGCATATTCTAGCTATACAAGTAGCTTAACCAATAATGAAGAGATGTTGGCAGATATTGTCTCAGTTGTCAAACTGAAACAGCTAGGAAAACACCCCAGAAAAACTTTGGATGAAAGTTCACAAAGAATACAACTTTTGTGAAAAGGCAATGAAAGACCTTACTACCATTTCCATCCCTTTCTCTTTATGAAACAAGATTCCCAGATCTCACTGCAACTAAATATTGAAAAACATTGAGTCTCCTTTTGTTTATTTATCAGATTTATATAACCTACCATCTCTGTGACTCTGAGTGGTGAATAATAATCAGAAAAAAAAACAATACACAATATGAAAAACCACGTTCATACTTATGATAATAAGTATGAAAGATAGAAACCACAAGAGAGGGAGATTTAAAATGGCCACCTGAACAATGGAGCCATCTGAGCCATTTAAATCAAATCCCCAGGGAGCTGCCGGCCTGACAACAGCCAAGACTTCAGAGCTTTACAGATTATCAAAAAGGATGGAGCTAATCTAATTTTGAGGGGAAGAATGTTCCATAAGGCAAGTGCCATTAGCAGGTGCCTTTAGTAGAAAAGCATGTTTCATGGGACCCATCAAATTAATGTCCCTAATGCAATGGTACCTACACAATGCTTATTTTATCAGATCTAGTGGGGTGGGCTAATGTAATTGAGGAGAGGTAGTACTGTGAGTTATGTAGAATATGTAGGTCAATATATATTCTCCCCTTACTAGAGAGATTGCCAGGGAGGACAGACAACTTTTATGTAAGGTTTCTCCTCCAAGACTCAAACCCGGCTACCACGCGCACAGGGGCAAAATTCTGTGTCGCTGCTATGTCCACAAGAAAAAAATTGGTTACAGAATTATAGATGTCAACTTGTGCCAATTTTTTGGAGATATCTATAACAATTTTTGGAAAAATACATTTACTCACATACTTATCGGCTCTCCACTAATGTAAATTAGGGAGTGATCCTAATGGTTTGAGATCATGTATTTTTATAACAAGGATGTTATTATTCACGATTAATGTCAGTATTATTTTTAATTTATTGTATGTCTATTGCTGGTCGATGACTGTAATAAAATTCTATTCTATTCTATTCTATTCTATTCTATTCTATTCTATTCTATTCTATTCTATTCTATTCTATTCTATTCTGAGGAGAGGTAGTCCCTCAGATAACCTAGTGTCATGCCATGAAGGGCTTTAAAAATTAAAACCCACACCTTGAATTGGACTTGAAAGAAAACCTGCAGCTAATGCAGTTTGTGGAACAGAAGTGAAATATGTGTTGATAACATCTGCAATGTGGCATTCTGTACTGGCTAAAGCTTCTGAATACTCTTCAAGGGCAGCCCCATGTCAAGCTCATTGTAATAATTCAATATGGAGGTGAGCAGGGTATGAGCGATTGTAAATAGGGATTGCTGATGCAGGACAGAGCACAACCAGTGCACCAGATAAAAGCTGTCTTATCCAGGGCTACTACCTGCTCCTTGAAAAGGAGTCATGAGTCTAGGAAGACCCTCTGGGGTGGACTGGGTCTATCTGGGATAGTGCAATCCCATCCAGCACCAAAGGTGACGAAGTCAGTAGGCCTACAATCCAAAGCCACTCACTTGCCAGGGTTCAGCTGAAGCCTGTTGGTCCCCATCCAGACTTTCACAACCTCCAGACACTAGGACACAGGTGTCAAACACGCCGTGTCACGTTGCCAACATGTGACATTTTGTGACCTTTTTCCCATTCACGGACCTGGGGTGGGCATGGCCTGGCATGACGCATCTGGCCCGCGGCCCACCAGTTTGACATGCCTGCACTAGGACAAGATATTCATGACATCACTTAAATTGACGTGGGTGAAGATACATTATTATCATCAGCATACTGATGATACCTCACTGCATGGTGACAGATGAATTCACCCAGGGCCTCATGTAGATGTTAAAGAGGAGAGGAGAAAGCACCGAACCCTGTAACACCACATATGGGAGCTGAAAGTAGGACCTCTCTTGCCTGATCAACACTGATTGGAATCAGCTCTGAAGGAAGGAGATGAACAATGTCATCCCATTCACCCCCAATTCTCTGAGTCAGTCCAGAAGGATACTATGGTTGATGGTACCAAAAGCCCCTGAGAAGTGAAGTAGGGCAAGGATGGATGTATTAGGTATACCCATCCCACATCTAAAAGTACACCCAGTGCCGTTTCTGTCCCATACCCTGACTGAGGACCTCATGCTAGATATTGATGAAATAAACCATCATACGCAAACTGATATATCCAAGTAAGATTTATAATCAATGCAAATTGATTAAATGCAAGGAAATATAAGGAGTATTATTAAAACAAATTTTACTTCAAAATTAGTTTTCTCATTTTATTAGTGAAACATTCAAAAATGTTCTCATGGTTGTTTCAAAGTGTTGAGAAACATACCTTCCAAGTGGAATAATCAAGTACATTGTGAGAATATCTTCTCTTACAGTTATTTGCACTGGCTCATATAGACTTAGAACTTTTTGATAGCCTGGATGTTAAGATTATTCTCTCCAAAAGAACCTTTCCACCTACCTCATAGAATAAGTACTTGCTGACTAATTCAGATACTTCTGCTAATAGTTCTCTTATAAAGAAATTTGAGTTCTTTTGAAGATAACGATCTTCTGGTTCCATTGATACTTCCCCTTCAGTTCTCTTCAGCTTAGCATGCAAAGGAATCAGAGACTAAAAGAAGATAAGTGGCCGCTATCACCGCATAGCAATTGGCTTGGTGTTCTCAAGTCCTTGCTCCTCAACATTTTCAGCTTTCTTTTTTAAAAAAAAATAAAGAAAGTCTTTATCTTAAGAAGATATATAGTAGGATTATGAAGAGCACTCAAATAGTTGCTGGAACACAATCATCCTAGACAGTGGTGAAATTCAAATTTTTTTACTACTGGTTCTGTGGGCATGGCATGGTGTGGCTTGGTGGGCGTGGTGTGGCTTGATGGGCATGGCTTGGTGGGTATGGCAGGGGAAAGATACTGCAAAATCTACATTTCCACCCCACTCCAGGGGAAGGATACTGTAAAATCCCCATTCCCACCCCACTCTGGGACCAGCCAGAGGTGGTATTTGCCAGTTCTCCAAACTATTCAAAATTTCCACTACCAGTTCTCTGAACTATTCAAAATTTCCACTACCTGTTCTCCAGAACCTGTTGGATTTCACCCCGATCTTAGACACGTGTGCAACAGGATCAAATCTGAGTCAGTCATAGGGACCAGAGGTTTATTCTTCCTTGCTTTTGGGCTCATGCTAGAGCCCATCATCAGGGATCTTCTCTCTCTCTCCAGAATACATGCACTGTGTTATTCTACGCAGTGTATTTATTATGATGCCTGGTTGTATGTAGGTATATGTTGGATATATTTATATTGAAATGATGATGCGAATGGCTTCCTACAACTCTATGATTCTGCTTTTCTCTCCTGTGTATGCTGCCTAAGGTTTTTGTGTTGTGTGCAAAAAAAGATGGGTCTGAGGTGGAAGAAAAGTGGAGCAAATATACTATTAGCAAAGGAGTAGAAAAATACAGGCTTAGATGACTATTTCCATCTTAAATTATTTGGGGGTTCCTCAGGGTCTGCTTTCTCTAGTTATCTGGGGCATGGTGGATAGTTATATTTTGTTAGGGAACAAAATATAACCTATGTAAGGACTGTGATGTTAGTAGGTAGTAGGTAAAAGAAGAAACATAGATGGCAGGTATACTGGCTAGTACCACTTCTAGAAGAAGGGTGAGGTATAATTAAGTAAAGAAAAGTGAAGGACGTGCTCTTCTCTTTTCTCCAGGTCAATATGTTTGTTGAGAATTTGGGGAGTTTCAGAAATAAATTAATGTAATGTAATGTAATATAATGCAATGCTGGGAGTATACTGGGTTTAGAAAACTACCAGATACTGTAATTCTGTTTCATAGAAATTTTGATTGGCTTCCTTATATGCACTGTTTCCTAACAGGTGCTTACCATAATATGCAATATAAATACCATTCAAACATTCGCAGCATTCTTAGTAGAATAACAGTAAACACTGTTACAATATCATTCATAAAATCCAACCTAAGATATATGTATTTCAAGGAATGCTATAGAATAAGATAAACCATCTTGGAGCAGTAATAAAAGTCTAACAAAGCAAAGCAATATTTGCTCTGTAAAACACATAAAAAGCTAATTTCAGAGATAGTATCAACCAACAACGCTTTTGTGGCTGGTGAATATATACAAGAGGTCTGATAAATATCTTCAGGAGTAAGCTTCTAATTTCCCTCTTGGCATTGAAGGTTTTTTTAAAACAATCTTATATTGTTACAATGGAATCCTTGGTGCTCTCTGAAGTTGTTTGTTTGCTTGCAGACATTTCATTACCCAACTAAGGAATATCGTCAGTGCACTATGTTACCTAGTGGGATAATGAAACCAAACAACCAAACTCAGAGAGCATCGAAGACTCAACCCTAAGCTACATATATTCTATTCCATTGGTAATACATTACTGTGCAATCTAATGCTACATAGAATAAGATAAAAACAATCTCGGGGCATTGTTAAAATAAAAGTCTAACAATGCAAAATAATCTTCGCTAAATAAAACACATAAAAGAGCCAACTTCATCGAAGGGAAGGAGTTTTGCAATCAGGATGCTACTACGAAAAAAACCAACAATGCTCCTGTGGCTGGGGAATATACACAGGAGGGATTGATAAAAATCTTAAACAGCAAGCTTCTAATTTGCCTGTTGACATTGAAGGCTTCGAAAGCAATCTCATTACTTAGTTAATTTTCTTTGCCCAACTATATCCAGGCTCATAGAACCGCTTCAGTTTACAATTCTCATATTGCATCTTTTTCTAAGGAAATGAATTTTCTGAGCTCAGCATAAAATCATGTGTATTTATTTTTAATGGACACGATTTTATGCTAATCATGTACAACTAGTTATCCCATTATATGCCATACACTTTAAATACTTAGTGAATATACTGTGATGAGAACAATAACTGTTAAAATGTAAATATATCAGAGCAAATATTGTTCTCGTCTCCCTTTCCCTTAAAAACCCCCACTATCTGTTTTTTTTTTTGGGGGGGGGGGTTGAAATTTTTTTTTATTTTTAAACAAAACTTAAAACATAAAACAATTGTCATCCATTACAATTACAGAAAGTGTATTGATCGGTTACGAATCTTTTGTGCTTAATCCTCTATCCCACATTTTCCTATTTAACAGTTTATTACATTATTATTCTCCTTTACCAATTATTTAACAGTAAATTATCCTCTATAAGGGGGGGAAAAAAACCCTTTATATATTTTATTATCTTATCCATTTCATTTCATATTTCATTTCCGTTCTTTCTTGTCTAACCATTGATAAAATAAATCCCATATCAAATAATATTGTTTATCTTCTTGTTCCCTAATTTCAAATGTCAATTTACTCATTTCAGCACACTCCAAAATTTTCTTGATAACTTCGTCATCCGTGGGTATCTTCTCACCTTTCCAGTTTCTAGCAAATACAATTCTAGCTGCCGTTAAAACATTCACAATTAAATATCTCATTTCTCTATTATATATTTCTGGTAAAATCCCCAATAAAAATATCTCTGGTTTAAAGTCAATATGTTTCTTTGTCATTTTTTCCAACCACCTGTGGATTTTAGTCCAATATCTTTTAGCTTTTGCACATGTCCACCACCCCACTATCTGTTTTTATATCTAAAAAAAACACACTTCGGAAAGAGAACTTAATAGTACACAGCTATCAGTTATGTGTTTGCTGGATGTAGGAACATTTCTCTACATGCTTTAATTGCTATTTATTCAAGGAAAGGAAAAGGGTAGTTTTGGTCTTCATGTGCCGGCAAGTTAAGCCCCAAACAATGTAATCAGCAGCTTATTTTACCAATTCCTGAGATGAGGTCTTGTATCAGTGGTGGGTTGCCCCTGGTTCAGACTGGTTCACAAGAACTGGTGGTAAAACCAGCGGGAGGCTCTGCCCACTGACACGGATGTCATCATAGGTGATCTACGCATGTGCAGAAACTTCTGCACATGCGCAAAAGAGCATGCATGCGTGATGCGAACTGGTAGTAAAGGTAAGTAGAACCCACCCCTGTCTTGTATGTTTGTTGTTGTCAAGTTACACATTTTTCAATACACACCAAGGAAACTAATATTTAGATACACTGGATGTAAGCAGTTATTATTTAACATCTTTAGTACGGTCAAATGTTTTAGAAAATCTGTCAACCACACATTTGGCCAAGTTGGTAATTGAATTTAAAGAAAAAGGATTTAAACTTGGATGGTTAATATTCAGCACGTTACTTTTATACCAGTTGGGAGGGGGCTGCCAGGAATTTCCAGGAAGTGGACAGTGATACCTTCCAAGTGAATTTGTCATGTACAGCTTTTTTCATGCCATAGTGTAACTCAACCAGAGGCCTATCATATATTCTGCCAAACAACATTTTTTGCCTGTGAACATCAATGAGACAAAATTGGAATCACTAGGATAGAAAAGTGTCCCTTAGTTGGAAAAAAAATTGGGACCTCAGAATGTATATGCACCATCGCTTGTCCATCCAAGATCTAAGCAGACAGCCAAGATATCTGTCAATCAGAATCTGAAGACATCTGAAACATCCTTCTCATAGTCAACTATGATTCCATTGTTTCCTATCCAAAGTTCATATAGGATAAGTTGTAGGGATTGCTAACCAACTATTTTTGAAAATCCAGAGGCACTCTACCTCTGTATAGAACAATGGATTTGAATACAATTGCTGGACTGTAATTAATTCTTTGGAAACATGTGATGCTAATATAGCACTTAGGTTACAATTTAGTGCTCTCAGTATCAGATTCGAAAAGCCCTGTACGTATATCAAAACAGGAATACATATGACATCCATGCGGATGGATATACAATTTATACAGATGTTGAGGAACAGTATACCTGAATGTGTAAATCCCACTTACTTATACACAGGAAAGACAAATTCAAGACTTGGTGATTTCATAGGCCAACCCTATACAAATGATATGTCCTTATATACTTCAAGGTTATTGTTGCCCATGTCCTGGTAATTTCCCACCCAGCTACTAACCAAGCCCAGTTTAATTTAGCTTTCAAGCTCATACAAGATTAGTAGGTGCTGCTGAGTCATATGTTCTAGAAATAAACCTCCCCTCAAAACAATAACTAAGGGCTGGTATACATAACATCTACTACTCCCAAACTGTCACTCAGAGGTTTTTTAAAAAGGAAGTTCTTCAACTAAATCCCAGTTCCTGATCACTTCATGAGCTTACCATGTAATTTTTTCAGCATTAATACAGAATCGATTTGCATTCAAGATTTTGAATTCAAGATCTTTCGGGGATTTTTTTTTTTAATTTCCCAATTCATTTTATAGACCTAGAATTGTCTGATGATCTTCCATTCCAAATTCTAAAGTCCAACCCCGTTTAGTTTCCAAATGTAGTCAAGGCCAGTGAAATGTTGCATTCAGCTGAGATGTTAAATAAGTTAGACTGCAACTCCCATTATCTTCAGCCACTTCTTCGAAAGGGGACAGGTTAGGAAAGAGTAGTATGCCTTACATATATCTTAAAATCTTACTTGTAAAATTTCTCCTGACCCAATATTCTGTGATTAAAAATTCAAAATATTAGGCTATGAACCAATTAGTTTAAGAGGAATTGGTAACTCAGAATCCTCATGTACATGCCCAAAAACATAAATGTTCGTCCTCATTGTTAATATGTCATCAATCATATGTTATAGACCAAAGTCTATGTACATTTACTGTATATCTACAGCCTTCTCTCTGTCTGCTTTTATTACAAATAATATGCAGTGTCAATATATTCTCCTTCTTCTCCTCCTTCCCTTCCTCCTCCTTCTCTTTCTCTTGATAATGTAAACTTTTGAAGTCTCTCCCCGACTTTATACTATGCAGTCTCGTTCAATATGCAGCATGTATTCTAAAACAGGGGTCTCCAACCTTGGCAACTTTAAGACTTGTGGACTTCAACTCCCAGAGCTCTGGGAGTTGAAGTCCACAAGTCTTAAAGTTGCCAAGGTTGGAGACCCCTGTTCTAAAATTTTCAAATTTTCCTCACTGCTCTTTTAGGCATTGACCAAAATCCTTACATTTGTTTTATCAGAGCAGTAAGTTTGTAGTAGGAATTTTCTAATTACAATTTGCTTCCTTCTAATGGGAAATGTGGACCACATAAACTGTAGACATCCCTCTCGTTTATTTCTCAATATTTGCCTATTCCATCTATAGAAACTCAGAATAGATGTGAGAGTCCCAATCTACTTGACTTTATCCCTCCCCTTATCCATGAAATGGAAAAAGTAATTTTGAGGTTCAATAATATTCTGTCATTGTAGCACATCTACTTGATGTGTTCTTAATACAATTAGTCCTTACTTATCTTAATCAGTCATGCTGAAGTTCACAATCTTAATCTTACATTTGAGCTCTTAAATCAAAAGGGTTTGCTAGATTGTAAAATATGTTTTGTTCCTGATGAAATTTCCGGCTTCGTAGAAAGATACAGGAGAAGCCTCTGAAAAATGTGTGGGTGAGAGAATAGGAAAATATCTACATCAGCACTGCTTTTCTTCCTGTATACAGAGACATGAGACGGTTGCATTCTTTTGCTGTTGTGATCTATGCCAAAAGTGAACATGTCATGGTAGAATGGTCTTCTGAAATGTGGGAGAAATAAGAGAAATCAAGCAGAATTGGCAAAAAAAAAAAGGGGGGGGAGATGACCAAAGGAGGAGATGGAACAGGATAGCAAGGCTAGTTCTTACGAGCAAAGAGGTCAAGTGAATAATCCTACTATTAGCCAAAAGAATGATCTAGACCAGTTTTTTCAACCTTGGCTCCTTTAAGAGATATGGACTTCATACTGACTGAAGAATTCTGGGAGTTGAAGTCCACATCTCTTAAAAGCACTAAGGTTGAGAAATCCTGCCCCAGACAGTTTTGGCAATAAGGTGTCTAGTAGGATATTGGAATACAGGTTTACATTACATGGTCTGCCTTTCCTTGTATTCCCTTGTTGCCTTTAGTTATGATAATGGATTCTGTCCCAGAATTAGAATAAGTAAAACAAAGCACATACATGTTCATTAGCTAAGAGAATCAGTCCTTGACTGTTTCTGAAATCATTTCTATCAGTAGCAATTACTTCAAAGTCCCTGAGCAGATTCTCTTGCACAGTTATTTCAGAATTAAGCTTGAAACATTTTACAGGTCTCTCTCTCTCTCTCTCACTCACACACACACACACACACACAAAACACATAAATACACACTTTATACATACTTGGTGTTGTGTTATATCAGTGAGTAGGATCATGACAAGAAATATTTAGTTAATATAAATTACTATGTTGGTTTTCTCAGAACATTTTTCTGTCTGTGCCTGACTGCAACAATACATTTGATAAATATAACTTCATTATCTTCATTCTTCTGTATGTGTGTCTCATCTCAGCAGAAATACGGAACATTAATTTCAGTATTAATTGGCAGGTAATCTATTACAGTAATGTGAAATTTACAGTTTACGTGTCTTTCATTCTTACTGTTAAAATATGTATAGAACTTTATGTTAATACTACAGGACAGTATTTTGTTAAGGACATTTTACCATTCAGAGTTCAAGCTGTAATTGATAGTTCTCCTTCTGTTTTGTAGTTTTGAGAAAATGATGGTTGTATGGTCAGCTCCTAACATCTTTGCATTTGTACCATAATCTATTTTAGATCTTTTAATCTGTGTTTAAGGCAACTTTAAATATCAATTATTTTTATTTTGAGTTTTAGTCTAGAATAGAAGGATTTATAATTTATAAAGATTTATAAGAATGACTAGAAAGTGAACATAAGACAAATATATGTGGATATTCCTTGGGACAAAATAAAAAGAATTATGTTATAGAGTGCCACAGAAGTGAGTGAAGTTCCAGTGATGGGAAATAGAAATAATGATGTTTATGGAATAATGAAATGAAAAATGTAGTGGATAAATGAATAAAATGCATAAGAGAATGATTGACGCAAAGAAATGAGAATGTGAGAAATATAATCTATATACAAAGAAAAGGTCAGTTGCAAAGAGAACAAGCAATTATTAAAAGAGATGAAGAAAATGTGAAGTCCTTTTTGTTATGTAGATTTGGATGTACAGTATAAGGAAAAACAAAAAAGTGTAAATGGACTCTTACAAAATATATAGGATAAAAACAGAAGTTATAAGGAATAAATGGTTGGAAGTGGAATAAATATGGAATGCATAAACAAAAAGGAACAGTTGAAACGATTCATTCATATGAAGAGAACAAGGATTGAATTGCAAACCAATATATGATGGATTAATGAAACTATTGAGAGGGAAGATCAAGGAATTTGAGGCTATGCACATATCCATCGTGCTAAAGAATGCACTGGAGTGTGTGTGTGTGTGTGTGTAGCCTTATCATTTCATATGTTCAAGTCTTCAGTGTTCTGTGGCTTCTAATGAAGTATCAAGAACTAAGTGCTAGTAAGGTCCAGTGCAAATTAAATTGCAATTTATCTCTTAAGTGTTTTTCAAGAGTGTGCTGTTGCATTATTGATGAATCAGCTAGCTGCTTTTCTTGGCTCATGAAAATTGTATCTGAAAATTCATTTACTTCTGTGTGGTACAAATGTTCCATTTTGCCTTAGTTATTCTGCAGATGCTAAGGTTTTGTAAATTCTTAAAGATTATATATCTTGCCTGTATAATAAAACCAAATATAAAAAATGGGAACTCCGTTCTTCAGTTATATAAATATATTTACATAGTCAACCTTAAAATAATCAAACAAATGAGAATAATCAATGTTTAAAATCAGTGAATTTAAATTGCAAAATTAAAACAAATGTTATATTTAGTGTATTCACTGCGTGAATGGGATTGCAAAGGGATTTAACTTGTTTGGTTCATTTTATAATTACACAATCTAATTGTGTATATGCTGTGAAAATGGGCTTTGACTTTATAAACAATAATGTAACTAAATTATGTTCATTTAATAGGAATCTATAATTGGGCTTTGTTTCCATTAAAATACATTTGGTGCTGACCAATAATTTATGGGATGGCAAAAAAGAATGCTGTGTTGTTGTTTTTTAAAAATAACCCACATAAACTTTAGGGAATTTGTTAATATGTTTTCAACCTGGTTATCATTTTAGCATTACAGTTTCCTGTCAAATAAGTTTATTACATTTTACAGAGCATACACATAAAAGACAATATAAAATAACGATCAAGAAAGAATAAAGAGTATAAGATAGCATTAAATATTGCAGTTATGTCTGTATTAAAAGAAACCATCTGTTTTCTCAGTAGTTTTAATATAAAGAATCACCACTGGGAAATGAATTATGTCTGAAACAAGCTTTTTTTTTTAACAGTTTGAAGTATCAAGTATTATAAGTTATGCCTAAATGGGCATTTTTGCACCTGGTGAAAAACAAATAGGTTAGATCTCGGAAGTCCTGCTGAGATAGAATCACCGTGTGCTGTATTCATTCATTCATTCATTCATTCATTCATCTCTACTCTCCTTTCCTCCAAGAGTTTAAGAGAATGCACATATTCTTATCTCATCATTTTATTATCACAACAACTTTGCAAATTAAACTAGGAGAGCCATTCAGCACTCCACCACTTACTCAGCACTTGTCGGAATGAGGATTTCAACTTTGCCTTTCCCATTCCCAGGTTAATCACCATAGCATGGCATTTCTCATAACACAAAGATTTAGGTTACACAGAGATTTAAATCCATATTGTATTCCCTCTTCCGCTACACCAGTGGAATAAGAGACATACCTCATACAACACAAGAAGCCGAGGAACCTGTACCATGTTGCTTCTTTATGGCATTCAAGAGTAATGGGCAACAAGACAAGTATGAGGATGTTTGCATGTTTAGAGTAAATCAGAATAGATCTGGAAGGGACCTTGGAGGTCTTCTAGTCCAGCCCCCTGCTCAAGCAAGAGATCCTATACCATTTCAGAAAAGTGACTATCTAGTCTCTTCTTAAAAACCTCCAGCAATGAAGCACCCACAACTTTTGAAGGCAAGCTGTTCCACTGATTAATTGTCCTCATTGTTAGGAAGTTTCTCCTTAATTTCAGGTTGCTTCTCTCCTTGATTAGTTTCCATCCATTGTTTTTGTCCTGCCTTCTGGTGCTTTGGAAAATAAATTGACCCCTTCCTCTTGGTGGCAGCCTCTCAAATACTTCTATGTGGTTTTCTATGCAGAGTCTTTCGATGTGGTTTGCAGATTCTTACATTGGTTTTGGAAGACAGGAAAAAATAGTCATAGTCAGCAATATCCTGCTTTTTCTTATAAGAAAGACAGCAAACATATGATTCTCAAGCCATATGCAGAATGGAAGAAAAATTTCTGCATTGACTTAGTTGTTTTCAGTAGCTTAGTTGTAATGCCAGGATTTCTGTGCGTATACACAGAATGTCCAATTGGACAATTGTATTGGGAATATAGGCATATTTATCTTTTAACAACTTTTACATTTACATGTAACATAAGACCATATATTTCCAAGTGATTTTGCTAGTTATATGCAGTGTAGGACTAACCATACACAAAAACAAAAATAAAAACTACAGTTGCCCTGATGCGAACAGTTTATAAAGTAATTTAATCCCTATTTTATTTGTTGAAAAAATGTTTCTAGTCTGAAACATTCAGAAGATGACTTAAAATGTAAGACTAAAATATGATGAAAGTTTAAATAACTGAAAACCTGAATTAGATGTTCAGGGAATGAAATATTGATACTTTTCACAATATTGGCTTTTTGAAACAACTTATTGAAACAAATTAAAAGTATGCAAAGTAATTGTATAAATTGTACAGCACTGGAAAACTGTGATGTTAAATATACTGATTAATTTAACCACATTTAACTGGTCCAGAATGCGGCTGCACGGGTTGTTACAGGAGCTCCTTGTTACTCCCGTGTAACACCTCTCCTGCGTGAGCTGCACTGGCTACTGGTGGTCCTCCGGATCCGCTTCAAGGTGCTGGTATTGACCTATAAAGCCCTACATGGCTTAGGTCCGGGGTATTTGCAGGATCATCTCCTGCCTGCTTCCCACCGTCCTGTCCGCTCCCATAGGGTTGCTCTCCTCAGGGTACTGTCGACCAGGCAATGCTGACTGGCGACGCCCAGGGGTAGGGCGTTCTCCGTGGGTGCCCCTACCCTCTGGAATGAACTACCCACCAAGCTCTGGACAGCCCCGGATCTCCGCTCCTTCCGTCGAGGCCTGAAGACTTGGTTATTCCAACGAATGGGCTGATTCTGATCCTTGGGTTTTTATTATTTATTATTTTAATCTGGTTTTAGTGGGGTTTTATTATTGTATGTTTTTAATCTTTGTTCGCCGCCCTGAGTCCTTCGGGAGAAGGGCGGCATATAAATTCTGTAAAATAAATAAAATAAATAAACCACAACCATCAGCTGCCATAGCTAAAAATGAGGTGCTAAGAGTTATAGTTTACCAACATCTGAACAGCCACAGATTAGGGTTAAGTTCTGTATACTTTTTACCACTTGAAAGTCAGTGGGTGTTGTGAAATGTTGGTACAAGTTTTCTATATAGATATTTTATATGCTCATGCTTCCTAATTAATTAATGCTTTTATTACCACCCATTTGATGTTTGGAAAAATTCTTGTGATATTTACCTTTTACTTTAACATACCAAGGGCATTTTTTTCTAATGTTTTAATGATAGACCTTTGTGTTTGGGCTGCTTGATGATAATAATTTCATAATTTGCTCTTCACTTTTTAAGAAGGCTGAGTATAGATACTGTACCTAAGTCTTTAATTATAATAACATTGCATTTTTGCAATAAAGGCAGTTTACAATAATTGCTGTTACAACACAGCTGAAACTATTTCATTATTTGATGTGGTGCATGCATTATCATATTCTACAGGAAAACCCATAGCAAATTAAAATCAGAAATCCTAAGGGAATGCTTGAAATAATTTTTATTCAAATGCCAACTGCTAAATGAGAACAGGATGTGACTATAACTGTTGCTAATCTTTATCACAATTCCAAAGAGGTTTCTGAGATGCATCCAATTTGTTTATCTGTGTGACATCATGAAGGATTTTTATTGGGGTTTTTTAAAACACAGTAACCTCATGAAAGGCAGTGTTCCTTTATTTACAGAATGGATTAAATAATTACTTTCTGGACTGGAAGAATGAAGAGGGAAAGATATATGTATCTCACTCCTAAATGTCCAGTGTCCAGTCTCGCAAGTCACAAGTTTCTTACAGATCTGTACCAGACTGTATTCCTTGATATTTTCTTGGATATAAATTGTGGAAAGCTGTTACCATTGTGTATTTAGTGGATCTTCCTCTTGGGACACATGTAAAGGTTGAATTATCAAAGAGGCAAGGTCCTCCAAGAAAGGATGAAAATGTTGCATCATGAAAAAGAAAAGAAGGAAAATGGGTGATTTTAGAGGTTGAAAATGGGGTGCGAAAAATGAGGGGGGGAATAGTTACAGAGGGTTCTTAAAATGCAGAATGAAGATTAATGGAGAAGAGTGGAAAAGATGTGAGAACTGCAGAAGAAGAAGCAGAAAAATGCACCAATTCTTTGGTCAGTGATCAGGAAACAACCACCAGAGCAGAGGTGGTATTTAGTAGGTTCTGACCAGTTCCGGAGAACCGGTAGCGGAAATTTTGAGTAGTTTGGTGAACCGGTAGTAAAAATTCTGACTGGCCCCGCCCCCATCTATCCTCTGTCTCCCGAGTCCCAGCTGATCTGGAAGAAATGGGGATTTTGCAGTAACCTTCCCCTGGAGTGGGGAGGAAATGGGGATTTTGCAATATCCTTCCCCTGGAGTAGTGTGGGAATGGAGATTTTACAGTATCCTTCCCCTGTCATGCATACCAAGCCATGCCCACCAAGCCACACCCACAGAACCGGTAGTAAAAAATTTTGAAACCCACCCCTGCACCAGAGGAATCATTTGAAAAATACAGCAATGTGTAAAGCAGTAAATTTGGACAGAGTTGAGATTTTGGGTGGATTGGGGAGAACAACAATGGAAAGAATTATATGCAAAAAAGGAAATGTGCCAAAAACAAGATAAAGAACTCACTTCCTCAGAGTCTGGGTTTTTTTTTCCCCCCCAGTTTATTGTGAGCTAATAATGCAGATGTTATATTCGTATATCAAAAAAAGGGGGGAAGCTTAAGAGTGGTGGATAAAAGGCTACAGTACACAATACATACTATTCATTTTTCCTATTTCACCCTCCCTCCAGAAAAATGCCCATTTTAACTATCAGCAAATCTATGGAGATTGTTAGATCCAATTTGACTACTCTGGGTTAGCTGGGTAACAAAGAGGATAACTGTTAATAAATACACATAGGTAAATGGACATATACCTGCACGCCAGTGCTGTATGTATCCATATTCTCACTTGAAATCTACTGTTTTTCAATACCTGTTATTTTAATTAGAGCCCTCTGTTTTATTTTAATCAGTAAAAATAGGTAGATTACTTACATATATATTTATTTATTTATTTATTTATTTATTTATTTATTTATTTATTTATTTATTCGATTTATATGCCGCCCTTCTCTGGAGACTCAGGGCGGCTTACAATGCGTTAAGCAATAGCCTTTCATACTTTTGTATATACCTGCTTAGTAGGGCTTTCGTTCCACCCCACCCCACCCAAGTGGTGTTTGTTTTTATACAAAGTCACCTTATTGCCCCCACAATACGGGTCCTCATTTTACCTACCTCAATAGGATGGAAGGCTGAGTCAACCTTGAGCTGGTGAGATTTGAACTTGCAGTAATTGCAGGCAGCTGGTGTTACTTAACAGCACTTCAGTCTGCTGCGCCACCAATATTCATATTTAATATGCTAAAAGGCACAAATTATCAGCTAATTTTTGGAAAAGTAACTAAAATTAATTGTTTAAGAAGAAAGAGCAATCTATTTCCTGGACAATCTACCATTTCCTTCAAAATTCATATTTATTAGATTTTGTATCACACAGAGATACATATTAAGTGTGCTGTTCAGTTAGAGTATGAACGTACTGTATATCTAATGGTTAAGTTTTATTCTCCAAATGGGAGAACTGAACGGAAAAGCTTGGTGCGCATAGGCTAAAATATCAATAATTGATTTTTTCCATCTGTTATTACTGCAGGGAAATTTAATATACATTCTATATGAGAGAGAAACAGATTGCAAGTCTGCCTGTATATAAACTTTACTGATTGGTGCTACATGTCATCATCTTAAAGTACTTAAGGAAAAATGCCTAATAAGGATACAGCACCTAGGTTATTACCAGCTGTGCTTTTACCCGTACGCAAGACTTTTATTATTACGTTTGAGAATTTGTCTGCTGCTTTCTTTTCTTGAGTTCTGTTATCAGTCCTGGAGACCCAAAACAGACAGGAAATAAAAATAATGTGATAGGACTAGCAAGGTAATATTCTCTACCCATATTTGTTTTCCTCACTAACAATAGCTCTATTTCCCTAAGCAAAATGACTATTTTACTGGATTTTATTTTTATAATCTGTGAAAAAATCAGCCACCGTATGGCAGTCCTGCAAAACAAAAACCTGCAATGCAGTGCAATCACTATGCCTATGTTGAAGTAAGCCCACTGAGTCTAACAGGACCTTCTTCCAAAATAAGCATGTACAAAGTTTACATTGTACAACGTAGTAGCTTAATAAATAATAGGGAAGAAAGCCAAAGCTAGTCCTTGCCAACCCATTCAGCTGTAGTGAAGATTTATAGAGTGCATTTTTTGCACAGTCCAGCATTTAGTGGGTATTTTTTTTTAACTATTACTGTATATTTTTCAAGCAGTTATCCTTGTGTACTTAGCTTCTTCTATAGAGGAACCAAAGGCTCATGAAATGTGCATGAAAGATTGGCCTCATTTTGCTCATGCTAATGAGAATTCAACTGATAATCTTCTCAAAAACAGGCTAATTAGCACAATTCAGCATGTTGCATCTTGTATCATCTTTGACATTTTATGCATACCAGTAGTACAGAGCCGGGGCGGGGCGGGGGGATGGACTCCCTTGTGATCCTTTTCTGTGTTGATCATAGTCTAATTGGCAGCTTGTCCTTTTGGTTGCAGGTTGATCTCAGAGCCACTGATGTCAAGCTCATGCGACAGCTGCTGATCATCAATGAAAGCATTGAATCCATCAAGTGGATCATTGAGGAAAAAGGAACCATCACCAGCAGGGGCAGCAGCTTGAGTGGCAGCCTTTGTAGTTTGTTGGGCAGCCAGGATACCTCCTTGAGAGGCAGCTACAACAGCTTGCAAGACTGTAGTGATGGACTGGATGGGATATCGGTGGGAAGTTACCTGGACACTTTGGTGGACGATATCCCTGGCCAGCATACTCCATCAGATGTGGACCAGTTCAGTGACTCTTCTCTCATAGATGACTCACAGCCCCTACATAAACATCCCAAGATGGAATCCAACGAGTACTACTGTTTTGGTTAATAAAACAAAGATCTACGACAGACACATGTGCACTTGTATTTATGATTCCTCTATGCTGCTATTTGATGTAAGCATTTTTAAAGCACCTTTAGCAAAGACAATGTACTTTAAATTTGCTCCCCCCTCTCTCTCGGTTGCTGCTCCTAGATCTTATTCTCCTTTCTTCCTTGGATGGTTGCCCTCCTTTTTTTAATTTTAATTTATTGTGATTTCTTTCTCCTTTTTTTGATAATATCCCATTTGACTTCTCTTTTTTTATAAAAAATAAAGATAAAGGAAATTTATCTGCAATCCTAAGTGCATGAATGAACTTTTACTTAATTCTGCATCTTGCAGACAATAAAACACTTCCATTATCTGAAGATTGGGTATAGTGTTGGCTGATGATAATTTCAGGTGTGATTATTATTTAAACCCCTTTCATTTGGGGCATTCAACCAAAAGAAGCTTAGAAAATGTCTTATGGAGATTAATAATGCAACTTTCTTTCTTATAAGCTTATAAGATACAAAAAGAAAATAGATTTGGGAAAGAGACAAATGGTTATAATTAAAAATATAAAACTTTTCATAGCTCAGCTGGGAGTTGTCAAGGAAAATACTTCATTGATAATATTAGGAAAACTCTGATGTTTGGAAATGTCCATGGGTCTGTAAGTACTGATGCTGGACTAGTAAAAGTGGTGGAGACATTGTTGAAAATGTTCCACTGTTTATATATATCTGCGCACTCACGCTTGCACACACTCAATTAAAGGGTTGTCGATGACCTATAAATCAGGAACTCTTGGAACTCTCTGCCAAGAAAGGACATGTTTCTTCTTTCTCTGTTGGCTTTCTGTGGTGAAGGAATTCTGATTTAAGGTAGGTTCGATAGTACATCACTTATTGAGTTTGAAATTACAAGGGAGAGATTTGGATTTCTCCTGTTCATGGTTAGTCAGTAGAATCAGTTGAGTAGAATCAAGTCCATGGATAGACTTGATCAGATTGCTAGAGGAGAAGGTGGAAGGTCTAGAGCAGGGGTGTCAAACTTAAGTCTCATGGGGCACTTAGATCTGGCCCGTGGAGCTGCCCTGGAAACAGCAGACTGGCCTGCAGTGCCTCTGCCAGCAAAAATAGAGCTCAGGAGGGCTGCACGAGGTCCCACCTGGCTCCATTTTCAGCTGCAATGGCCTCCTGCAGCCTTCTGCCAGTGAAAACAGAGCTTGGTGGGCATGCCCATTTTTACTGGCAGAGTGCTGCAGGCCATCCCAGGTGAAAATGGACAGGTGCCCCAGATATGAGTGACATCTAGCTTGCCACATCCATCTGGCCACGCCCCCTCCTCCTGAGGTCAAACACAACCTTGATGAAGCCCTCAATGAAATTGAGTTTGACATCCCTGATCTAGAAGCATGTCTAACCACTCTTGAGTCTCCTCTATGAAAATGAGGAATTTTTCAGAAAGGCGCAGAAGTCTTCATCAAATATTCCAGTGATAGGAAGAAAAGTAGTTCAGTCTGTCACAAAGAGGACGATTCTGTCAATTCACCAAAGAGAAAAGGGCATGTGATGATTGGTGACTGGTGACTCACTTCTGAGAGGAACAGGATCAGCAATTTGTAGACCAGACAACCTATCAAGCAGAGGTGGTATTTAGCTGGTTTGGTCCGGTCCACCCAACTGGTAGCAGAAATCACAGGTGGGCCTGCCCTGCTCATCCACCTCAGCTCTATGCCATCCTATTTAGGCACATTTTTGAGGCCGGGTGCATGAGCGGAAGGCGCGTGTGTGAGCAAAGCACATGCACGAAAAACCAGTGCGTGCTCAAACTAGGCATGGGTGTGCACAAAGCGAGCATGGGTGCGTGCGGCAAACCGGTAGTAACATAATCTGAAACCCACCAGTGCTATCAAGGGAGTTATGTTGTTGCCCAGGTGCAAAATTCAAACATGACAAAGAGGCTTATCCAAATAATCAAGCCCGCTGCTTATTATCCCTTTCTCCTCCTTCACATTGGGACAAACAATGCAACCAAAAAAGAACCTAAAAATATATATTAAGGGAGTATGAGCAGCTAGGCAAGAAGGCAAAAGAGTTAGGAACACGGGTGGTGTTTTCATTTGTACTTCTCATGTCCAATGAGAGAACAGAAGATTTTAGAGGTGACTTAGCCACAAATATATATGGTAATACTTTTTAAAATTATCCATACATCTTGTATAGACTCATGTGTAAGTCCATCCATGAATAAACGGGCCCTCAAATTTTAACCAAAAGAGCATAAAAAAATAAGCCAATTGTGAAAATTCATTCCAAAAATATTGAGTGTTAGCTTATCCATGGTATTTTCATGGTATTTTGATTAACAATTTGAGGATCAGCTTATCTGAAGATAGGCATACACCATACATGAATAGATGTATAGCGTGTGACCATCGTCTAGCTAACTTGTCAAAATAATTGTGGTGTCTTATGTTTATTATAGCTTTTGCTGGAGAGTAAAAGTCCACTTATATTGTCAAATAAAAGTAGAGAAAGTAGCAGAATAGCTTCTTTCAACCAGCCATTAATCTCATAGGATGAATGTGCTCTCTTTTTTTGTCTTAAATACAGGGAAGAAATTTTTTATCCATTCACTTTACTGATTGTCCATTCCTTCTACTTTTCGGTCTTTCAAGAACATTTGTTGGCCCCTAGTAATATCCACAGATAACTATAATAAAAATCTATACACTGTTAAACTTTGTGTTTGTTTGAAGCCTTCAGCTGGATGAAATGGTGTGCCATAGGAAAAGCGTTTGTATTAAAGTACTCAAATGTGCCACCTTAAAGAATGCATCCAAAATCTGGAATCCATTACTTCCATGGAATTAAAATTTGGCAAAGTTGTGGCCATTTCAGCACCACTGCACCTTCCAACTATACTTCCCAGAGACCCAGAGTTATGTGTCAACAGAGAAGATGGAAGAGATATACCTCCATCCCTTTTCCCACCTCCCTCTGGCCCCTAGGTCCAATTGACTGATGGTAAGCCTTGAGGGGTGAGTAGTGATTGGCTGATTTGAAATAGAGGCCAATATTTGAAATCTCCTAATGGTAATGGACAGTGAGGGAATGATGAGGGAATGTCTTGGTTTCCTTCTGGATCAATTCAAAGATTGGGGGTGGACGGCACGGCATTTTGCTGGCTTTCCTCCTTCCTTAGAGATTGATTCCTGTTAATGATGACTGAGGGGATCACAGGAGTTGGTGCTCTCTCCACTTCTATTTAACTTCTACACGAGGCTGCTGGGGACAGATTTTTCTCCCTGGATTAAGAATTTGAAAAATCCTTGAAGACACTGCACTTCCCTTAAAGGCACACAAATGTTCACTGAGCACTCTAATGTCCTAAATTGTTTGATTTTTCACTATCTTCAGTTACAGTCTTTGGGCAAAAGGACTTTAACATGAATATATTTTTTTCATTTCTATCTTTTATCTCTCAGATATACTGTAGAATTCATCAGGCCACCAAGAGCATATCTTTGGGGCAAGTCTACAACCCATTAAGAATGAGGAAAGAAATGTAAATTGTCAGATAGAGAAATCAGCGTTACCATATAATAAGTGAAACAGAGAGCATGAACAAGAAACAACAGCAGATTTATTATGAACTTTTGCAAAAGGATTCCTTCCTGGAGGAAAGAATATAAATATATTCTATTTCTAATAATAGTTATTTCTTGTAAGCAAATGTTTCATTAAAATATATACCCATTTTATATTAAACTCTGAACGGCTCCCAATCAAGAATTAAAACTATGTGTATAATAAAACAATATAAAAACCATATTAACAGAACAGAATAACAGAGTTGGAAGGGACCTTGGAGATCTTCTAGTCCAACCCCCTGCTCAGGCAGGAACCCTTTACCATTTCAGACAACTGGTTGTCCAATCTCTTCTTAAAAACTTCCAGTGTTGGAGCATTTACAACTTCTGAAGGCAAGTTGTTCCACTGATTAATTGTTCTAACTTAGACTCTTTCTACATCTTTTTTTACATCATGGCAACCAAAACTGAATGCAATATTCCAAGTGTGGCCTTACCAAGGCATTATAAAGTGGTATTAACACTTCATGTCACTTGATTCTATCCCACTGTTAATTCAGGCTAGAACTGTGTTGGCTTTTAAAAAAAATTAATTAAAATTAATTTTATTAAAACCATTAACATTAAAACAAAAACTTGGCATCCAGTTAAGTTTCCAACATACAGTCATCTCTGCCTATCCCAGCAATTGGGGGAAGAGCCAAGTCTCCAGTGCTTTTTTGGAAGACTAAGGGAGTAGGGGCCTGCCAAACTTTAAGGGGACAGAGTTTTTCATAGGATAGGGGAAAGGCAGCTCCCATAAGGTGGTAATTTTTAAGGGAAGGGGCTAGGAGCATGCCCATCCTATCTAATCTGGTAGGACGGGTAGATGTCTTTAGGCAAAGGTGATGCCGCAGATAATCTAACCCTAAAGGTAAAGGTTCCCCTCACATGTGCTAGTCGTTCCCGACTCTAGGGGGCGGTGCTCATCTCCGTTTCAAAGCCAAAAAGCAGTGCTGTCCAAAGATGTCATGTGGCCGGCATGACTAAATGCCAAAGGCGCACAGAATGCTGTTACCTTCCCACCAATTTTTCTACTTGCATTTTTTATGTGCTTTCGAACTGCTAGGTTGGCAGAAGCTGGGATAAGTAATGGGAACTCACCCCGTTACATGGCAGTAGGGATTCGAACCACTGAACTGCCAGCCTTTCGATCGACAAGCTCAGCATCTTAGCCACTGAGCCACCGTGTCCCCTAACCATACAGGGCTTTAAAGGTAATAACCTTGAATTGCACCCAAAAGGAAACTGGAAACTAGTACAACTATTATTCTATAGATCTAAAATATCTAAAATTATAGAAACATTCCACTGAAGACACCCTAGTCAGCTCCTTTGCTTTCACACTATTTTCCCCTGATTCTTTCACATTCTCCTATGTCTCTCTTCTTGCCTGTTTATATCCTCCTTGCTAGATTTACTCCACTTGCAATAATTCTGTTCTTTTTCCTTTAAGCCTTTGGGGAAACAATCCGCATTTTGTAAAGATAAGAGTGTTTCTACTTAACTTTTGCTCTTGATACCCATAAAATTGTCAGTCCTCCCACCTTTTTTTTAACAACGATGTCTGTCAGTTAGGTTGTTAACACACTGGCTCAACATAATAATTATGTAAACTTAACTGGCCTATTGTCCATACTTCCTTTTTACTATCTGGCAGTCAATAAATAAAAAAAACCAAGTCGGCCTTTAGAAAACCATCTACTTTCTGGAAATTATGAAGTTCTACAAAATCACTTATTCAGGAACAAACCCACCAACTAATTACTACCTCTGCCTTTAAAATTCAGTACGGTTGAGAATCCACCCAGATCAGCTGGGGGGAAAAAAACAGTGATGTAAGGTTAAAATAAGCATATTAAGCTATAAGAAGTTATGGGTTTTAATGTTAGATAACTCAAGATCTGAACTGAAATTGAGAGTTTCTTTAGAGCACAAATAACATTCATGGGTGTGGACCATCTTAGTGGAAATACAAACCATTCAAAACTCCAGCATGTTATTTTTGGCCTTTCATACAACTGAACTTAAAGCTTTGGGGAAAAAAACACCGAATTTTGCAAAAGGAAAATAAGAAGACATACTCAAGTTTCCACGTCTGTTTATTCTAAGGGAGAAGGTTGTTACATCCAGGGAGGCCCACCCCTTATTGACATTCACACGTTGGCTGCCTTTCATTGTCATAAGCATCATAGGAATGAGCCCAACTTGACTTGGTTCATTCACACCCTTTTTTTTCCCTCTGCCCCCCAAAATAAATTTGAAAATTCCCTGTCGCTCATTTGAAGAATGTAGTACAATCTAATCCTGGGAATAACAACATCTTGAAACAATCTCAAACCCCGGTTTATAAACAATGGATTTTTTAAAAAAATAAAAAGTAAAGCAAATCATAGTTTGGGTTTTAGGGTTTTTTAGAGCTAAACTATGATTAATTGAAATTGAAAACCATCCTTTTCACATGCATGTTTGGGGTGGTGCACCTGCCAGAAGGAAAGAGCATATCAATCAACTCAGCCAAAGTTAGCTTTGTTCCTGTCACAGTTAAACCCCAGCTTAATCTGCCCAAATCAGGGTATACAAAGTTATATGCTACATCCACCCATTATTCTAAACCATGATTTCTTTTAGTCTTGCTAACAAACAAAATAATCTTGGCTGATTTGTACATTTCCTGCTTTTCTCTTTTTTTTTATCTGTAATTATTCTCTAATCTCTGATCAATGGCTTGTGGGGGGAACCAGCAGTGGGTTTCACATTTTGTTACCACGGGTTTGCTCCGTGTACATGCGTGTGCCTTCCGCACATGCACCTGGCTTTCCACACATGCGTTTTGCTCGTGCATGTCACATCCGTGCATGCGCCCGGCCTCAAAAATGTGCCTAAATAGGACGGGGCAGGGTCCACCTGCGATGGGCCCACCCGTGATTTCCGCTATTGGTTCGCTCAAACTGGCCCAAATCGGTCTGAACCGGCTGAATACCACCTCTGGGGGGAACCCAAGAATAGGCCCCATTAAGGCCAGGAATCGCCAAATAAACCACTTGCTCTTTCACATCTAAGTTGCCACTATGTTCAATGAGCCAAGATAAATACTAGTTTGGAAATGCAAAGAGAAGAGTAGAGATTAGAGACCAAATCTCGCCTTTAAACTGGAGACGTAAAACTATCACCCTGTAGCAATAGCAATGCAGTTCAACATCAAGCCCTGCCTTACTTTCCCAACTGATATGCAAACACCTTTGTTCGTTCTTTGTGCCTGACCCCTCCTACTCTCCATTCTATTTGCAAGGCCATCTTTGAGGCTGTGCCTTTCCAAACACCAACTGCATGCAGCTTTTCAAGCTTCTGCTCTTCAGTTCTGTGAAGATACATGTAGTCCCAGCAGCTATGGATGGCTGATGTACCAATGCCAGCAGCAAGGGAAGACATCTGTGTGCTGGCCTGCTTCACATTAATTTTTGAAGAACAATTCTAACCTATCAGAGGTGGGTTTCAGCAGGTTCTGACCAGTTCTGGAGAACCGGTAGCAGAAATTTTGAGTAGTTCAGAGAACCGTTAGTAAAAATTCTGACTGGCCCCACCCCCATCTATTCTCTGCGTTCGAAGTCCCAGCTAATCGGGAGGAAATGGGGATTTTGCAGTAACCTTCCCCTGGATTGGGGAAGAAATGGAGATTTTGCAATATCTGTCCCCTGGAGTGGGGTGGGAATGGAGATTTTACAATATCCGTCCCTTGCCACGCCCATCAAGTCATGCCCACCAAGCCATGCCACGCCCACCAAGCCACACCCACAGAACCGGTAGTAAAAAAAATTTGAAACCCACCACTGTTACCTATATATTTTCAAAAGATGCATTTTCAATGATCCTCTGGAGGCAACTATAACCCTTTTATAACCTGTGGACTTCAACTCCCAGAATTCTTGAGCTAACATGCTTTGTTGGCTAGGAATTCTGGGAGGTTTTTTTTTATTGAAAAGTTTTATGAAAAATACAAACATTTTCACCCCCCCACCCTTCCCCCCTCAACCCCACCCTCCCCTTCCCACCCTCTCTTCCCCTCCCTCCCCCACCCCCCTCCCTAGACTTCCCAGAACGAGCACAGGGTATAGCATTCACAAACCAAAAACTAAAATGTGCTAACAAATTATTACATTTCATATTCTCCCTAGGTCCTTAACTCCTTATAACTCAGAAAAAACAAACATAAACTACTTAATATTATTTCATTCATAAACTATATGAATCTTCTTATTCGGATACTTCTTCTGTATGTAATCAATCCATTTTCTCCATTCCGATATATATCTCTCATTTGAATGGTCTTTAAGGTATGATGAAATTTTTGCCATTTCCGCCAAATGCACAACTTTTAATGTCCATTCCTCAATAGTAGGTGGATCTTCCTTCTTCCAGTACTGTGCCACCAGTAACCTGGCAGCCGTTATTAAGTTCAAAACCAGCTTAGTTTCTATTACAGTACAATCTGTAACTATTCCCAACAGAAAAAACTGTGGTGTAAATTTAATTTTTTTCTTCAAAATATTTTGAATAATCCACCATATTTTTATCCAAAAAGCCTTAATCTTTTTACATGTCCACCATATATGAAAATATGTAGCATCTTCACACTCGCATCGCCAACACTTGGGTTGTAAATTTGGATACATACAAGCTAGTTTTTTTGGGTCTAAATGTCATCTATAAAACATTTTGTAAAAATTCTCCCTTAAATTTTGTGCTTGTGTAAATCTTACATTTCTAACCCATATCTTTTCCCATGTTGCCATCATTATTGGTTCACCTACATTTTGTGCCCATTTTATCATACAATCCTTGACTAAGTCTGTTTCTGAATCTATTTCCAGTAATGCATTGTACAACCTTTTTATGTGCATTTGACCTTCATCTCTTATTTGCTTTATCAGATTCTCATCCTGCTGCAAAATACCAATTTTTTGATCTTCTCTTCAGAATTCCCAGGAATTCTGGGAGTTGAAGTCCACAGGTCATAAAGGGGCCATAGTTGCCCACCTGTGTTCTGGAGGTTTCCATTCCCTTGGTATTAGCAAGAAACAGAATAAAAGATCACCATTGTGCCCATTGCAAAAGGCTGCCATGTTTACTATAGCGACAGGGAGTGCAAGAACATTCTGCCCCAAGCAATCACTATCACTGCTGCTTTTTCTAAAATTAATGGTGATAAAACAAGCCCCAGGGAATTGCATTCATTACTTAATTTTAGCTTCCAGCATGGTTTCAAATTCAGTTTGCAGTAACAAGAGAGGAAGGAATCGTACCCTTTCCCCTTGTTTAGGGGGGTGGGAATATCATGAACCAGTAAGGGCTCCCCACCCATTTCTGAGGTTTTGGCCTCTTGATTGTGCTGTGTTTTGAAAAGTGCATGTCTATCTGAAAAGAACTGTTTTCATATGTGCAGAAGCATCATGTAACACGAATAGGGAACCTTTTCAAATTAAATAAATTCTCCAACTTAGTTAAAACTCTTATACTACTTCCATTGAACAAATGCCAGATTCTCAGGCTATATGAACCCTAAACATAAACTATCTCAAGGGAAGAATACATGTGAGAGGGGAGGGGAGGAGAGGAGAGGAGAGGAAAAGAAAAAGAAAAAGAAAAAGAAGAAAAAGAAAGGGAAGGAAGGGAAGGGAAGGGAAGGGAAGGGAAGGGAAGGGAAGGGAAGGGAAGGGAAGGGAAGGGAAGGGAAGGGAAGGGAAGGGAAGGAAAGGAAAGGAAAGGAAAGGAAAGGAAAGGAAAGGAAAGGAAAGGAAAGGAAAGGAAAGGAAATTCCTTCAATAAACTCAGCCTGCAGGCATATTACTCTTCTGAGGCATATAGTTGCTTTAGATAGTGAGATGGGTGGCAAATTTAATAAAAACTTTTGTTAACAATATAGGGCTCTTATGTATGAGCTGTCGGTTGGGGGCAAAGAAATATAGAAAATCTTAAAGGGGTCCTCAGATTTGTGCAGCCATGGTATGATGGTTAAAAAAAGTCAAGATGTGATGACAACTGTGCAACCAAGTCTCTCCCGTTTGTGCAGGTATATGATCTTGAGACACATGGAAAGGAGAGAGGACTCCAACTGCGTGGCTACAGTGGCCATAATGATTTTTTTGCCTTTCCCCAGGACACCCTTGGGCGCTGAATAATGCCTTAGCAAGGGAAGATGTAAAGATTTCGACATCCCCTGCACAAAAACAATCTGGATAGCAAAATGGCCGATGAGAACTTGAAGCAACTGTTTGAGAAGGGTTTGGTGGCTGTGATGTATGTAACTGTATTTTGAAACAATGAATATACCTTAACAGTTCACTACTCATGCTGCTAGCATCTTCAGGGCAGATTTAAAGCTGCAACAGCTGTTTCCCCAGAATTATTAGGCAATAGAAATCCATAAACGCAGGGGTGAAATTCAAGTACCTTCCCTACCGGTTCGCAAATGTGCATGTGCCATCATCCATTCTTTCACAAAGCCTTCTGCGCATGAGCAAGGCTTAAAATCATTACAAAAAAAGCGATGTCATGACGTCAGCACGGGTGGACGGAGCCTCCCGCAGTTGCTACTACCGGTTTGCCCGAGCTGGATAGAACCAGCTGAATTTCACCCCTGCATAAACATCAAAATAATTTTAAGTATGGAAGAAGACTCTCAGATGCCATCTACTTGCAATGGTTAATGTCTTTTCTGCTCGGGGCAGGCATAGCATGTAAGTAGTGCTTCAGATCTGCTTTCAGAATGCTAGCACAGCTACTGAAACATCCATACGTAATGTCACATATGGCATTCCCAGGGTTCACTTCATCTGAGAAAGCCTACATTCTATGATGGATACCTGCATTTCCTTGGTTTATTGGCTGTAGTCTTGGAGGGCAATTAATTCTAGTTGAGTATCCTTCTGCCCAGGAAATTCACTGAAGGCTTATATAGCAATAGAGTACAGCAACTATGGGCCTTCATTTGATCTTTTTTTTCCCCTTCAGTTTCACTAGACAGATTGTGGAGTTGCTTCTTAGTGGCAGGAGCACTTGGAAAATGAATGGACAAAAAGGACGGGGATTTGTGGCTGCTGTTGTTTTTCACAACAGTGAAAAAACAGAACTCCGAACCTTTTTCATACTGTAGTCCTGAGCATTTTTAAATTCTGAAGCAAAGTTTCAAATTAATAATCTGGGACAGAGATGCCCAAACTCTTCAGCTCATCAACCCCCCTTCATTAAGTTTCAGATAGTTCATCTGAAAATAATTTAATAAATTCCAAATTCAATCTAAACATCTGGCCGACTCTGCAATGAACCACAATAAACTTGCCCTTATTGATACCTTTAAGACCATTAAATATCAACATCTGCATATCCCAGATCCTTGGAAACTCGATGTGAGATAAAAATGCCAAATTCAGTCTGAATATCTGGGCTGACTGTGCGACAAACCTATAATAAACTTGGGCTTCAGTATTGACCAGCCTGGTCCACTGACATAGCTAGTAAGAAGGGTATTACAGAATAAAGTCTAACTTAATTTTCCTGGCTGAGATATGGTAAGAAAAGTTCCTTTTTTATAACATTCTGTCTTGGACTTGTCTGGAATGGTATAAGGCCATGATGGCGAACCTATGGCACACGTGCCACAGGTGGCACACAGTGCCCTCTCTATAGGTACATCAGCCGTTGTCCCAGTTCAGCTGTGCCGCGATGCACATACGTCTCCTGCCGGCCAGCTGGTTGTCGGGTCTCTGTCATGCATGTGGGGGGGCACGTGCGGGGCACATGCACATGCTCAGGGGCGGGGCATGTGCAGGGGGCGCATGTGGATGTGTGGGGGCAGGGGCATGCAGGGACACACACGCATTGCATTTGGGTGTTCAAGCATGCGCACGTGCGCTTTGGGTACTCGGTCCGGAAAAGGTTAGCCATCACTGATATACGGTATATGGTATATGCTTGAGCAGGGGGTTGGACTAGAAGACCTCCAAGGTTCCTTCTAACTTATTCTGTTATTCTGTTACACTATTATACATAATGATTTCTCCCCATGTGGAACTTTTATACAATCTCAAGCGCTAACAGAGTGACAGACATCTAAATATGTAAACAATACTCTTTTTGCTGTCTTATGGCTGCTGAGCAAATATTTATTTAGCATAATTAGATCCCTATGCAAGGAGATGACATGTTTCATGGAACTTTGGGATTTAAGCTGAAGGCCTTTTATGTGGTTTCTGACTTTTGAATGCTGTTACGATAAGTAGTATTAAGATTGTTTCAAGGGTGAAATTTAAGCAGTCTATCATAGTACTAATTAACTGATGTTTCTCTTTTATTTATATTTATTAAGAATTTTATAGGAAGTAAAGTACAAATCTAAAGAAAAATAAAGAAAGTAGAAAAAGATACAAGAAAAGAAAGAAAAACAATCTATTATATTCATTTTAAATATTACATTTATTTATTAAATAAAGTAATGAAATATAATAGCTCCCTACCTTCTCTTCCACATATAATTACAATCAACATCCTTTTAGACGTTATACAAATTTCTTCAACCACTCGCATCACTTTTAATCCTCAAATTCATAAACTATATCATTTTCTTTATTCTTTGTTTTGTTTATTCTTTCTTTTGTTATTCTTTCAGCAGAGTCCATATAAAGTTTCCAGCCCTTCAGAAAAATTTGTGTTGGTTTATTTCTCTGACCAAACATGTCAACTTTGGCATTTTGCCGAATTCTGACATTTTCATAATTCATTCCTCTGAGGAAATTTCATTATTTTTCCATTGTTGAACATATATTTATTTTGCTACTGCTATCATATACAAAATCAATCTTTCATTAGTTTTTTTTCTAATTCATTATCCGTAAATTATCCATAAATTCTGATAAAAAAGAATTCTGGTTTCTTCAGAATATTTATCTTTGAAATCTTTTGCATCATCACGAATTAGTATCAAAAATTTCTTAGTTTCTCACAGGTCCGCAACCCATGACAAAATGTCCCTCATGTTATTTTACTTGGTTTGAAATACTTTTATTAATGCTGATACTTCTTCTGGTGTCATATACCAAAATATCATTTTATTTAAATAATTATTTTAAATTGTGACAGTGTAAATTTAAATAGCAATTACTCACATGCCCTATCAAATATCTGTCTATATATCATATCCAAAATTAATAGCCATTAGTGCAATCTTTTTTTTTATGGGATCTTTAACCCGTTTTTCTTTTGTTTCAAGTCTTTACAGACTTATATAATTTTTTTCTATTATATACTCATCATTTGTACACAATTTAACTTCAAATTCCATTTCATGTAGGACTAATGAACTGATATCTCGTGGGACAGAAATGTCAACTTCCCATGAGCTAGAGGAGAAGGCTTTCCCCAGTCTTTTCAAAACATGTGCATTCTATGCTATAAGACCATGATGGCGAACCTATGGCACGGGTGCCCCAGGTGGCACGCTGAGCCATATCGATGGGCACCCGAGCATTGCCCTAGCTCAGCTGTGCACGCCAGCCAGCTGATTTTCGGGCCTTCCTGACCCACAGGAAGTCAGGAAACAGGCTGTTTCCAGCCTCCGGAGGGCCTCCGGGATGTGTGTGTGTGAAGACAGTTTTCATTCTCTCCAGGCTCCAAGAAAGCCTCTGGAGCCTGGGAGAGAGCGAAAAATGAGCCTTCCGGTCCCACTGTGCCATCGCGTGTCAAAAACAGGTGCAATGCGGGGGGGTCGCATGCGCATGCGCAGGGGGAGCATTGAATTATGGGGGTGGGCACGCATGCATGTGATCCCTCCCCACGCTCCCCACGCTTTTGGCACGTGACAGCAAAAAGGTTAGCCATCACTGCTATAAGAAGACTGTCCTTTCTATCACCACTCAATCCTGTATTAATATATTTATTATCCAGGTTTACATCCTACTCCAGTCTGGCGGCTCTCAGCAACTTACAAAAGACCCCAAACACAGTAAACAAACACCAGAAAGAATAAATAATGTCCAACTTAATGTGCTCATACCCCAGGGAATGAAGTGAATGACATTCAATTATGTCCCCAGATGCCCTTTGGAAAAGTCAGGTTTTCAAGTCTGTTTAAAAGTTTAATAAAGAGTAGGTGAATTGGTTCAAAAAAGCAACAGCCTATTTTTCTGTTCTTTTTAAATGTTATACATGGCTGCATGCCAACCTTTTCTAATGATGCTTCTGGGAATTGTTGGAGTGACCCCATGTTCTTCATGAGATGTTTGCTTGTTTCTTCCTTGGGGCCCTCTCTCTCTCTGGAAATCTAAAAACTGCAAATAATGTGACTTCCCACTAACTGCTAAACACAACGCCCCAGCAGGGTTGAAGGGAGAAGATCATAGGCTGAGACCATCTGCTCTTTCAGTCTTTTCTTTGGATCACACCACGCCATTCCACACCCTGTCCAAAGATCCATTTTTGCTAGAGATCTGTCTTTTGTCTCTGCCATTTTTCCCCCTGCTGTAAATTTTCATTGGGGGGGGGGGGACCAGTTGATAAGAAGTTGAGCCGCTTCCATACAAAGGTTTTTATATATACCGTTGTTCTGTTTCAATCCAGGGATTTCCAGGGGAAGTTTATTTATAACATTCTTTTGGTTTTTTTTCCCATTGTTTTTTTCACGTCGTAGGTGATTTCTTTGACCACATCAGTTAAACAGGAGGAGCTACTGGGCTATGATTTTGCATCAGAAACAGAATAATTCAACTTAGCTAGGGTTATTTATTTTAGTTTTGCTGAACTGCTGTAGAAGTTGTAAAGATACTCAGGGACATCCACACAAAAAAGTAAAGGTGGCAGCCCTGGCTATGTGAAGTCCCAACTTTTATTTAAGTATGTTGCATGTATGACGCATGCAAAAATAATGAGTAAGATTCCCATCCACCAACTTGATTTTTCTGATTTCCCCTCTTCAGAAACCACCCCAAAGAGATCTTTACAAGGTGAGAACACTATCTTACAAAACTAATTGCCCAAGATAGAAAACATTTACCGTATTTCCCCAAAAGTAAGACCCTGTCTTATATATATTTTTTTACCCTAAAATAAGCGCTTGGACTTATTGCCATGCGCTCAAAAGCCCAATTGGGCTTATTATCAGGGGATGTCTTATTTTGGGGAAAACAGGATAGTTGAAATTTAAATTGACAGCCTTATCTTTTCAGCTACTTATGCTGGTTGAGTCAATCAAATGACCAAGCACTAAAAGACAATATGGATGAAAAAAAACATTTTCCTGAGCTTACAGAGCTTTGTGAGAACTACCTTCATATGTTAGAAAGGCTTCAGTCTATGACAACGTTGCTCGCATCCAAATGCTCACAAGTTTCTGTTGCTTTTCAGCTTCCAAATCTACTCAAATAACAGCACAAAAACTAAATTTACTCAGATAACTGCACAAAAACAACATGAGCTTAGAAACCCTATCAAACAATCCAGAAAAATATCAGAGGAATGTGAACAACAGAGATTACTCTAAATTGTTCCATTTTTCCTTTTATTTCTAAAAATAGTGAGGCTACGATTTTAGTGCCTCAGTTCTCTTGTGAATGTCATAAGAATATATCATCCTCCCCCGGGCATTTAATCAACACTACTTCTCAAGATTAAAATGTGCAAAAATTGATCTGAGTGAGACCATAGCTTTCTAATTTTCACCCATTTAGTCACAACTAAAAAGCATCACAAGGATTGGTAAGGATATTGTCATTAATAACCAGTCCTCCTCAGTAAAACTTGTGATTAGTTCATTTATGGCCATATGCCTTTAGAAGAAATAGGAAGAAATTATGGCAGGTCAAACAATTGAAAGGCACACAGTCGCTACCTCTCTTGCTTTACTCCCCCCCCCCTTTTCTTAATATACGGCATAGAATTAACATTTAATATTTTCAAGATTGCTATCAGGTTCAGACACTGGCATCTACTTGCTGCAAAACAAAAAAGGAATGGGACTGTGGAGCAAGATAGCTGTGGAGCTATCGTAACCAGCAGGCCATGGGAAGTATCTGGAGATTGGATACACATAGAACAGCTATTAGGGGCCTTTCTTGTCTTTTCGTGCCTGCTCTTTAATAGAAGTGCAGTTTAGGTTGCCAAGTAAATGCGTATTTGTGAGTGGTGAGATTCAAAAATTTTTACTACCGGTTCTGAGGGCGTGGCTTGGTGGGCATGGCATAGCTTGGTGGGTGTGGCAGGGGAAGGATACTGTAAAATCTCCATTCCCTCCCCACTCCAGGGGAAGGTTATTGCAAAATCCCCATTTCCTCCCGATCAGCTGGGACTTGGGAGGCAGAGAATAGATGAGGCCAGGGCCAGTCAGAGGTGGTATTTACCACTTCTCCGAACTACTCAAAATTTCTGCTACTGGTTCTCCAGAACTGGTCAGAACTTGCTGAATACACCTCTGGTATTTGTCAGTAACTCTGCCCCCCTTCTTTCCATGAATTAGTTTGCCTGAATGGGAGTTCCATTATTCAGGTGATCTATTTAAATAGGATGCCAGAGAATACAGAAAATGTCTTCCCTCGGCACTAAAATTGTAATCATAATGGAGTAGATAACTAACAATGTGCTGCTCTTGTACCACATCCAAGTTTTGATGCCTTATGCTACCCACCTTATGTTTTTATAACAGGTCTGGCCTGGAAGTGAGGTTTAATTTTTAATTAAATTTTAGTTAAAATTCTAATTAAATTTTGCTACTCAACTTGCTAGATGCAGGTGGTTTATTTAAGGAAGGTTGACTGAGGATCAGCTTGGTCTCTCAAATATTATACGCATAAAGAACATCAATTTTACAAAAAGCCTCATTATAGAAGTGGTTGATGAATTCCGAGAGTTACTCTTAGTTCTAACTTGTCCTCACATGTCAGTTTGACTGCATAGGATGGCGATGAAGAATTTTGGGGGGCTGTCCTTACCACCTTCCAAATCATGTCCACATCAGTCATGTTTCTCCAGCCATCACTTTTAGTAAGGACAACTTTTACCATTGAGTAGTTTCCTACACTGCAATTAGAAAATCCATGCTGATAGGATACAAATAATACTTTTTTATGGTGTGAAACTACAGTTAACATTAGTGGGAGATGGAAGAGCGCAAGCCTGGGAAGATAACGGACGGTAGTGGAGCCATCTCTCATAAATGTTCCATTTCTTTTATAGTTTGAGAAGAACGTATGATCATTTGGATTCTTTTAAAAAACTGTGAAGATTATTTTAGGGGGAATGTTTTAGTTCTGTCGCTTTAAATAGCAAGAATCTACAATGTTAATTTTCAGCAAGTATGTTACCAAAATTTGGTGAGACAACTTGAGAGATCCAAGAAACTACCTAAAAGGATTTGGATACATATCTGGGGCTATAAAATTGTCCATTATTGAAGAACGGGTTTTTTTTTCTTCAGAGGCAGCCACACACATTACCTGCTTTACACTTACCTTTACCTGCCTTTACACTTGCCTGCCTTTACACTTGCCTAAATAGAGCACCAAACCCAACAGTATCTATATCTCTACCATTAGATATCCATTATTAGATAAAAACAAATGTAACATGAAGACTTACTTCATCAAGTACAGCCAGATTTATGCCTAAAATATATCATAAGTAAATGTTCTTCATAGACATTACATGTACTATGTCACAAAAGCACTCTCTAATTTTACCTCTGTATCATCATAACTTCTTTAAATATGCAAGTATGGTGCAGAATGTCAAATGTATATAAGAAAAATCTGAATGTTATGGAATTAAAATTTTCCAACAATTAGTCCTGTCCCTATTTTATACTTCACTGATGTCACATAGCACATAGAGATTAACCAATTTACAAAACTGGCAAGGTAGAAAGGAATTATAATTTTTGACAAGTCAACATTCATGCCAGTAATTACTAGTGCAGGGAGTTTGGCCACTGCTATTCATTCTCTTGGGAATGTTTCAGAACGATGTCTTGCTTCTACCCCAAGTTCTTTTCTAGTGATCTAATAACCTAATTATCAACCAGGTAATGAAGTGTGAATGGACACTGGAATGTGCAATGCAGAGAAGAACATTCTAAGGTGCAGTCACAAAGAACAAAAGGCAATTCATCCCATTTATTAATGATCCACGTCCCTTCCAAGCAAGTCATTTCAACAGCATATGATAATAAAGGACTTCAGTCAGACACACTTGACAAATACAACACATTGTTGGATGGCGGCCATGTTCTCTGAAATAAATGTTCAATTCTTCTTTCTTTTTTCTTTCTTCTCTTTTTCTTTTTGTCATTAGTATTCACACAACCAGGTCTGGAAGCCAGGTGCATTCAAACTTTCTACAATGTGATTTTATCAGATGCAGGTCTTGAAGGACTTTTGGCATGAGTTCTGAGACTGAGAGGGACTTTCTGGAGAAAGGGGAAACGTTGAGAGAAAAGACCAAAAGGTATAAATCAGCTAGCATCAGTCTTGGTCATAGTGGATGCTGGATCTGGTTCATCTGGCATGTCAAAACTAAAAGGGGAAAAAAAACAGGACCTAAATGATCTGCTCCAGGGAGAGAAAGTCATCAAAAGACATACCAGGAGGTGTATTTCAACAACTGAGCTGGGTCACGACATAGAAATTGGTGGAGCAAGACAAAACCTAAATTAAATTTATTTTGTTTTAATTAAATGTAGTTAACATGACGACTCCCCTTCACTCATTTCATATTTTCCCCTTCCTGAGACATTAAAAATGACTATTGTCTACAAACTCCGCTTTGTACTTTAAGCTATGCTTAAAAAAAAACAACTTTCCACCCTTTGTATTTATTTATTTATTTATTTTGGAAAGGGTGAAAATGGGGAGGCCGCAGGGCCCATCCAAGCCAAGTCTTAGAGAAGTTTATATAGGATCCTAAAGAAAAAGAAATATTATTCCATTTCCTAGTGTGGCATGCCTTCTAAATAAGTAGTGCTTATTTAGAGATTATCACACACACATAGTATGTAGATAGATACTTTCTCTTGAATATCATATTTTTCAGGGAAATCAAGGCATGTATTGCTAGGCTGATTGATACACAATAATAAAGTGATAGAAGAGCAAAGATATGCATAAATGAACAATTATCCAGTTATACTTATCACTGAACATATTGTTCAAGAAAAGCCTAATTTTACCCAGTTATGAGATATTGTTATATGTTTCCAATGAGTGACATCTTTTAGCCAATATTGATTCATCTAGAAAAAAAACTAAATAGTCAGACTTCATTAGTATGTAATTGGGAAATCAGTAGGAAATTTGAGGTATATAGGCAAAATTGGAAAATATCTCTAGCTCATCTTGAAGAAGGAAGCAATGGTGTATCATTCTGTATTCTGCCTATATAGATATCAGGAATTGAGTTTCTCTTTACCTTTCATCCAAAACATTAGAAAATGTTCAATCTGGAGTTTTGCCCTGAATTAATTTGGATATGCCAGTTTTTTAATTTATTTTTTTTAAATCTTAATGTTCTCATAGCAAGGACTTAATGGGTCCAAAGAATGCATTATTGAATGAATAGAAAGAATTAATGTAATTATTTAAAGTGTGTTCCAACTAGACTAATAATGAAATGTTAACCAATTTTTGGATACATGCATATAAGAATAATTTTCTTAATCATACGCTATAAGCAGCTAAATTCTTTTTTAAAAAAATTTTTTCCAGTTTAACGAGTCTCTATATCGCTATCAAAAATCTGAATGCTTCTTATCATTAATTATAGTTTTTATTTCATGCTTGAATTAAAAAAGGGTTCTACAGCTTTCAGCTGCAACGAACAGGTGCCATTAATATTGGAATAATCTGTCAAACATATTTGTCTTTCAAAGTTTCTTGTTTCTCTGTAAGCATGCCAAATGTATTCAGGAGTAGCCCTCTGGGAAAATGACCTCCAAGTTTGGGGGTTTTTCCCCTTCATGAATTTTGTCAGGATGAGATAAGGGGAGATTCTTTGATCATTTTTGTCAGAGGTTGCACTCTCTGGCAAAACGTTTCAGCCGCATCTAGAGCTGGGCAGTGTTGGGTGTCTGTATTGGTGGTACATGACATGAAATATATTCTCACATTCTACCTGAAAAAAGGGAGAGTCTTTTGAAAGTGTAAACCTAACTGGATTTTCATTATGGCAATTTTGGGAGAGAGCAGATGTTCATTCATTCACATTCACTCCCTCCCTGTTTTAATCTCCAAACCATGATTGATTCCTTCGGACTCCAGACAATCCTTTCCTTTCCTTTCCTTTCCTTTCCTTTCCTTTCCTTTCCTTTCCTTTCCTTTCCTTTCCTCGCCTCGCCTCGCCTCGCCTCGCCTCGCCTCGCCTCTCCTCGCCTCTCCTCTTTGATAATATTCCACAATCTTCCATGTCATGTAAGAGCTCAGCAACCATTTCCTCCTTCTTTTTTTCTTCATCTTGAATTTGAAAACTTGACAGAAGGATTGCTCATAGTGCTCTTAACCTGTATATAGATTTATTTTTTTTTAAATACAGGAGCAAAAGTAATAATCCTCACAACAACAATCATGTGACATCAGCTGAGCTGAGAGAAAATGACTGTCAGTCCCACCAGGTAAGGCAGATGAGGAAATGACCTCCACAGGAAGGCTAAAACAAGATTGGCTATAATAATAGAACTTTGCAAGCCATATTGGTGGTGGGATTCAATCCCAGTGGTGGGATTCAAAATTTTTTACTACCAGTTCTGTGGGTGTGGCTTGATGGGCATGGCATGGCTCAATGAGGCTTATAAATGGGGGAAGCATTCTTTATGCATCTTAAGTCTGGAATTCTGCAGTAGACTATTAATAACAAAATAATATTTTCCATCAATTAATAATTTCTCATTTGTTGACTCATATTTTATGCCATGGAATTTGCCATATCCAATCCTTTCCTGTCTCACAGGGGGAAACAATGCAATTGGTAAAAACACAGACTTGATAGCATAGTTTCCATCCATCATTAGAAAATCAGTATTGCTTTTCCAAAGGAAGTGTCACATCAACAGCAGCATCTATTCCATTCACATGCATAATCCTGTGATTTTGACTGAAAAACAAGTAATTAAGGGAAGGCAATAATAAAGGACCGTTACACAGTCTCTGCGATCTCTTCTTCTCTACTCATACATACAATCCAAATATACAAGCAGAGATGTTCCTTCAGAAATCCAATTCCTATCTTAGTTTGGGACTTGAATCTTTGGTTTTTTGCTGCATTTGCTCTGTAGGCAAAAAAAATGGCCACCCACATTGACCTCTATTTTCTTCCATCCCTCTTCACACACCCAATGCCACATAGGATGACCACAGCTAAAAACTAACCAAGGACTAATAATTTTCCTTTCCAAAACAGATACACCACAAGGCAAACCAACCATTTCTGTCTGTCAATAGCCCTGGCTCTCACAGAGAGTCAGCCACACTGTGGTTTGTTTGTTTTAGACTTTGTATATTAATCCATCCAGTTTGTCTTAGAACTTTGTGCAGATCAGACCACACCAGAACATAACCCAGACCCAGGAGAAAAATTAAGGAAATGTACTATAAAGCCTAATTACATCTTTTCAAGAAAGTTTCCTACAATTACTGTCCCTCAGCTTGTATACACCTTAAGAACAAGTGCCTGCATTTGTACAACATGCTAAATTGTATTCATTTTAACCTTGTCTAATATTTTGGGTATCTTAGCATGTTATTTAAATTCATTTGGTGTACATCAGGGGTGAAATCCAACAGGTTCTGAGAGGTTCTGGAGAATCGGCAGTGGAAATTTTGAGTAGTTTGGAGAACCGGCAAATACCACCTCTGGATGGCCCCAGAGTGAGGTGGGAATGGAGATTTTGCAATATTCTTCCCCCAGGAGTGGGGAGGGAATGAGGATTTTGCAGTATCCTTCCCCTGGAGTGGGGTGGGAATGGAGATTTTGCAGTATCCTTCCCCTGCCATGCCCACCAAGCCATACCACACCCACCAACCGGTAGTAAAAAAAATTGGATTTCACCACTGGTGTACATGTTTCAGTCTATTGTATATAATCAGATAATAGGCTAATTAAGTTATCAGGCTAAGTATATCATATGACCAGAAGTCACAAAACCAAATTTATTTATCGTACCTATCAAGTACAGATTCCTGTGAGAAATCTAAAATCACACTATAAAAATTTTTCTGAAAACTCTGGAACCTCATGTTTGGATCTTCCAAAACCTCAAAATAACTAATCTCCCAGAAGCTTTTCCAGATAAATGTCTCCAGAAAATATATTCATGTTCGGTCCAAATGGTTTTTAGATCCTCCCTTAGGCCTCCATCACAAGCTACCCTGACATCAGTATAGCACTTCACTTGGAGCAGTAGATGAAGGCCTTCAGCCAGGCATTTAATGAAAGACTGCACCATTTGGCTTATCTTTCTAAAATGTGGAGGACAAGTTAATCACTCAGGAAAAGAAAAAGAATGATATTTCAAAAAGACATTGAACCAAGGACATTCTACTTGTTGCTGGTAGTCATCAACTTATCCAGAAAAATCTATTTTCAGCTTGAAAATTTGGGCTCAATTGTGGTGATAAATTGAGGACTACTCGTATATGAGTAGAATAGAATAGAGTAGAATAATAGAGTTGGAAGGGACTTTGGAGGTCTTCTAGTCCAATCCCCTGTTTAGGCAGGAAACCCTACACCACTTCAGACAAATGGTTATCCAACATCTTCTTAAAAATGTCCAGTGTTGGGGCATTCACAGCTTCTGCAGGCAAGTTGTTCCACTTATTAATTGTTCTAACTGTCAGGAAATTTCTCCTTAGTTCTAAGTTGCTTCTCTCCTTGATTAGTTTCCACCCATTGCTTCTTGTTCTACCCTCAGGTGCTTTGAAGAATAGTTTGACTCCCATTACAAGTATTGTAATGTTTATGCTACATAAACATTATGCTAGGCTTCTATTACTTAACAGTAGCAATAGCAGAAATGAGAGAGCTAGAAGGCAACAACTACTGATTTGATGAAGGTACAGGGAGTTGTTTAGAAGAACGTAAAGCTCAGCAAGCAAGACAAGCAACACTTGAACTGGTAATATCCAGAAAAATCTATTTTCAGCTTGGACTAGGGAAATACAAGAGTAGATGGCATTCATAATGGGTTGGAAGTAAACAGAAGGCAATGACCTCTAGATGTGACCTATTTCAAGAGAGATAGAGTGGCAAAATCCACTCTAGTCTAGTGTTCGATGCACCAGGCTAGAAACCAGGAGACTATAAATTCTAGTCCCACCCTAGGCATGAAAGCTGGCTAGGTGACTTTGGCCAGGCACTCTCTCTCAGCCCAACTCACCTCACAGTGTTATTGTTGTGAGGAAAATACCATAGTAGGAGGAAGATGTGCTGGATATGCTTGCTGCTTTGAGTTATTTGTAAAAATAATGAAGGTGGGGAAAAATAAAATGAAATGAAATGAAATGAAATAAAATAAAATAAAATAAAATAAAATAAAATAAAATAAAATAAAATAAAATAAAATAAAATAAAATAAAATAAAATAAAATAAAATAAAATAAAATAAAATAAAATAAAATAAAATAAAATAAAATAAAATTATATATATATATATATATATATATATATATATATATATATATATATATATATATATATGTATGTATGTATGTATGTATGTATGTATGTATGTATGTATGTATGTATAGTTAATATTTCGGGTTTCTTCCCGTGTAATTGTGGATATATCCCTAAAAGGGTAGAAGCGACGTTTCGACAGAATCCCATCTGCCATCATCAGGCTTATGTCAGCAGTCATTTTGTACTAACTGCCGTTGGTATTTCAAATCTGGTGCTGGTATTCTGGGATGGCTCCACCTTTTCATTCTGATTGGTTGGGAGTCCCAGTATGTGTTTATTGGCTTGGCTTCGGGTGTATGGTCGGTTTTTCTCCACTAGGTGGCAGGGCTTCATCTTTGTGGCTGGTTTGAACATGATTTGGTTGGGATTTTTTTGATTAATGTTTGGTTTATGTTTTATATTTGGTGTTAAGATTCGTCTATCTATGAGAGCAGGTTTCCAAATAGTAGGCAGACGTGAAGTGTTATCCCGTTTATTCATGCAATATGGTCTTTTTTCATTTCTATTGCTTCTCTGATTATCCTGCCATTGAGATGTTCTATTTTTGCAACTGTTTTTGTTTTATTAAAATTAATGTTGGGTCCTGTTGTATTTATATGTTGAACTAATGATGATGTGTGTTCTTGTTTTTGTATTGAGTTTTTGTGTTCCTCGATGCGCACACTCATTCTTCTGTTGGTCTGTCCAATGTATGTTGATGGGCAGGAAGCACATGGGATTTCGTATATGCCTTGATCTTCTAATTCTATTTTGTCTTTGGGGTTTCTGAGAATGGACGATATCTTTCTATCTGTGCAAAATACGGTTTTGATGTTGTGTTTATGTAGTACTTTGCTAACTTTGTCTGTTGTTCCCCTTATATAGGGCAAGATGGCTTTCCCATTGTTTTGTTCCTCTTGTTGTTTTTTATTATGTCTTGGTGTTGTATGTTTGATCATATTGATGACTTTATTTCTACAGAACCCATTTGATGTCAGTAGATTAGTTAGTGTATATAATTCTGTTTGTAAATGTGCTTCATCAGCCAGACGTTTAGTTCTTGTGGTTAATGTTTTGGCAACAGAGTTTATTTGTGCTGGATGGTGGTGTGATTTGGCATTGAGATAGCGGTTCGTATGTGTCTTCTTTTGATAGATGGTATGTCCTAAGGTGCCATCAGATTTTTTATAAATTAATACATCAAGGAAAGGTAACTGGTTTTCTGATTCTATCTCCATGGTGAACTTTATTTTGGGATGGAGGCTGTTCAAATATACTAAGAAGTTTTCCAATTTGTCTCTTCCATGTGGCCAGATCACAAAGGTGTCATCAACGTATCTGAGCCATAATTTTGGTTTGTTAACAGTTTTTTCTAAGGCATTGGATTCGAATTCTTCCATGAAAAGATTAGCGATGACTGGTGATAATGGTGATCCCATTGGTGCACCTTCTACTTGTTTATATCTTTGTCCTCTGTGTATGAAATATGTGTTGGATAAACAATGTTCTGTTAAGTTTGTGATATGTTTTGGTAGTTGATATTTGTTTTTAATTGATGACAGGGCTTCTTTGACAGGTATTTGTGTGAATAGTGATACAACATCAAAGCTTACAAGAAGGTCACTTTCTTTTATGTGTTGCTTTTTTATTATTTGTATGAAATGGTATGAGTTCTGTACATATGAAGCAGCAGATTCTGCATAAGGTTGAAGATGTTTTGCTAAATATCTATATATAAATATATATATCCTGTTTTTCTGAAAATAAGCCCTCCACGAAAATATTTAAACGCAGAGCTGGAAAACAGATAAGTCAGCAAGAGGAGCCCCATCTTGCTCCATGAGCCACAAAATAATAAGATTTCCCTGAAAATAAGGCCAAGCGCTTATTTCGGGGTTCAAAATAATATAAGACAGGGTCTTATTTTCAGGGAAACACGGTATATAAAATAAAATTGTGCATATGTCCTCAGGGATAGAGAGATCTCTAAAATCCTGTTGAGGTTCCTCATTGTGGCCTGGGGATGAAGGGACAAATGTTCCTGAAAGGAATGAACGGAGAACACCAGGAGTGTATTGCAGGAGTATATATTTCTAGCATGGTCTACCAAGTGTGAAAGTCATGCCAGCTACCCAGCCAACGCAAGCGAGTTCCTATATTAAGCAGTAGCAACATAAGAAGATGATGGAGGCAGATAATCATTTTAGTGACAATGACAAAGCTGTCTAATCATACAGCACAGGAGAAGGCATTGGTAAACAACTCCTGCATTTTTACCAAGAAAATCACATGGATAGAAAATATAAACTGCATGATTGATGATACAGTGCCAGATGTTGGGCCCCCTCAAATCGAATGACACACAATGTGCTGCTACGGAAGAATTGCTGAGCTTCTCTCAGACTACTAATCGTGTTTACGACATGGCCAGATTAAAGCCTTCAGGATGTGATATTGCTCTATGGGGAAAGAAAATCAGATGCTGCAATGGCAGAATTACAGTGACATCGCGGAATGTAAAAACCCTGAACAGGAGAAAGCTCAAAACAGTGAACGATTAAATAAAAACTTCAGGGTTAATCCTCATTTAGGGACTGCTTCATTTAGTGGCCGTTTGCAATTATGACCGGGGTGAAAAAATAACTTTGTGAACAATCATCATATTTACAACCTTTGCAGGACTATAAATCAAAGGAAAGGGATAAAGCAGAAGAATTCTGCAGTCTTGCCCAGGTAAAACAAGAGTGATTTCAGCATTCCCACTTTTCTTTTTTAAGTACCAATCCCCCTCCACTAAGTGATTTGTGCCTCCCACAGATCACAACCTCCAATTTGAGAACTGTTTATAAATTATAATGCTAAGCTCACTCATCCTTTGAAATCCAAAACAAAACACATTATGGATTGGTACAGTGTATGAAGCTTTGATTTTAACAAACTGTTAAAAAATCCTGAATATTATAGTTGTACCATTCCCTTATCTGCTTTGCTTATTTGCTTGTCTTGTTTCAAACTCTGCCTCATTGCCTAGCATCCAGGGACCAAAAACCCTGTTTCCTCTCCTCCTTGCACATCCATTCTGTATTTCAGATGACAAAGCTGCTGCTGTACAGGGGCCAAGGGAATGGCTATGACATCTGTCCAAGCATAGAAAGACATGTGGAGGACTGTGTTTGCAAAGATAATGATGGTAATCTAGGGATGAGCAACAAACCACAAACTGTGTGGGACAAGAATATGGCACAGGTTTCCCAACCGAGGACCCCAAAGCATGCTGTGGTGTATAATTAAGCTAATTATACTTTACAATTCTAATATACATTCTAATATTGTGTAATACATTACAATAATTAAGACATGTCAGTAAAGAATAATAGAAGCAGGGAATGAAGCCATGAATCTACCTAAAGCACACGCTTTAGAATATACCAAATACTATTCTTATGTAGCTCTATTGACAAACTAGTAGATAGGTATGTTGGTATTACTTTTTCATGATGCGTCCCCAAAACAGCATATTATTGAAAATAGTCTCTGAATCATTGATCTTTTCAATGTGACCCTTTTGCACATGGATGGCTAAATTATTCGGAAACCATAAGTAATGAGTATTGAACTTATATTCCTCTCAGTTTTATGAGTTGAAAATTAATTAAGATTTTTAAAAACTTATTGGGTGTTGAAAAGGACAATTTTGCATTTCCTCTCTATCACTTCACTTTTGGAAAATTCCATAATTCTTAAATGTGTGTACTTTGCTATTCAGTAATTAAATCCATACTTTAGAACTAAAATATATGTGATCGTGATTTTTTTTCTTCTTCTCTCTCTCTCTCTCCCTCCCTCCCTCCCTCCCTCCCTCTCTTTTTTGAGCAGTATCTCACCCAAATCATTCATTTAAAGTTGCTAGAGAAAAAAATGCCCCAAGGGGATTAGGGAATTATCTGCTTGAGATGGGGTGGTACTCCAAGTTAAAGACCAGGTTTATGTTTTGGAGATTCCATCACCATTGTTATCATTATCAAGATTGTCTCTGAGGCACCAACACTTTTCATTTTCTTCCATCAAACATCTTTCTGAGATACGTTGGGTGGAGAGAAAAGTCACCCAGTGAATTTCCATGGCTGATTTAAGGTAGACTTAAATCTGGGTTTCTCTAATCTTAGATCACTGCACCATTAGAGATTGCAATTACTTTAAGAGTAGGAAAGCTCATTACATAGACAAGACAGTACTGCTATTACTGATTCAAGCATTAGAAATTTCAAGACTGGTTCACTGTTTTGTGTCTATGTAGGACACCGGTCAAAAGGTACAATCATTGCACAACATTGCAGTTAGATTTTTGGTTGAGGTGCCATAATGTTCCTGTCCTAAAATAACAACTCTGAGCAAGGCACAGCAAGGCTATTCTTATCTACAAAGTTTAACCAACTTGTAACTAAGTTACATAAAGAAATAACTTCAGTACCTATATTCCCATCCAGGCCATATTGTGCCAATTGCCACTTGGCAATAACATGAAAGAGGATTTATTTGTAGCAGCACATGACCTACAGAATGTCTGCCCATTCTAAGGCTGTTTGTTCCAGAAAACATATAATTTAAATTTAAACACAGAGTGGAAATGAAAATAACATGACAAGAAGATGTATACATGCAATTGAATCTGTAAATTTTGTTCCAGTTAGAGATGAAGTATAATTGGATTTACCTGTAATCTTATGCACATTTGTTGGGCAGTAAACCATACTGAAGAAATGGCAAGGTAGGATCAAAATGGAACTTCTGAAATTGGACTCCATTTCCTTCATTTCTGTGGAATCGATAGCAATGTTTCTAATTCACATATGTAATACAATGAGTGTGATATGTAATTTCAAGTCCATCTCTGCCTGCTGAAACACCACTGAAATTAATACAAATTTGGAAGTTCTAACCTTGGCAATTTTGCTTTGCCAACATGGGGAACTCATGTTGGATTTCAACTCCCCAACATGGGAGTTGAAATCCACAAGTCTTAAAGTTGGACACCCCGATCCAAAGAATATAACCTTGCTTCATACCACTTAAATACTTCTGCCCTTTGTTACGTAGCCAGAGGCCCATTCCACATTCTGTTCCTGTCAATATTGATAACTGTTGTCATATGGCAGTCTTTCTATTTAGTTTTTTGCAGCATCTGTCATGCAAAAATTAACTGGCACCCAGCAGTAGTAATTTGGCTCTCTCTTTTTTTATTTATAAACATCATAACTTCCCTGGAATTAGGAAATAAATTATAGATTCACCTGACACAACTGCGTAATATAATGATGACTATTCTCAGAACCAGCGAGAATAAACATTAAAATAACATAATAACAGCACATCTGCAAGCTTTAGAGACAGACAATACACATAGAATAGGTGATTATTTTTGAGAACTGAAGGCTTCTTTGCACAGAGTTTCACTCAGAAACTTTTTATTTTAAAATGATTTAAAGTTCTGGATTTCATTCCTGAAAGGCTTAGGAGAATTTGATAAAATGGGCAATAAAAAAAAACTAACAAATGACATTGGTATTTTGTCAAAGCTACCATATCACAAAGAGTGCGGCATGCTGTGCAAAAATTATTGTTGGAGAACATGTCATGAAATTTCCACTGAGAGTTGCTTGCAGAAGAATTGTATGAAACTTTTAGAGATAAATGGCAACTTGGTAACTTGTAAAATAAATGCCATATCTTACAATGGAGTCAAGTTGTGCTGTAAAAAGTATTCTTGGCCTCCAGTCACAGACTAGAAATGTGACATGGAAATAACACGAATATGACATCCAATGACATTTTTCCCCAGGGAGATTTGCAACATTGAAACCATACTTTTCTAAAACATATAATTTGTGACGTATCTCCCCTCAACTAGGCCACTGTGAACAGCGGCATTCAGCAGCAGTGCCAAAACTGGGCCTGAAGTAGAAGCCCAGGTCTCAACTTCAACCCTAGCACCACCTGACATCAGATTTTCCAAACCTTCAAAAGGCCACCTCAGCCTGTTCCTCAAGGTGGGTGAGCCTGGGGTGAAATTGCCCCCCCCCGAGCCCAGCACTCCCACAATCGGCCACACACCTCTTCCCTTCAGGCAGTGATCTCTTTCTGCCACCTACTTGAAATTGCTTCAGATTGCACACACACCAGGAGTGGGTTCTAAAAATTTTTACTACCGGTTCTGTGGTTGTGGCTTATTTTGTGAGTGTGGCTTGATGGTCATGTGACAATTGTTTAGGATTTAGCAGAGGTACTGGTCTACCAGGCTTTTAATTGCTTGCTACCCATTTGTTCTTGGAGCATTCCGGTCTACCCATTTGTTTGTGGAGGCACCGGTCTACCCATTTGTTTTTGGAGGCACCAGTCTACTCATTTGTTTTTGGAGGCACCGGTCTACTCATTTGTTTTTGGAAGCACCAGTCTACTCATTTGTTTTTGGAGGCACCGGTCTACCACCACACTGCCTTTTAACACTGATCAACTGTGAGGCGGCCCTTTGAAGCCCCGCGGCAAGAGTTTAAACAGTTTTTTTCCTTCTAGCTGATCAGCTGGGACTCGGGAGGCAGCGAATAGATTGGGGGTGGGGCCAAATAAAAGGTAAGAATAACATGGGGGGGCAGGAGGGCCCAGCTCCCGAACAAAGAGAACTGGCTCAGTGATGTCATATCGCCACCGCTACTGGCTCAGCCGAACCGGGCCGAACCAGGAGGAACCCACCACTGACACACGCCATTCTTATTGCTCTAGCTTGCACACACTCCATTCTCATGTGATTTTTGGAAGCTCCAGAGGACACTTTTGCAAGCGCAAAATCTTCCTGCACAACTTCCAGAGGGTCCAGAGGCTACATGAGTCCTCAACCAATTGTCACAACAGCCTCTACAGCCTCCCAGAGGCACACAAGAATGGGGCATGCTTTCAAAAACAGTTGTTGGCAAACACTGGCATATCACCTTCGACTCACATGGCATAGATTTACTATCCCTGAGATACCATAGATCCATGATGGCAAACCTATGGCATGCGAGCCGTCGCCCAGCTCAGCTCCACTGTGCATGTGTGCATGAGCCTCCTGCCGGCTAGCTGATTTTTGGGATGTACGGGGGACAAGGGGAGCATGGGGGGTGCCCCCGCACGGCCCATTTTTGGTCCCAGGAGGCTGCAGGGTGGGGGGGTCACACACTGCATGCACAGGGTGGTCTCGTGCGCATGCATGGGGGGCACATTGCATTATGGGTGCCAGTGCTTTCGGCACACGACAACCAAAAAGTTAGCCATCACTGCCAGAGATCAACTGATGCTATATTTCTTACACAACTGATATCTAACTATAATAAGGTCCAGGCCTAGTGCTACCTTACAGCGTGTTTCCCCAACCTTCAAAAAGGCCACCTCATCCTGTTCCCCAAGGTATGTGAGCCTGGAGGAAAGACGCAATTGTCCCCATGGCCTAGCAGTCCCCAGGATCTGCCACACACCCCTTCTCATCAGGCAGTGTTCTCTTTCAAGAGTCTCTGCTGCCTACACATGAAGTTTTCATTCTTGAACCAGCTTTGGAGAATGCTTGTCTCTAGCCTGGGCACCTGTCAAAACCCACACAAACACACAAAGCCCCAGGCAGCCTCCACAGCTTCCAAAAACACACAAGGATAGGATATTGTGTCAAAAGTAACTGTTGGTGAACATTTGCATATCACCTTTGACACAGATCAATCAGTTTACCACCATTGATATAACACATAACCCAGGAAGATACCAAAGATGAACTGATAGCATGTTTGTTACAGCTGGCATTTCTTTATAACCAGTCTACAGCTAGAAGACTAAAATAAAACACCCTTCACTTCAGTCTCTTTGCTTTAGGGAACAAATTCCCATATGATTATAAGATACAGTGGAAAAGAATAAACTTCCTTATTGTATATATCAGGGGTCAGCAACCTGCGGCTCTGGAGCTGCATGTGGCTCTTTCATCCCTCTGCTGTGGCTCCCTGTCACTGGTTGGCTCCACAACTGATAGGGCTTTCGGTTAGGGCAGGTAGAGGAAAAAGGACTCCACGCTAGGAAGAGTCTCTATGGTGGGGGAACTGGACTTCCGGTTGGCTTTAGAATTGAATGGGGGGGCTTTCGGTTAGGACCTTTGTGGCTCTTTGAGTGTTTAAGGTTGCCGACCCCTGGTATATATGTATGTGAACAAGCTGCAGCCTTGTGCATACACCCACTTTCTCTTTAAAAATCCCTAGACTATTATTCCAAAACATGCTACCATTGATGATGTCTTGACATCAAACTCTCAGAATTTCCAATTAGCATGCTCTAGGAGTTCTGGGAGCTAAACATCACTGAGATTGAGACTGAATTCAAATGTATTACTAGGCTGGCTCCTATAGGAATCTGCCTTTCAGATATTTATGGAATGAACTTGCTATGTTCTATTCACTGTTTCTTCCCAAAAGGCAGGGGGCTTTTATCCAGAGACAATCTTAAAAAGAGTGGCTTAATTGCAAACATTTTGTGTTATAGGGAAACAGAGGAAGCCATGAAATTTGGTGAGGAAAACAATATTAAGAACAACCAAAATGAAGGAATGTAGTAAAGACAATAAAGAGCTGGTGTCACGTTGAATTTTTTTTAACTAAATACCTACTACTTGCAAATAGTCCTCAACTTACAACCATTTATTTAGTGAAATTTGAAATTACAACGGCACTGGAAAAAGTGACTTGTGATCATTTTTCACACTTATGACCCCATGGTTACACGATCAAAATTCAGACACTTGGTAACTGGCATGTATGTCTGATGGTTGCAGTGTCCCAGGGTGATATGATTACCTTTTATGACCTTCTGACCAGCAAAATCAACAGGGAAGCCAGATTCACTTTACAACCTTGTTACTAATTTAACAATTTCAGTGATTCACTTAACACCTGTGGTAACAAAGGTCATAAAATATAGCAAAACCCAAGTAACAACTGGCTCACTTAACAATAGAAATTTTGAGCTCAGTTGTGGGGGACTACCTGTAGTCTGGATCAGTGGTGGGTTTCAACAGTGTTACCACCTGTTCGCTTCATGCATGTGCTTCGCAGGGGTGAAATGCTCCCAGTTCGGACCGGATCGCCTGATCCGGTAGCAATGGTGGCAGGTGGTTCAGAGAACCAGTAGCAAAAATCCCTGCACCCCTTCCCCCCCACACACACACCATGCCCAGCTGAGCCGCACGATCATCAGAGGCTTTTTTTTTACTTTTAAAAGCATTTTTTCTACAACATCTTCCGATGAAAAAATGCTTTTAAAAGTAAAAAAAAAAACTCTTATGATCGCGCGGCTCAGCTGGGATTGTCAGACGCTTTTCAAAGCATTTTTTTTCTGTAACCTCTTCCAAAGAGGTGGTAAAAAAAATGTTTTCAAAAGTCTCTGACGATCCCAGCTAAGTTGCCTGATCATCAGAGGGGCTTTTCAAAGCATTTTTTAAAAAGCCTCTCTGATGATCCCAGCTGAGTTGCTTGATTGGCAGAGGCTTTTTAAAGCATTTTTTTGCAACCTCTTCAGCCGAAGAGGTTGTAGAAAAAATGCTTTGAAAAGTTTTTTTTTTTAAAAGTTGGCCACACCCACCCAGTCACATTACCCCACCCCCACAAGCCATGCCCACAGAACCAGTAGTAACAAATTTTACATTTCACCCCTGGCGCTTTGTGCACACTTCACGTACGTGGGAAAGCCGGAAACCGGAAGAGCAGCTCCCTGGTACGTGCACGCACGGGGAAGCTGAGCTTCCGGTTTCCGGTGAGCTAATGCGAGCTGGCCAACTGGTCTTCACATGCACATGTGTGCCAGAAACTGGAAGCTCAGCTTCCCTGGCACACGCCTCAGCACGCCGGGGAACTGCTCTTCCGGTTTCTGGCGCTCCCATGCGTGCACGCTCCTGTTTTTGTACTCGGTACCAAAAAGGTTCACCAACACTGCTATATGCTGTTTCTTCCCTAAAGGCAGAAAGCTGTTATCAGGAAACTTTTTTTAAAAGAGTGGCTTCACTCTTTGTGTCACTGTGAAATCAGAGCAACTATGGAATTTGCTGGGGGGGGGGAACAATTTAAAGAAGAACAAAAATGAAAGAGTACAATAAAGACAATAAAGAGTTGGTGATACACTGATTTTTATTTTTTATTTTTTTACTAAATGCCCACTATTCTGGATCTACTTTCTGCTATCTTAATTGTTGGTTTGGTTGTGTGAATCTTTTTGATACAATGCAATTTTGTATAAGAGACACAACAAGAAGCTTAAGTAATTATTGCTATGGTAGTATTACCAAATTAAAATACATGTTGCAGCAAGAGCAAGAAATAGAATAAATTGTTCTAATTTCTAGGGAATTATAAACTCATTTTTGGTACAAATACAAACCATTCTATACATGAACTAATAACATATTTGCTACCACTGCCATTTCCTCATATAATAATCACTCTACATCTGACAGGATTAAAGAAAGCTTTACCTAACTTTCATTTTAATGGGTGAGAGAAACAAATTCCCCTGTGATTTCAGGATACAGTGGAAATTGATTAACTTTCTTATTGTATGTATGTATACAATAAATTGTAGGCTGTGCATACCACCAACTTCTATTTAAAACCCCCCTAGAATATTTCTCCAAAACTTTCTCCATTTTGATGTGTTGACATCAAACTCTCAGAATTTCCAATTAGCATGCTGCTAGGAGTTCTGGGCGTTAAACATCATTCAGATTGAGACTGAATTTAAATGTATTAATAGGTTGGCTCCTATTAACACATTTAATAGTACAATAAAGACAAGTAAGAGCTGATTTCAGGCTAAATTATTTTTTTATTAAATACACACTACATATCGTAGACTTGCTTTCAGCTATTTTAATGGTTGGTTTGGTTGTGTGAATGCTTTAAGTGCAATGCAATTTTGTATAAGAGATGCCACAAGAAGTCAAAATAAGTATTGCTAGTATTAACATTTGAAGTTACTATGAATGATGGAATCTGAACCTAGAGGTGGCTGATTACTGTGTCTGGTGAAATGCTGGTATAATGTCTGCTATTTTCAGCTATTGTAAAACTCTCTTTAGATATTTGAGGAGTCCCTTCATAAGCCATGTGACCTCTGGCCATGATTTCTGTTTACCTAAGACTGAGGATTTCAACTGTCAAAATTCCCTAGTTAACATGGCTGACTGGGGAATTCTGGGAGTTGAAGTCCACAAGCCTTCAAGTTGCCAAGGTTCTAGTAGGTGTAATGTCTTTTCAGAAGCTTGACAAGCACTTTCATTCCCCCTGCTATAATCTTTACAATAACTTTTTCTGTTTTCAGTAACTTTTCTTCATCAGAGTATTAAACTACCATTACAGAGATCTCTGCCTTTATATGCCATTATACTGTAATGGTAGTAAACTGTAATGATAGTTTAATACTATGACAATGTCAGCAGATGGCTGACGAAAGCTTAGTAAAATAAAATTTTAATTCTTTTAAAAATTTAAAATTTTAAGTTCCGGAGCTCACAGGATGTCTGCTTCTTTCTTTACTAATATACCTGGAACTCGTATTTTTAGAATAGTTTGTAATACGTGTGTGTGTGTGTGTGTGTATGTGTGTGTGTGTGTTGAGGTAAAAATTTAATAATACTAATAGTAATAGGTGCATTGGTGTAATCTCAAAACAACTGGAGCACTACTTGAACTCCATCAGCATTGACAAAAATCACCATCAGTCAATTGGAAAAGGCAGCTTTACTTGGCACTGTTTACAACCTGTGATTAAATACCACGAAATAACATCTGCCGATCCCAGATCCTTAGAAAGTACTTGATAGATTGATAAAAATGCTAAATCCAGTCCAAACATCTGGCTGATTTTGTGATGAACTGTAATAATAACCGTTTCTGTTGCTGTAGAATTAATTTCTTTTCATGTCCTCCCAAAGTATTTTTGCCACGTTGACTTTTTCTACCATGAAGTTTTGAGAGCTTGGATAGTGTTTGGAAGGTCTCATAATTCAGCCCTTGGCCTAGTACTTGTCAACATTTTCATTAGCAGCTTGGATGAAGAGTTGGGAAGGGAATGCTTATCAGATCTGTAAATGATACAAGATTGGGGCAAAGGGGGATAGCTAATACTCGAAAAGACAGAAACAACATTCAAGAGAATCTTGATAAGTCAGAGAAATGAACCTGAAAGAACAACTTCCTTTTTCACTCAGGAAAGAGAAATCAGATAGAACAGAGGACATTTGGCTTAGTTACAGTACAAGTGAAAAAGATCTTGGAATTCGAATTGATCAAAAGCTGAATATGACCCAGCGGTCTGACATGTCTGCAAAACAAGCAAGGACAAATTTAGACTACGTGAATAGAAGCGTATTGTCCAAATCACAGGAAGCAATCGTTCCATTTTATTCTGTGATGCTCAAACTCCAATTTTGAACGCTGTATCCAGTTCAGGGCAACACATTTCAAGACTGACACACAGATAAATTTAGGAGTGAAAATCAGAAGACGGAATTAAGCTCTCTGAAGTATGGGAAATGGACATTTAGCTTTAAGAAATGATGGTTAAGGATATGAAAGACCTCAAGTACCCGAAGAAGTACTACACAGAAGAAAGCAATGATCAGCTCTCTTTTCTCAGAGTGTAGGTCAAGAAATAATAGTTGTAATGTGTATCAGAACCAAGGAAGAATAGTCTACCCTCAGCGCTTTTATATTGGGGATTTAATTTTTAAAACAACTATGATTAGCTCTTGTGATACTAGTTCAGTTGAATCTATTCTCCACCTGCTGCTAAACTGGTCCTTGTATGATATCTGAAGAAGATTCATGTTCCCTTCACTATTATATGCACCAAATTATCCCAAGGAACTTCATGTCAATTGCCTCTTACCAGACAAGAAAAGTGTTGTCATCCACAACGTAACAAAGTTCTGTATAGTTCTATGCAGGGGTAGGATTGAAAAATTTCAGGAACTGGTTCACTACCCGATTGCTGGGTGGGCGTGACCATGGGGGCGTGGCCTACTCAGCCTCCTTCACCATGGAGGAGGGGGCATTTCTGCCCTCCCCAGGCTCCGGAGTCTTTCCTTGAGCCTCCAGGTGGGCAAAAATGGCCTCCCCGGGGCACTGGAGGCCCTCCAGAGGCCGGAAATGGGCCCATTTCCAGACTTCTGGTATTTCCAGTAGGCCCGTTTTTTGCCCTCCCAGAGACTCCACCTGCGTCCCGCACTTACGTGGCATCCAAAACAGGCTGCGTGGAGGCTCCTGGGAGGAGCGGGGCAGATGGGTGGGATCAGACAGTCCTTGGAACAACTGAATGTGTACAAAACACAGACTGTTACATATGGCTGATATTGTCATATTGATTCACTTATCTTGTGTAGGAATGAAATACTATTTCCCATTCTTTAATATCATATTTAAGAATTAGTTTAATACTTTAGACTATTGGAATTCAAAATACATTCATACAAATATTCATTTTTTTTCCATTTCTGATGGCTCTGTCAATGGGGAGGTGGCTTGGGGTTTTTTTTTCTTTGCTATATTTAGTTTATATGTGTTCTCTTTGATCTGATCACTAAAATGAATATATTTTCTATGGAATACTTTAATTTGACTTACTGAACTGAGAAAAGTAGATTCAATGCCAGAAATAGCTTCTTCCAAATGTAATTCTGTGATCAAGGTAGGAGAAGGTGTAGGCCATGTATCTAAAGAGCTTCAGGATTTAGAAAGTCAGTCCAGCTTAATGTCCTATATTGTGTGTAGCCCTTTGATAGTGCATGCTAATAATGTTATTATTTATGAAAGGAAACAGCAGGATTTCTATTAATTACTTGTGATGGTATTTAGGGAAAAGATAAAGCTGGTAGTAATCATGAAGATAGTAACTAAAATAGCTGACAGAACCAAAGGAAGAAGTCTGTAACACAATTTGATGCACATAGTTTAAATATCCACTTTTCTTTTTCTAGATGACCTCCAAAGTGCCTTCCAACTCTGTTATGGTATTATTCTGTATTCTCCTTGATCACATTTGGCTCTCATCTAAAGCTTCTTTTGAAAAAAACATCAAATATGGGAGATTTTCAGTGTTTACTTTGGTTTGAAGACAGCTAAGTCTTTCAAATAAAGATTCAGTATTGCAACAAGCATTATAAGATATTCTATGAAAACCTACCTTCCTTCCTTCCTTCCTTCCTTCCTTCCTTCCTTCCTTCCTTCCTTCCTTCCTTCCTTCCTTCCTTCCTTTGTGGTCCACCAGCAGCCTGCGGAGCTGGCAGCTGAGTCGGACAGCGATGAGGCTGAGGAAGAACATGGGCCAGTCCTGGAGGCTGGGGAAGGCCCGGATGAGGGCTCTGCGTTGGAGGCAGAGATGGGGCAGAGCCATCGGGGAGTGATGCACGGACTTCAGAGCCTCCAGAGGCTGACAATAGAGAGACAGAGGAACAGGAGGAGCCTATTCCTAGTGCACGTATGAGAAGAGCTGCCAGAAGACAGGAGCAGCTAAAGCAGAGAGGACGACTCAGGAGTAGGGCCAAGAGATGATTGGCTCCTCCCATAAGGCTTAAAAGACCACCAACGGCTCTTGGCTGGAAAATAACCATTGAGAGATTTGCTTCGTGTTTGGGTGTATTTCTTTCTTGTCAGCGTCTTCTGTTACTGAACTTGCCAAGAAAAGCCTTTGGCAGTTTGCCTAATTATCCCAAGGTCAGAGATAAACTGAAGGTGTTTTGAGAACTTTGCTTTCATTTAATTTGGAATAAGATGAGAATGAGTTAATTCTCAGCTGTTTAAATAAAATCTGTTTGTTTTTTGGAAGTGTTTTGCATTTCATATTAACTACATGGGCCTGGGTCACAACACCTTCCTTCCTTCCTTCCTTCCTTCCTTCCTTCCTTCCTTCCTTCTTCACAGGGTCAGTGAAAGGACAAAGCTGTATCAGCAGGCAGTGATACAAAGTTATTTTGTGTTACCAATGCTACTTTTAAAAAAAAGTATTTCTACAATCAAAATCAATATACTGGAGTTTGTTCTGAGTTTTTATAATTTCCCCCAAAATAGAAAACAAGTTGTCTTCTATGAGAAAGTTTTAAATTGTAAGCAGAATTCCCTGAAATTGTATTCACTCTCAGAACATGCAGTCTATGCAGTCTAAATTAAATGCTACCATCTCCCATCATTCTACCATTCTCAGTGACAGCATGGTATCTTCACATCGAGACTTTGTTGAATTAGTTTTCTTAAATAATTGAGAGAGTAAACAAATGCCATGACAAGAAATGGCTAGTGGAAAATTATGAGGCTAATTAACATCTAAGGATAGCGAACCAATCTAATTTGTAATTTAGATTATGCATTCATATGCTATAGAATGTTGCAGTATTCCCATTTCTGCAGAAAAGAGAAACATTTCAAGGAATATTTTTGACTCCTTCCCTTAAATTAATATTGTGTGGGGCTATGTTTTAAACTTTATTAAACACATCATGATGCAAACACCTGGATTACATGCGAGCAAACAATACAATTTAGTAAAACATGCATGAGTAACAGACTTTTCTCTTGCAGCAATATTGTTTTGCATTTATCTAGCATTTGGGACATTCACAACATTTTATTTTAAATTATGTCAATAAATCTTAGCCACAGCCTTATTATTTAATATATGATCTTTGCACTGGGCCAAACATATGGGTAATTTATAGATGGCAAAATTAACTTGGTTGCTTAGAGAAAATCAACTATTTATATATTAAGGCCTGGAAACTCCTTATGGACTTTTTGCTGGGGGGAAAATGAATTTTTGATTTATGCTTTTGACAATTAGAAAGGGTAACTTATGGAAAAAGGAATTTATAATGTAGCCTTAGAGAGAAAGGGTAAAATATAAATGCATGTATAGTCAAAAAAAAAAAAAAAAGGTAAACCACTCTATAAAATCTTTTGTTTTTCCATTTTCTTTCTCACTTAGTTACTATGGTTTACTTTCTTTGTTTCTTTTCTAATATTTGTATTTCTTTTATCTTGTTAATTTTTTTTCAGTAAAATTATATTTTAAAAGATAGATAACTTATGACCTTCTCAGGATGTTTTTATTTTATTTTATTTATTTATTTATTTATTTATTTATTTGTTTCGTCAAGCATGTATTTTATGACAGATACAAGTGTAAACATAAATAAATAAGGATAAAATAAATAAAAGAAAAGGATACAAATAAAAGAAAACATTAGGACAAGGATGGTAGCCACGCTGGTGCATGTATGCACGCCCCTTACAGACCTCTTAGGAATGGGGTGAGGTCTACAGTAGATAGTCTAAGGTTAAAGTTTTGGGGATTTGGGGAAGAAACCACAGAGTCAGGTAGTGCATTCCAGGCGTTGACAACTCTGTTACTGAAGTTGTATTTTTTGCAGTCTAGTTTGGATTGGTTCACCATGAGTTGTGTGCTCTTGTATTGTTTTGATTGAAGCTGAAGTATTCATTGGCTGGTAGGACATTGTAGCAGATGATTTTATGTATTATGCTTAGGTCAGACTATGTAGTCAATTCATATGGATACAATCTAAAACCTAGTCAAAGCCCAAATTGTGCAGGAACAATTTGCATTGTTTTATTATTTACCTGATTGTAAATATGCGGTAATCTCATTTGAATCAAGACTATTGTACATTCTTAGTGAAAGGTTCACCTTAGATTCTTGGCTTTAGGGGGTGGGAAACTACCCTACCCATAGGAATAGCTATGAATAGAATAGGAATTGTTTAAAAAACAATTGTTAAAAAGCCCATCCCTTGCAATCGGGATATAGTTTTTTCTTTTTTAAAAAAAGGAAAGGCAAGGGGTCCCAAAGAAAGATTTGGCCTGCCTTTCCCTTGAGCGATTGTCCTGATTCAAATACAGGTATCACATACCTGTAATTAAGTAAATAAAAACAAAACCTGGATTTCATCTAGTTGAGTCCTGGATCGCCTCCCAGCTACAGAGTCCAAAGCGAACAAGTAACAAGATTCAGGATGATCTTGAATGTCAATATTCGGGCCCATACATATAGTCCTCAAGTTACTACCACAATTGAGCCTAAAATTTATGTTGCTAAGTAAGGGCAGTTGTTAAGTGTCTTTTGCACCATTTTGTAACCTTTTTTTGGGGTACAGTCGTTAAGCAAATCATTTCAGTTGTTAAGTGAATTGTGTGGTCGTTAAATGAATCTGGCTTCCCTCATTGATTTTGTTTGTCAGAAGCTGGCTGGGAAGGTTATAAATGATGATCACATGACCCCAGGACAGTGCAAAATGTCATAAATACATAGCAGTTGCCACATGACAATGGGGATGATGCAATGGTTGTAAGGTGTGGAAACTGGTCATAAGTCACTCTTTTCAGGGCTATTTGAGCAACTGCTAAACAAATTGTTTTAACTCATTTTAGTTAAGAACTAATTCTTTGCAGTTCTTTGCAGGAGCCTGGTGAGAAACTTCAGTGTGAACTAGGCAATGGTGGGATTCAGCCAGTTCGCACCACTTTGGGAGAACCGGTTGTTAACTTTCTGAGCAGTTTGGTGAACTGGTTGTTGGAAGAAATCATTAGGGCAGAGAACCGGTTGTTAAATTATTTGAATCCCATCACTGGAAGTAGGGCTAGTCTGTCTATAGCTTAAGAACCTTTTGCTTTTCCATAAGATGATCTCTGTTTTATATCTTCTAACCCAGTGGAATTTTGAAAAAATAATAATAATGGAGATAAGCTCAGGATTTTGACTGTCTATCAACTTTTCCAGCAAAGGAATGGAATAGCAGCACACTTGGTATGATGGGGGAGCCAGCAAAAGGAAGATCAAGGCTGAAAATGGGATGGATATGACCCAGATAGAAACAAAAAAGATCCAGGGAAAACAATTTAGATCTCTCAATGCCTCCTGTAAAACAAAGGTGTCCAACCTTGGAGAATGTAAGACTTGTGGACTTCAATTCCCAGAATTGGCCAGTCAGCCTTGCTGGTGGGGGAATTCTGGGAGTTGAAGTCCACAAATCTTAAAGTTGTTTAAACTGCTCTAGAGAAGCAGTTGGGCTGCTGTTTGGAAGTTGCTGACTACTTCATTATTAACCTCTTGCCTCCATTGTGAACCTCTTGTGACCCAAAACAAAGAATATGCAAGTGAATGCTTCTCAATAAAGTCCTCCATTTATGACTGGTCACTTACCAACCATTTGAAGTTGTAACAGACTTCTGACACAGTTTTGAAGTTCCACCACAACTACATTTTGGGTACTTGGCAAACGGCCTGCATTTACAGGCATTTGAAGCATTCCACTGTCATATGACCATAATTTATGTTTTTAGCCAGAAACCAGTTTTTGCTTCTGATTTCTGACACAAAAATGCCAACGGGTACAATGGACTTGCTTATTAACTGCCACAAAAAAGGTCATAAAATCAGGGAAGGTCACATGACTGGCATTTTGATCACAATTCTAGGCATAATTATGATCATATGTCGAGAACTACCTGTACACAAAGGCAGACAAACACCCCCAGAAGTAGCACAAGGGAAGAACAGAAGCACAAAGACAAAAAGGCAATGCACACACCCTTTGTGGTTGAATATAGAGATTTATTAATTTATTTAGCATATGGCAAATACATGGACTTATAGTAGTTCAAACCAGGGGTGAAATCTAAATTTTTTTGCTACTGGTTCTGTGGGCATGGCTTGTTATGGCGTGGCTTGGTGGTCATATGACTGGGTGGGCGTGGCCAGTTTGACATCATTCACGTCACTCACCATTAGAGCCAGGAGCTCCATATCCTGACACAGAACAGCAGCACATTCTGTCTTTCACAGAATGTCACAGAAGCCAGGAGCTACACAAAAGGACATTCTGAATTTCTGAAGCCCCCAACGCATTGAGTTTCCCTCTGGCTTGACTGCCCAGGCGAACCTTGGAGCCTTCTCTTGCCTTGTTCTTCATCCCGGAGAGTCGTGCATCCCGCCCCACCAATCCTCCGTACAAACCACCCACCCAGTTTCTGCAAAGGCAGAGCCTCCACCCTTGCAGGGCGATCCAAAGAGGGGAGGGGGATGCTGCTGAAAAAGCCGCCTTCCACTTGGGCCTCCTCCTGCAGCCAAACGTGCCCAACCTTGCTTGCCCTTTCCTCAAATGGGCTGTACATGGGGCACTTGGAGAGAGAGTGAGCAAGACAACTCTCCAACCTCTGTGTGTGTGTGAGAGAGAGAGAGAGAGAGGGACGGACGGAGGGAGGGAGGGAGGGAAGGAGCAATCTGAAGCTGAGGCATCCAAACTTCTGGCAGCGGCAGGGGCAGCTTCTGAGTAGCCAGCTCCACCTGACCTACTTCCTGAGTCTCGCTGTTCTCCTCATCCTCATCCTCATCCCCACCCCCATCCCACTCAAGCAATGGCTTCCCTGCTGAGCCCCAACAAGCTATGCATCCATGGTGCCCGCACCAGCATCCCAAGAGAAGCAGAGAAGATCATCGCTTGCAAGCAGACAAGCAGAGGTAGCAAGCATACGCCGTGCTCACACACACACACACACACACACACACACACCCCAGAAGTTGGAGAGCTCTCTTGCTCGCTCGCTCTCCAAGCACCCCATGCACAGCCCATTTGAGGAAAGGGCATGCATGGCTGGGCGCGTTTGGCTGCAGAACGAGGCACAGCGCAATGGGGTTGTTTTGTTCATCGAGGAGGTACTTCGGGAGGGCAGGCGGACGTCTGCAGCTGACAACTATAATGAATATGTCCACCTGCCCTCCCGAAGCACACCGCAGTGAACAAAATAACCCCATTGCTATGGATGCATAGCTTGTTGGGGCTGAGCAGGGAAGCCGCTGCTTGAGTGGGAGGGGGGCGAGTAAGCTGCTAGCTCCTTCCCCGCAGCCCTGCCATGCTTGCCTGCCTTCCACGTGGACTTCTGCTTTCCTGCCTTCACAAGATGGCCACCAGGACACCAGAAAGGCAGCATGGAAGGCAGGCAAGAATGGCAGGAGTTCGGGCAGTGGACCGGTTCAGGGGCATGGCCAGCCAGCCATTGCTCCCGGTTCGGCGAACTAGCCTCAATCTCCACTACCTACTCACCCAAGCCGGGAGCATTTCACCCCTGGTTCAAATGTTAAAGTCCAGTTCACCCAGCCATTCAAGGACAGGGTGGTCTACATTGAAAAATCAGACATTGGGACGGTGTAAGCTCTTGATGGACATTTGGAAACAATGTGATGGATATTTTGTCGAGGAGCACCACAGTCACACACTGACGGGTAGAGATAAGACCCCACTTAAACAATGAATTCTGGCAAACACCATGTTGAGTATGGATCCTGTTCAGAGTTGACCAATGCTGGTGAGGAAGTTCAAAACCTGATAGAAGAGAAAGATCAATGTGTGTAGGAAGAGGTGGGTTTCTCATAATTTTGTTGTACTCCTTCACTAAGGCTTCCTGCCTTGGTAAAGCTGGTGATGCAATGTGACTCAAGACAAAAAGAGGCCCATTTTGTTTCTCCGTTGCCATGTATTTAGAGAGCCAGGAGTTCTACAAAGATGTCTGACTGCCAACTGTCGTTAACTGCCAATTCTTCAATGTAATCTGGCTGCCAGGTGTTGCTAGTCATTTGGTTCACACTTCTGTGCTATCCAGGGTACACTACAAGGAGACAAAGTAGCATCACACCCCAATATAGAGATAACACATATGCATCCACCCCAGGGGTGAAATGCTCCCGGTTCGGATCGGATCGCCCAATCCGGTAGCAATGCGGGGAGGGGGTTAGAGAACCGGTAGCAAAAATCCCTGCCCCTCCCCATGCTCAGCTAAACCACGCAATCATCAGAGGCTTTTTTTTTTTTTTTTTACTTTTAAAAGAATTTTTTCTACAACCTCTTTGGCCGAAAAAATGCTTTTAAAAGTTTAAAAAAAGCCTCTGATGATCGTGCGGTTCAGCTGGGATTGTCAGAGGCTTTTTTTTTTTATTGTAAAAGTTTTACAATTACATTTTCACCCCATTTTCACCCCCCTAACCCTCCCCAAACTCCCCAACCCACCCTCCCAAACCCCCCCTAACCCTTCCCTCCCCCCGGACTTCCATAGAATATCATTATCCCCTATACAAAAACCTTGAACCCCCCCAACCCCCATATCATTTTTCATCTTCACATAGTTCAACTATTTCTATCTTAATATAATATAATACTATCAATAAAAAGCTATTTGATACTTCCTAGTTTGGTATTTGTTCTGCACATAATCTATCCACTTTTTCCATCCACATTCATAAGTCTCTTGTGAGCGATCTTTTAAGTATGCTGAAATCTTCGCCATCTCCGCAAAGCTGGCCATCTTCAAAATCCATTCTTCTACGGTGGGCAGAGCTTCATTTTTCCAATATTTACCTATCAACAATCTCGCTGCTGTAATCATATACAAAATCAACTTTGTTTCATCCACTGTAAAACCCTCAACTATACCCAATAAAAGCAATTGTGGAGAAAATTGGATTTTTTTCTTTAAAACATTCTGCATGATCCACCAGATTTTTATCCAAAAAGCCTTAACTTTCTTACAAGTCCACCAAATATGATAATATGTAGCATCTAAACAATCACACCTCCAACATTTTGGCTGAACATTAGGGTACATACACGACAATTTCTTAGGATCTAAATGCCATCTATAAAACATTTTGTAAAAATTTTCCCTCAAATTCTGCGACTGTGTAAATTTAACATTCTGAACCCAGATTTTTTCCCATGTTTCCAACATCACTGGTTCTTCAAAATTTTGTGCCCACTTAATCATACAATCTTTAACTAATTCAGTTTCTGAATCCCTTTCTAACAAGACATTATAAAGCCTTTTAATATGCATTGGACCTTTCTCTTTTATATGTCTAACCAATTCTTCCTCATGCAACATAATACCAGTTCTTTGGTCCTCTTTCCATCTCAATTGCAATTGATTATATTGTAACCAAGTTAAATTAATCCCTTCAGCCAACAGTGTCTGTAATGTCTTCAGCTGCCATCTGCCCGCATCTGTAAAAAGAACCTCTTTGTATAAAAACCCCCCGAGTGACATTATATTTGTATTCCACATGATATGACCAAGATCCAGCCATAATGGTATTTTGTAATCCCATTTGAGTCGGTGCTTCTTCCATACTCTCATCAAAGAGTCTCTGAATATATGGCTTCTAAATACTTTATCCACTTTATTATCATAAAATAAGTAAGCATGCCATCCAAATTCCAAATCAAAACTTTCTGCGTTCAGTATTCCAGTCTTTTTCCCTCCAAACCAATCACTTGTTAAAGTCAAAGCTGCTGCATCATAATATAGTTGTAGGTTTGGAAGTTTAAGGCCTCCCCTTTCCGGGGCATCTTGCATGATTTTCAAATTCACTCTCGGTTTTTTCTCATTCCAGACAAATTTATTCACTCCAGTTTGCCAGACTTTTAATTGTTTATCACTTTTAAGCACTGGAATCATTTGAAACAAAAAAAGAAATCTTGGCAAAATATTCATCTTAACTGCTGCTATTCTTCCAAGTAAAGACAGCTGCAGTTTTTTCCAAGTTTCCATATCTTTCTGCACCTCTCGCCACAACACCTCATAGTTATTTTGAAACAATTTCATGTTTGATTCTGCAACCTGAACTCCTAGATATTTAACCTTTGGTACAATCTCAAAACCTGCCTTATTTTCAAGTTTGTGTCGTTGATCTTGTGTCATATTTTTAACTATCATCTTAGTTTTTTTCCGATTCAATCTAAAACCTGATACTGTACCATAATCTTGAATAATGTCTTTCATCTGGATTATTGATTCCATTTGCTGTGCTAGGGTAACAACCAGATCATCTGCGAATGCCCTTATTCTGTAATCCTCCTGCCTTATCACTATACCTTTCAAGTTATTCGAATCCCGTATTGTATTCAGCAAGACTTCTAGTGTTAAAATAAATAACAGTGGGGATAACGGACAGCCTTGTCTGGTTCCTTTTTCAATGTTAAACTCTGATGTCAAACTTCCATTAATAATAATCTGTGCCTTTTGCTCTTGATAAATTGCTGAAACCGCCTGTATAAATTGGTCTCCAAATCCCATTTTTTTTAAAAGTCTTTAGTAGAAAATTCCAATCCACTCTATCAAAAGCCTTCTCCGCATCCAAAAAAACCAGCACTGCAGAGATCTGTTTATTCTTCTCAAGATATTCCAGTAAATCTATAACTTGCCTTACATTGTCCTTCATGTGTCTACCCTCTATGAATCCCGCTTGGTCGTCATTAATCACCTCTTGAATTACTGGCATCAGTCTGTTGGCTAATACTTTTGCATAAATTTTATAATCATTATTTAAAAGAGATATTGGTCTATAATTTTCCAGTTTTTTAGGACCTACTTGTTCTTTTGGTATCAAAGTAATATATGCTGATTTCCATGATGGGGGTATTTTACCCCCTTGTTGTATATTACAAAATAAGTCTCTAAGTTGTTCCACCATTTCTGCTTGTAAAGTTTTATAATACACTGCTGTCAATCCATCTGTTCCAGGAGCTTTAGCTGTTTTCAATTGTTTAATTGCTGTGATTATTTCCTCAACTGTTATAGGGTAATTCATTCTTTCTTTTTGTTGGCTAGTAATTTTTGAGACTCTTTTCTCTTCTAAATATTTTTCTATAAATCCATTCTGTATGTCATCTTTAGCATATAATTTAACGTAGTAATCTACAAAGGCTTCTTTAATCAATTTTTGTTGGAAAATTTCTTTCCCCCCAATGTCAATACTCTCAATAGTCTGTATACTCTGCTTTTTCCTTAAGGTATAAGCCAACCATCTCCCCGGTTTGTTGGCATTACAAAACGTATTATGCTTCGCATATTGTAGATTTGTTGCAGCTTGCTCCGCCAGAAGCATTTGAAACTGATCTTTCAAAAGTTTTATAGCACCACGTATTCTTTCATCTGTTGGGTTTTTAATAAGTAACTGTTCCTTATTCTTTATTTCTGCTTCCAATTCGAGTCTTTTCCTTTGTCGATTCTGTTTATGTTTGAAGTTCATATAAATAAGTACCCCTCTCATATAAGCTTTGCTCGCATCCCATACTATTTCAATTGGGGTACCCTTATTCAAATTCATTTCAAAAAATTCTTTCATCTGTTTTTTAAGTTCTATTATATTTTTTTCATATCTGAACAAATTTTCATTTAGTCTCCATGACCTTCTCTCAGACTTTCCCATCTCGATTTCTATCCATACAGAGCTATGATCAGTTAAAGTTCTTGGAAATATCTTTGTTCTTTTTGTTTTAACAAGTAAATCATCTGATAACAAGATAAAGTCAATCCTGGAGAAAGATCTATGTCTGTCAGAGAAAAAAGTATAGTCCAGTTCTTTTGGGTTATATATTCTCCAGATATCTTTTAATTCCAAATCTTCTTTCATATCAAAAAAAGTCTGTGGCAGTCTGATCCTTGATTTCGCCAAACTCTTTTTATCTAATTTAGAATCAATTACTCCATTTCAGTCTCCCATTATTAGAATAGAGCTATAGTCCCATTGCAATATTTTATTATGTAAAGTCTTATAAAAAGGATCCTGTTGTTGGTTTGGAGCATAAATTCCAATCAAAAGAATTTGGCCATTTGCTGTGTGCAGTTCAATTGCAATAAACCTACCATCTTCATCTGCTTCTATAATTTTAGCGGACAGTCTTTTATTCACATAAATAACCACACCATTCTTTTTTTCCGAGGTTGAAGCTATAAAATGTGTTCCTAATTTAGAATTTATCAAATATTTATGATCTTGAGTTCGAATATGAGTTTCTTGTAAACAAATTATATCATTATTAAATTGTCTCAAATATGTAAATAATTTCTTCCTTTTTTGTGGTGAATTTAGTCCATTAACATTCCAGGATAAGAGCCTAATTGTCATCTTGACCTTTCTGAAGCGATGAGCTGCTTTGCATAACTTCTTCTAAAGTCTTCGGCCTTGCTCCTCCCATGGCTTCACTTTGTGAAGTACTTTTAGCTCCTCCTTTATATTGTTTTTCTTTTATTTGCTTGGAAATTGCACGAGTTATACGCTGGTCTTTAACTTCAGGCATCCCAGCTACATCCAAAACAGCACCAGCTGACAGAATTGGGGAAGGTTCTGACAATGATTCCTCCAAAAGGTCTCCTCCCCGTGCAGCACCCTGCATTTCCACTGATTCCATCTGCTTAGACTGTTGTGCCCTCTCATGCTGAGATTGCTTTTCTTTATCACTTTTTATCTCCAACAATGTAGATGTACGTGGGGATGATGATCTTTCTTTAAGAATATTATAATAAAAATATTCCGCCTTCTGAAAAGTATTCAATCGATGTCTCTCTCCATTATATTTCAAAATTATACCAGTTGGGGCATCCCACCGAAATGGTATTTCTTGCTTTTGCAATTCATTCACTAAGAACCTGTACTCTTTTCGATCTTTTAACATCTTAGGTGGTAATTCCTTATAAATTCCAATTTGAGCTCCCTCCACTTGCACAGAGGAAAGAAAGGATCTTTGCAAAATATCATTTCTTATTCTTCTATCAGTAAAGTATATCACCACATCTCTGGGCAATTTTCTTTGTCTAGCAACCCATGAATTCACTCTGTAAATTTTATCTATTTTATAGACCACATCTGCTGGATCAATTTTTAGCAATACAGCCAAGGCATCAGAACAAATCTGTCTCAGATCTTGCCTATCATTCTCTTTAATTCCTCGAAGCCTAATAGCAAATTCCATGGATCGGAACTGTATCATTGTAATTTCGTTTTCGACTCTCTCCACTTTGTTATCCACATCAGCAATTTTAATATCAGTATCCTTCATTTTAACATTGACTTCTGATTTAAATTCTTCCAGTTTGGAGTCCACTTTAGTAATGGATTCTGCCAAGTCAGAAACCACATTTGACAATTTATCTAACACCTTATCATAATTTTCTTTCATTGCCTCTTTAAATTCATTAATTTCCCTCTTCATTTCCTGTTGTGATTTTTGAAATTTATCATCCAAAGAGAGGCTTTTAAAAGCATTTTTTTCTGCCACCTCTTCAACCAAAGAAGTTGTAGGGAAAAAAATGCCTTTAAAAGCCTCTGATGATCCCAGCTGAGTTGCCTGATCGTCAGAGGCTTTTAAAAGCATTTTTTTCTGCAACCTCTTAAGGTTGTAGAAAAAATGCTTTTAAAAGTTAAAAAAAAAAAGTTGACCACACCCACCCAGTCACATTACCCCCCCACACACACACACACACCAAGCCACCCCCACAGAACTAGTAGTAACAAATTTTACATTTCATCACTGATCAACCCTGATTATGTCCCTACAGACAGACAGGCAATACATATAGGCACATATAGCCAGTTTGGTCCAATGGTTAAAGCCACTCCTAGAAACCAGGAGACTGAGTTCTAGTCCCACCTTAGACATGAAAGCCAGCTGCTGACCTTGGGCTAGTCACTCTCTCTCTCAGCCCAATCCACTTTACAAAGTTGTTGTTCTAAGGAAAATAGGTGGAGGAAGGAATTTTGCTGTCAAGTTATTTATAATAATAAAGCCAAAATAAAATAAAATAAAATAAAATAAAATAAAATAAAATAAAATAAAATAAAATAAAATAAAATAAAATAAAATAAAATAAAATAAAATAAAATAAAATAAAATAAAATAAAATAAAATAAAATAAAATAAAATAAAATAATAAAATAAAATAAAAATACCCTGCTTTGTCCTTTCAGACAAAATGTACTTAGATACAACTTGTTACTTTTTTACACAGAGGAAAATACAGACACCTCCGTTGGCCTCCAGGGGTAAAAGGTTTGAGGAAATGACAGGATCAGTTTTCCGAAGTCTTTCTTTACCTTGCTTTCTCCTCCCCTTTGTAAATAGTGCCCATGCAATGGAATGACACTAGAAAATAAAAAATAGAAAAGTGCCCAGTATTATTCTCGCTATCTAGCAAATTACATGAACATTAAAAAATAGTAAAAAAATGCAGAAGAAAAGAAAATCCTTCAAGCATCAGCTCTGAAATATCAGAATTGCCAGTGGGAAGAAATTAATTCTGCCTGGCTACCAAGACTGAATGATTTGTCAAATTGATTTGCAGAAAGTAGAAAAACAGATCGGTGGGGCACATATTTAGAAAAGGTAGAGACATGTGCAAAACAGCTCAGAGCACAGAAAAATGTTCTCATTTTCTGAGTTTTGACAGATCTGCTAGTCTTCTGCCGGGCTCTTGGCATCGCCTGAGTGAGTGTAGCAATAATCTACCTAATAAAGTCTAAATTATTAATTGGCTCCCATGTTTTATGTGGAAAATATTTATTTTTCCCCACCAGGAAGTAATTTTACAGACTGAAGTTTTTATTTTATTTTATTATTCATTTCATTTATATCCCATATTTAATATTTTGATAAATAATAAACTCAAGGCAGTATAACATACCTAATATTACTTCCTTCTCTCCCTCCCCCCCACAATCACAACCCAGTGAGGTGGGTGAGGCTGAGACAGACTGACCCAAAGCCATCCAGTTGGTTTTCGTGGGTAAGGCAGCACTAGAACTCACAGTCTCCTGGTTTTTAGGGCAGCAACTAAACCACTACAGCAAATTGAGAAGAAAAGTATGATTTAACATTTTCCTAATGCATTTACCAGTACTTATTTACATTGTATTTATATTATATATTCTTCAAGTAGTCCAAGTAGTGTCTATGGAGATTCTCGGTCATCCAGATCATGGTTGTCCCAAAGGTGCTTTTTCAAGAGGCGATTGGACTTTCTGGTTTTTCTTCGAAGATGTTTCACTTCTCATCCAAGAAGCACAGAACTGAATAAGCTTTTTGGATGAGAAGCGAAACATCTTCAAAGAAAAACCAGAAAGTCCAGTTGCTTCTTGAAAAATCACCTTTGGGTATCCAAGTAATAGTTCCAGTTTATTGTTACAACTATATGAGCTGAATAAAATGACCTTCCCTTAGCTGGTGCTCTCCAAGGCTACTCAGACTACAACTCCCAGAATTCCTAGCAAGGCAAAAGCTCAGTTAGATTTAGAGGGAGAAGGAGAGACTAACTGAACAGAAACCTATGTCAGGCTCAAGTCCCATTAGACCACGATAACTGGGGTTAATGAGAATTGTGAGCCAACAATATTTGGGCATTTATTATTTAAGCCCACTGTAACAACATCGCCAAAAAGGCATTAAGAGTTGTAAACCTAATCTTGCGTAGCTTCTTCTCCAGTAATATCACACTACAAACCAGAGCATACAAAAATTTGCTAGACCAATTCTCGAATACAGCTCATCTGTCTGGAACCCGCACTAGATATCAGACATTAATACAATTGAACATGTCCAGAAATATTTCACAAGAAGAGTCCTCCACTCCTCTGCTTGCAACAAAATACCTTATGCCACCAGACTTGAAATTCTAGGCTTAGAAAACTTAGAACTACCCTGCCTTCGGTATGACCTAAGCATAGCTCATAAAATTATTTGCTACAATGTCCTACCTATCAATGACTACTTCAGCTTCAACCACAACAATACACGAGCACACAATAGATACAAACTTAAAGTGAACCGCTCCAAACTCGATTGCAGAAAATACGACTTCAACAACAGAATGATCAATGCCTGGAATGCACTACCTAACTCTGTGGTTTCATCCCAACCCCCCCAAAATTTTAACCTAAGACTGTCTACTGTTGACCTCACCCCATTCCTAGGAGGTCTGTAAGGGGCTTGCATAAGAGTACCAGCATGCCTACCGTCCCTGTCCTAACGTTTCCTCTATTTGTATCTATTTTATGTAGCCAATCCATGTTTATACTTATTACCTAATGCATTCTTGACAAATAAATAAAATAAATAAACAATAAATAATTTGTTTTAAGTTATTACATTGCATTGTCTCTCACGTTCTTGACCTTCAGAATAAACTGGCATGACTTGTCCATGACTGTAAACCATTTGTTAAAGACTTTTCCTGTATACTCATAGAAAAAGAAGCACAGAGAAATGGCAGCCAAATTACATGCTGTCTTTAATGCATACTGATAACCACTCTTTTTTCCCATCAGTCAGAAAGTAAATGGAACCAAACTCTGGGACTTGAAATGGCAATTTCTAATGGAAGACTAAGAACAGGACAGAGAGAAAGAACTTCTCTGAAATAAATAGAAAGATATAATATTCACATTACTGGACAAAAAAAAATCACTTTTGCTATTGGATGTTGTTAACTATACTTAATTACTAGTGGAAAACGTACTCAGAATGCTGAAATTGCCCCCCAAAATATCATAAACTGTCAGACTTTCATTTCAGGCTTTCCTTTAAATGTAAAAGAAAGGAAAATAAAAACTTAAAAGGCAAGATGAAAGTTATGGGGTGGGGCTTTTATTTTATTTAGTAAATGTATAGGGCTACCCATCTTGAATACATGGCTTTGAGTAGCTAACAGTTTAAAAACAGGATAAAACGTATTTTTAAAACAAAAACCAATTTCCAGAATATAAAACAAAATGGCTGCCGAGAACATTCACAGTGTCTCATATTCAGATTAGTCATGAAAGAGGCTCACCCCTATTGTCAGGGCCCCAGGCAAGCTAGCAAAATCAGGTTTTTAATGCCCTATAAAAGGCCAGCAGGATTGGGGCAAATCTAATCTGGAGGGGGAGATATTCCATGATAGAAAAGTCTCTCTTCCAGATGAAATTCTATAGTAATGGGACACAAAGCATGTCTCTCCCGCCAGATCTAACAGGACAGACAGACACCATTGGACACAGATGATCCCAAAAGCTTTGGCCCGACATTTCCTGGTGGGCCAACCTACCTAGGTCAAGTTGTGTACTTTACACAACGCACCCTTTGGAGGTGACTCACAAGCTGCAACCAGTCCAGAATGTAGCAGGCAGAGTACTGGTTGGAATAGCCTTGCTATTTCCAAGATAGCAATGATATGAGATTGCTGCACTGGCTACCAATAACGTTTTAGGTCCAGTTCAAAGTTTTGGTGAATATATAGACTAGTACCAGGATTTGCCAAAATTCGTTCTGCCCATACAGACGAAGAATGTGAGGATGGCCTGGTGAAACTATGGGGAGCCCTTGACTTACAACACGAGTTTAGTGACCGTCTGAAGTTACAATGGCACTAAAAAAAAAGTGACTTGCGACTGATTTTCACACATATGACTTTTGCACCATCCCTTGGTCATGTGATCAACAACTAGACACTTGGCAACTGGTTCATGTGTATGACAGTTTCAGTGACCTTCTGACAAGCAAAGTCAGTGGGGAAACCAAATTCACTTAACAACCGTGTTATTAACTCAACAACTACAATGATTCACTTAACAACTGTGGCAAGAAAAGTCATAATATGGGGCAAAACTCATTTAACAAATGTCTCACTTAACAACAGAAATTTTTTGGGGGTCAGTTGTGGTTATAAGTTGAGGACTATCTATATATGCCTACAGGAAGTACATAGGATTCGGTCAAGTGATAGGGCTTTTCCATAGTGGCTCCTATGTTCCTAACCATGTTTCCCATGGTGATACATACAATGCTCTTCCTTCTTGCATTCCACAAAGCTATTCATTTTATTATTATTATTCTAGGCTTTTGTGTCCAAGTGACTGACAGTGAACCTTAACTGGGTATGTTTAATTTGTGTTGCTTGTTTTAATCATTGTTTTTGCTCTTTATTATAAGCTACCTAGAGTTTACCTACCTACAAATAAATAAATATGTTTCTAGAATTCCCTTTTGTTCATGTGGGTGAAATAATACCATGGGTTCAGGTGAGATCTGAACCCACGGCCATCCGCCAAGGGTCAAACTAATTCACTGAGTCAGATTAACCATTCTAACTGCACTTCCCATCATCCCCAACCAGCATAGTCTTTGGGAGTTGCGGTGGAATAGATTTCGATCGTGTCAGGCTGGAGAAGCAGGCTGTATGGAGTTAGTGCAAGTTCAGACTTGTATGTATACATTCGTGCGAAAGCCGTATCCCATCGTTAAGAATAGCTATTCAAAGCTTGCTCACCCCTGATTTATGGGAAATGATAATCTGAATATTTATTTTGTCTCTTGCTCTGTCTTTGCTAGGGGTTGCAATTGGCAGAATTAAGCAGTCCAGATTTTAACATTTGCTTACAAAGAGTTGGTAGATTCTGGCGGTTGACCTTTTCAGAATGTTTTATTTGATATGCTAATCCTTTTTTTTACTTCACACTGCATTGTACTGAGAATCCAACTGAACTAAGCAAATAGCAAGAATGGGACATATATTCAAGCCAGAAGATAATTTCAAAACTTGTGAATGCCCAGACCAAATCATCTCATCTTTTTGAAACGAGCTATGATCTTAGTGGAACAAATGTTGATAGTAATGAAGGAAACAGGTAATGCAAATGTCAGCCAATGACATTTTTATGTTAAGAATGATGGGCCTGGAATAATTTAAGAGTTGAGATGACAGATCAAAGCATGTATCTGATACAGAAGGGGGTACTTTTTAGAACTTGTGTGGAGATAATACAAAGAAAGAATAGAGCAAGATGAAGTACTTTGCATATTTTAACTCTTCTGATCTCCCTCTGATTATTTAGTGTAACCAGGAAAAAAATATATATCTGTGTCCCTATAAACTATATGTGTTGCCTTGGGGTGGCAGAATTGAAGGATAACACATCTTGGTGTCCACTAGCCACAGAAGGACCTGACACAGAAAAGCTACCCCTTTGCCATCCAGAAAGAATATTGTTGGAAGGGAACAATAAACCAGATTTTTCACATTGACCAGAGATGTAATAGATCTAGAGTAACTATTCCCTGATGCTCCCTGCTGGAAAAGAATTCTTGGACATAATTAGGAAATTGCAACAAACAATTCATGCTTGAATTTCTTCTTCGCACACACACACCTCACATCTTCTCTCATGTTGCATCATTTAGATCCTAAGAGTGGGATTTTTGAAATATTGATTTTCAGAAGTCCTTCATAAGTTTGATTTTTCTTCTTTTAGCTGAAGACTGAGAATGCAAGCTACAGTGGCATTCCTTGGACGTAAAACCCTGCTTTCTTTTTGTTTGTTTGTTTGTTTTCTTTTTTTAGTGGCTGTTTGATTATTGTATTAAATCAAAGTTTGGTTGATTTGGTTTTGGCTCACCAGGCAGTGTGTAAAGTCAGCCAAATGTGGACCACTAAAATTAACTATGGTACAGCATTTTTTTCCTTCCATTCAGTCGAATTTTCAGAGACTTCCTCGACAACTCCCTGTAGTTTTCTTGGCAAGGTTTTTCAGGAGTGATTTTCCATTACCTCCTTCCTAGGGCTCAGAAAAAGCGACTGGCTCAAGGTCGCAAGGTGACTTTGTGACTAAGGCAGACCAAAATGCACCATCTTTGAGTTTTTAGCCTGATGCCTTAATCATTACAACAAACAAGTCACAGTTTCATGCGGCTGATGAATCCTGCCATTGTAAGTATATAGATTTGCACTCATTTAGCTGGGAATAAGCACATTTGGTTCAATGTGGTTTATGTCTGAATTAGGAAAGAACTTCATATGTAGCTTTTGTGAATATGGGAAATCATAATAGCTAATTTATTGTCTGGAGGACCTAAGGCTGTGATGGTGAACCTATGGCATGTGTGCCACAGGTGTCACTCAGAGCCCTCTCTATAGGCACGCCATCCATCGTCCCAGCCCAGCTGCACCATGCATGCGCGTGCGCCCTCCACTGGCCAGCTGGTCTTTGGAACTCTGCCGCGCATGCGTGGGGGGTGGGGTGCATGCATGAGGGGGTGCAGGTTGGTGCAGGAGGCTTTCCAGGCCCAAAATGGGGCACATGCGTGTGGAGTGCTTGTGTTGCATTTTGGGGGTTCTGGCACATGTACCTGCATTCACGCACACATGTGCACGCTTTGGGTACTCGGCACCCAAAAGGTTAACCATCACTGACCTAAAGGGTTCTTCTTTTCATGTTTCTCCTTCTCTCAATTAAAATGCCACACAACATTTTGTTTGCATCCTACATTTCAGATATTTTGAGGGGGACCTTTAAAGGTAATTGTACATTGAGTTGAAATATCTTTAAACAGGCAACTCCCCACATTTTTTTACTGCCACAAACAGAAATAAATCTTTTTCTCCTTTCAGTGTTACTTAGCTCCTTTAAAATCTTGCCAGAATTAAATATTCTGGAATTAGCTGAGTGTTGATTTATTAATAACGCTTCAGATAAGAACTGGCTTTTCGTGAAATTACCTTCAACTACTGAGAAAATTTCAGCCATCAATGAATGCCATACTCGTGGCTAAAACCACTCAGCATTGCATCATTTCAAGAACAAGACATAGGGGATAAAGATCCCCATCTGCAGAGATTCCAACTGCTTTGGACTTTGCATCATGCCACTAATCTGAGTTGCACCTGAAACGTTCATTAACTGGAGCTGGAAGAGACCAAAGTAGGATCAGTTCCTACAGTTGCTTTCCATAAACTAAAAAACAACAACCCAGGATAGGGTTTTAAATTCTGTCACCTCCAAGTTTCATGTGATCTGAACTAGGCTTGATGATCTTGTTGCTTGCATCTAGTCATTAATTGAAGGTGAATTCATTTGGAAATAATCCAAAATGACTGATAGTTGTAAAATAGGAAGAAGGAGCTAAGAGAACTGGATGTAGGAAGGGTATGCTGAGATATTGCAGTGTGCTGCACTGTAATTGTCTGCACTGCTACATCAAGAGACTGGCACATGGTTGACTGTAACCTCCAGTGCCCTGGGGCTTGTCCTATAAATTGCACTTCAAAGAGGGAGCATAGAGTTGCACGCAGGCCAGGGTAGATTAAAGGCTGTTTTCATGTGGGCCAGCCAGGAAGTTGTGGCCGGTGAGAACCTCACACTGCCTCCTTCTGACTGGAGCAAGGTCAGTCTTTCTCTTCCCACTGGGGCCAAGACAGGGCAGATGTTGGTAAAATGAGAGTAGGCCAAGACCACACTAGATTCACCTCTTCCTAGGCATCTCTATGGAGGAATTCCCTGATTTCTGCTTTCCATATTGAGGATAGACATTGGGACGGTGCTTTTCTTCCTGATGCATCAAATTCTTGTATAAAGCTCTGTTACCACATGATTCCTGTAGGAAAGATCTGAAGAGAAGGTGTATATGAAATTCAGTGCAGATGAGAACTATTAAAAAAGTAAAATTAACAGTATTGCTTAACCATAAGAGTATTTTATTTTTAACCTCTGCTTCAGAAGACATTCAGTCTTTTTTTTATTCAAAGCACTATTTTCTTTTCAAAACCTGCTTACAATTGCTTCATAGATAAGACTTTTCTTTTTAGAAACGGTACTTTATTTCCAAAATCTCATTGTTCCTCCAAGCCCAAACAGAAATTCGAACAAAAACACTGTGAAATTCCATTTAGTTCCAAATTTTCTGCAAAAGCCATAAAGCCATGGTTATAAAGACATCCAAAGATGTAAAGAAATAACCCTTTTGTGAAATATATGCCTGTGGTTTTTCTGGAAATCACTATGGGGATATATAATGTGTGTATAGACAACGTCAAGCATAGGAAAACTATGTGGCTAGGAATTTAAAATCCTCCTGAGCACCAATCATCTCTTAATGTAAACTATGTAGTCCAATGATAGACAGAATATTTAACCCAGAATTGGTTTTTGTTTGGTAAACACTGCAAAATTTTCCTGTTGCTGTGGATGATAGTCTTTGTAAATTGACAGGAAAAATATTTTCAGACAATGTAATAGCAGTGTAACAATGGCCATTGTCAGTTGATGGGAGATAATAACAGACCGAGTGTCAGCTTTTCTTTCCTTTCTCAAAAATACAAAGAATCCCGTTTGGGTTATTTATTTTTTTCATTATTTTTATATATACCCAGCATGTGCAGAGATGGGCATACATCTGGTGCTTCTTTCCTACAAGTTCTTACATCAAATGTTAAAATATGATGGAGAGCTAAAGCTATCAGATTGGTTCCTGGTGTCCTCTTTTTTCCATCCTATATACCAGGGATCTCCGACCTTGGCAATTTTAAGACTGGGGGACTTCAACTGGTAGTTGAAGTCCTCCAGACTTAAAGTTGTCAAGGTCGGAGACCCCTGCTATATAGTTATCAAGAGTTCTGAGTTTCAGAGAGCAATATCTACTATGACCTCTTTCATGACATCAAAATGACATGTGTGATAACATCATCGCCCAAATGACACCATTGTTCAGTAAAATCAAGCAGAAGTATGTAAGTTGCATCATAGTGTCATTTACTTATATGCTTTCCTCATTGGAGATGCCTAGGACTCTAGATGATCTATAATACTTAACACTTCCTTTGGCTGTGGTGAAGGATCAATGACTAGAGGCAAAAGCAACCTCTTCAGTTAAGCTGGTGAAATCCTTCCTGTTTATGTAATAAAGATAAAAAATGACCTGACATAGAAGATCCACAACTATTTACTAAGAGAATCTGGGATGAGAAGGAAATTGTGTGTGGAAGGTAGATCAAAGATCTTAAGAGCTGGTCAGGTGAAACCAGAGTGCAAGGGCATGGAATTACTATTCTCTAATGCCACTTCAAATCCCTCCCCCTCCGGAGTTATCATATTCACTGCAAAATGAGAGGAGAACACTTAAAGAGGCAGTCACTCTACTTTGTGTAGTTTGGCCCTGAAGACATTTGGATCAATTGAAGACAAAGCTAAAGTATTTTTTAAACTCCTTTTGAGGATAGAAAAATAATACTTTGGGAGCAGAAGGGAAGGTGTGAGAGGAGAGTTAACACAGAGACAAATGAATGGATAATAAGCATAATTACAACTATTAGAAAATTTCTAATATTGTTTTCAGTCTCTCAAGGTAGGCTAAGTCAGGAAACAGGCAATGCTAGAACAATTGGAACAATTCTAATAGTAGTAATAGTAGAATCTTGAAAGCCTGTTGGGGTTTCTCTTTTCCTGTTCTTATACCAAATAGAATCAAGGCAGAGGTATCTTGAGTTTCTTTCTCACCCCTTCTTCTTTTCCAGAACTGGGTTGAGATTTACACAAACTGTTTATATTCTTGGAAGCTATCTCCTCTACTATGTTTTATATGGAAGACCTTTGTATTGACCAAAATAGTCATTTATTCTAACAAAATCAAGCTGGATTCTGGGTTCCTGCCACTTATGCTTAGATTTTGGTGGTTGAGTGCTGGGGAAATACTCTAATTTCCCCAGCACTCAGGTGTAATATTAGGTCAGTTGGTCCAAGAAAAATACTGTTGCTAGAAGCCCACATCCAAAGATAAAATCCTGGGTCACATCAAAAGCCTGTTCTCCTCACAGGTGAATTTCTTCTAATTTACTTAATAGTGACAGAGCAAATCATGACTATCATTTCATACCCAATATAATTGTGGTAGCAACTTATTGTTTGCTTTTGCTTCATTTCATTCATCTAAAAAATACAGGGAGCAAGTACCTTAGTGAGGGTTAATTGTAAGCAGAGGCCAAGATTAAGAAAGCTGTAATCAAAATCCTAGTGATTCATGCCTAGTGAGGAGACATGGGTGATTTTGTTGTGTTCTGCAGCTTGCCATCCAGATAATGCTGGTATATTCCTTAATCTCAAATTTGTGATCATGTCTCTTTTGCTCTGTGATGGCATTTTGTATAACATAGAAGCTGGAGCAATAGCTCAAATTACTTTGAAGCAAAATATGAAGCAGTTGGAGCATTAGGTTATTTTGAAGAAAGCAATATTTAGGTTCTTCCTTTGATATTGTATGGATTTTATGACATCTTTCTGCTTTCTGTCTAGGTCAAGCTTCCACAATCTGACAATCTGATAAATGTTTTGGGATTTGAGGACTCAGGTTGACTCCAGCCAGCTTGGGCAAAGACTAGTTGAAATCTAGTTTGACTAGCAGAGCATCTAGTTGTGGAAGACCAGCCTACATATATATTTGTTGAATGTGGTGCCAGATTTGTGGAGTGGACTATACTCCCCCAAAATTAATTTATTTTCTGCCTACTTATATAGCTAGACTCCAGGGAATGGAATCTTTAGCACATTAATAAATCTTGTTTGTACATACTGTGCATTAAAAGAACATGGCAGTAGTAAACCTTTTTTAAAAAAAAATAATTCTATCAGTCACCAAGTGTCCTTAAAAGGAAATATAATGAGTGTATTAAGGTAAAATGTACTATAATACTACTTTCCGATATCTAATATGTGAGATCAGGGATCAACACAATTCTAAGAACTCACTGGGCCTTAGCTGTCCCATGATGAACCCCATAGTTTGTTCATTGTGATGGTATTTTCCTTGTGCCACCACTGATACTTGTTAAAGGAAGAGTTTCAAGTGAATGAAACTGCTGCTTTAAAATCAACTTGTGTACAACATCTATAAGTTGTAAGGTTGGAAATTAGGAAGAAACTCTCTAGCAGTAGAGCCTCTGCAGGAACTTATGCTTAGATTAGAACATTAGAAGGCCATGTTGCTAGTAGGATGTGGAAGACCTGGAACTTTTAAACATCGACACATAAATAAATGTATGAGATTTCAAAGAAATTTGCCTGGTTTTCTTGCAGATGTTTCATTACCGAACTAGGTAACATCAATACTAGACATTTGGTAATGAAGTGTTTACAAACAAAAAACAAAAAACCCCACCAAGCACAGGAAGCACCAAGGACCCCACAGTTCAACCCTGAATTACATATATTCTGTTCCTGGGACAATGAAAGAACAGAAACAGGGAACAGAGTTTCTCTACCTTTGTCTCTTCTGGCTCACACATGTTTAGCAATAACCAATCTCTTTTTGGCAGGAGAACAGCATAGTGGCCTAGAGGTGAAGACATTGGCCTCCCACTCAGAAGATTGAGAGTTCAATCCTAGGCAGCAATAGAAGATATTTTTCTATCAGGGTGCAAAGAGAAAATATCTGCTGTGAACTCCGTGTAGGTGTCAGAAAGGATATCCAGCCAGTAAATGCTCAGCTCCATTCAGTGATCCCAACTCCACCCCAATAAAAGGGATCAGATGATTGTAAAAAGATATATATATATACACGTGTTCCTTCCCTAACCCTTGCTCCTCTAAAAAAAAGTGTATGAAGACATGGCAGGCTGACGATGATGAAGTTAAAAGCTGATTTAGACTTGTCCATAATTGTACATAGATATTGCCGCATACCTATGATGTAAAGGGTTTGACAGGTAAGCATAGATTGAGAAGGCTGCAGACATGCAATGTGCATACTTCCCAAATCCTGACGACATGTGCAGAAGTGGGCTTCCTGAGTGCTGATTGGTTGACCCAACTTCCTGTTCTGTGCTTTGCTGTTTGAGTGCCCCCTAGCCAAATCATTACATTTCCAGCAGTATAAATGGAACACTTATGCAATTGTCCCTGAATGACAGACATACACATTCCCTGATGTTCAGTGCTGAAGAAATCTGCTCGACCTTCCAATTCCCCTTTTAGTCCTAAAACTAAGGTGACCAGACGTCCCGCTTTTGGCGGGACAGTCCCGCTTTTGAGCAATTTGTCCCGCGTCCCGCGGCGTTTTAAAAAAGTCCCGATTTTTCATTCTGCCTCCTGGTTCCCGGCTGCCTCCTGAATCCCCGCTGATGGCTAGAGGGAAAAAACCTGTTTAAACTCTTGCCGCGGGACTTCAAAGGGCCGCCCTACGTTAATTAGCTCGGCTTCCCCCTCTCAGCTGATTTGCACAGGGCTCTGCTCTTGCTAAATTGCTCAGTTTTTTTTTCCTCTTTGTGCAAACCAAGCTCAAAACGAAACTGAAAGTAAAACAGGCTGTTGGCTTTGCGGTTTGCTTTCAACGTTGGAAAATTAGGCAGCAGATTTATTTTCCTTTTCCTCACCAAAAAAGGTAAGTACAAACAATGGAAAATTATTTAGGGCAAAAGAGGAGAGTTCAAGATTTTAAAACACAAAAGAAAAAAAAGCTCTTTTTAACTAGGGAATTGTAATAATTGAGATATTATTAATTGTATACTGTGTTGAAAGCAGAAATGGTTAAGTTGTGGTTTGGAGGAATATATGGGGGAAATTATTTGGTTTATTATTATTGGTAAGTATAATTAATTGATTTGTAAGAAATTGGATTGCATGGAAATAATTGGAATATTCATGTTCATATTGATTAATATACAAAAAAGATAGTTATAAACTAATTGATTTATATTAAAATGTTGAATTTGTATTACACAACTGTATTACATAATTACATAATTAACCAATGTGAGGATGGATATAAAAATAGATGACAATGGGAAGGGGTATAAAATAGAATAGAAGGGAAAAATTGAATTTGATTAAGATTAGAGATGAGGATGAAGGGTAATATTGTTTTTTTAAAAAAATAGATGAGGAATAAATATGGCAAAAAGGAAATATAGAAATTGTAAATTTAATTGAAATGACTAAACACTGTTTAAATTTGTGAACCAGCCAAATATTCTGTTCAAAGAAAATACATTGTATGTATGTGTGTTTCTAATTATTGCTATTTATTCATATTTGTTCTCTTTTATTCTTTAAAGTTTAACAATTCATTCTTTATCTCAATATCTTTATATTTGTTTGGGGTTGGCTTTCTTCCCTTTCATCTTTTTTATTGTACAGCAATCTTTCTCCTCAAACCTACCACCTCTCTTTTCTTTCCTTCTTACTTTCTCTTCCCCCCCTCTTCTTCTCCTCCCTACTTCCTCTTCCTTTCTCCTTCTCCTCCTCTCTTCCTCCCTCTCTTAACCGTCACTCCTACTCTAATTTCCCTTCCCTTCCTTCATCCCTCTCTATTACTGTATCCTTTTATGCATATGGACTACTCAGAGGGCTGAAAAAGTTATTTTTGACTGGTCCTCGCACTTTTGACCAGTCCTCGAACTTACGACTGTCCTCACATTTTACATTTTTGCCCTATCTTGTCATCATGGTGAAGAGAAGCGGTTGTGAAATGAGTGACATGGTTGTTAAGAATGCTGCACGGGGATAAATGTGAGGATGGTCATAAGTGTGAGGACCTGTCAGAAATGACTTTTCAGCCCTCTGAGTAGTCCCTATACACACAGCCATGGCCACCCGGTCACATGACCAGCTAGCCACGCCCACCCAGTCACATGGCCTCCAAGCCATGCCCACACAATAAGCCACGCCCACAATGGTGTCCCTCTTACCAATGTTAAAATCTGTTCACCTTACCCTATACACATAGCCATGGCCACCCGGTCACATGACCAGCTAGCCACGCCCACCCAGTCACATGACCAGCTAGCCACGCCCACAAAATAAGCCACGCCCACAATGTCCCCCTTTACCAATGTTAAAATCTGGTCACCTTACCTAAAACTCCCCTTTTAGTCCAGCTCACTTTGCTGGAGGACAATACAAATGAGTAACCTTTATCACAAACCTAGATTTTTCTCAGCACAGTTCTACTGGAGGCAGCTTTTGGCAGTGCCAATGTCGCTGGCAAATCCCTCACAAAAGCATTGGTGAAGCAATGCACTCAATGGTCAATACAACATATTTACATTACTTTAATGCAATTGGTGCCTTAGTCTAACAAGTCTACAATGTTGGGGGGAAATGTGCACGGAACAAAGGCATGCAGTTGGTGGTGCAGTAGTTAGAATGCGGCATAACAAGCTAACTCTGCTCACTGCCAAGAATTCAATCCTGATTGGCTCAAGGTTAACTCAGCCTTCCATCTTTCCAAGGTCAGTAAAATGAGGACCCAAACTGTTGAGGGGAATATGTTGACTCTGTAAACAGCTTAGAGCAGTGATGGCTAACCTTTTTCTCGTCATGTGCCGAAAGTGCGCACGTGCCAGCACTCATAATGCAATGCCCCCCTCCTGCACATTCATGCACACCCCCATGCTCCCCCACCCCCCAAGCATGTGCATGTGACCCCTATGCTCCCCCCATGCATGTGTGCGTGACCACCCCGTCCCCCCTGTTTTTGGTCTAGCAGGCCTCCCTGCAGCTTCCTGAGCCCAAAAATGGGCCATGGGGCAGCGCTCCCCTGCACTCCCCCCACCCCAACTCATGCGCACATGACTCCTACCCCCCTTGCGCATGCACACACAACCCCCTTGCACATGCGCATACGTCTCCCAAATGTGCCCCACCCCCCATGCATCCCAAAAATCAGCTGGGCGGTGAACTGGGCAACTGCTCATGTGCCCACAGAGAGGGCTCTGCATGCCAGCTGTGGCAAACGTGACATAGGTTCGCCATCACAGGCTTAGAGAGTGCTGTAAAGCACTATAAAGCGGTATATAAGTCTAGGTGTTATTGCAGGCTAACTCTGCTCATAGCCAGGAGTTTGATCCTGACTGGCTCAAGGTTAACTCACCTTCCATCCTTCCAGGGTCAGTAAAATGAGGACCAGATTGTTGGAGGCAATATGCTGACTCTGTAAACTGCTTAGAGAGGGCTGTAAAGCACTATGAAGCGGTATATAAGTCTAAGTGCTAATATTATTGCTATGCAAGATTTTAGGAGACAAGTCCTAGAGTTGACCTTTGAAAAGTGGAACAGTGGCCACATTCCTCAAAAATAATTAATCTGACCCAGAAATTCGCTTCCATTTCTTTAAAATCACGTTAAAACTTTTAAATTAAAGTTCACATGATTGCTTTTCTTTTGCCACAATAAAAAAAGAACCATTTAGAAGCACTTTTTCAAGGTCCTTAATGATTTGGAGTCACACATACCACACATCCCAGATGCAATCATACTTTTAAAAAAAAAGTCATGTTTATTTTACAATTTTCTTTCTTTCGTGCTTCCAATGTGACATCAGCTCATCCCTGGTAATTTTTAGGAAAGACAATGTATATATGTTTTTACCACGTCTACTAAAGTTTTTGTGTTTGTGTCCGTGTGTGCCTGTGTGTTTTTGTTTATGTAAGGAAAAATTAGATTGCTGTTACCTACCCAGAATCAATTAGAGGTGAGATATAAATACTGGAAATGAAGAAATGGATGAATGACGGAACAAATCATTATGATACATTCTTTCCAGACTACTTCATATAAATCCGCAGCACTCATAAAGTTCAGGAAAACTTAAGTAATATATGGACTGAAAGAAAACTCCCTGTATTTTATGGTGTAATGAGAACTTCTGAATAAAAATACATGGTTTAATATTAGTCAACAAAGAACTGGTTTGAAACATGCAGCATAATAATAAAAATCAGATAATATGAAGTACTCAAAGAGCACATGGTGAGACTAGCTGAAACAGGCACCCTTTTTTTTGGAATGCCTGCATTTTAGCTATCTTTAGAACACGATCCTTTAATTATGCACATAATTATAACTATGTAGGTTTTAGAGCAGTTATAGAAGGAAATAGACAGTGCCAAAAACAGAAAATTGGTCCTGGGATCATTTTTATATATGCATATTTTCTTCCATAAATTAGATGTTTAATCTTATACTCTCTTCCTTTATTGTTTTTCCCCTTCATAAAAAGCTGCATATTCCTCAAATGAGTGAATTTAATTAATATTTAAGGCACCCAGTCAAAGCTCTTCTATGTATGTTGCTAACCCCCAAAAATAAAAATAAAAAAACACAATTTGATTGAAAGACAGATTTCAAATATCAATAAAAGAATAATGAACTCTAGTTTCCGTTTCCTCCCCAGAGGTTATATTGAACTAGGATTATTTGTTGCTAATAATATCTTGTATAATTTTACATTTGGAGGCCATTTCTCTTTTAAAGCAGTTTTATGGGTCAGGACTCCTGGGAAACTCCAAACCACTAGAAGGGGTTCCATATTTTTTTTCTTCAATGTTGCCTCAGGCCAGGTAGCTATGCTCAGATTTTTGAGTATACTAACTAATCTTAGCCACAAATAACTTTTAGGTATGTCACAAGCTTTTTCTCAATCGGAGGTGTCCAACCTAGGCAATTCTCAGACTTTGGACTTCAACTCCTATAATTGCCCAGCCAGCTGGCTGGTGAATTCTGGGAGTTGCAGTCCACAGGCCTTCAGAATCCACAAGTTCTCAGGATCTGATGAAAAGCACACTGTGCCACAAACCTTGAGATTTTTCTTTCATTTTTATTAAGGCAAATAGGACCTTGTTTCCATTCCAGCAACATTCTCCTACTCCGTTTCACTGAGAAACAGCAGGGAAGGGATGAAGCCATACATCAAATACATTGCAAATCAAACCTCCTTCCTTGATTGAACATTACATGTTCCATCATGGCATGTATACAATCTCTATAATGCTGGTTGAACATGTATACATATTACTCTGTTGCTAAGAACTCTACTTCTGTTTAGAGTTGAGAAAAGTGGTAAAGACAATGGCTAAAATTCTCTTTCAGGTGGCTTTGGCTTCGTGCCTTGTTGGTTTATCCCATCCTGATTTCCTGTCTTCCATCCCATCCAGAGGTGTCACCTCTGTGACAGATTGTCAACCCTTTGAGGTAGTCCAGAGAAAGAACACAATAATGAATACTAGCTCTGTCTTTATTGCATTGTGTTATATTATTTTCCTTCCTTTCCTTTTACTTTCCATAAAACTAAGGGAAGTCCCTTCTGAAACACGTCCCAAGTCCTCCATCCTTTTATGGGTCGAGACTCGAGATATTTTTTTTAAGTTGGTTGACCAGAATGGGGTTCTCCTTCTGTCTCCCAAGGTCTTCTCACACACCATTCCAGAGATCAATTCTGTCCCTTATCCTTACCTTTTTTTTTTAACCACACCTATCTGGATTGTACCCTGCTCTATTTCAGGAGTCCTCTCTGGATGAAGAAATCATCTAACAAAGATCAGTTCATCTCAGAGTCCACAACCAACATTAAATTCCCTTTTACAACCCTGTAGTCCAGGGGTGGGTTCTACTTACCTTTACTACCAGTTCGCAACGGAATTGCATGTGCACGGTTGTTTCGCGCATGCACCTTGCTTCTGCACATGTGCCTTGCTTCTGCACATGCACAGATCGCTTCTGATAATGTCAGGGTCAGTGGGTGGAGCCTCCCGCCAGTTTTACTACCGGTTCTATAGAACTGGTCTGAACCAGGGACAACACACCACTGCTGTAGTCTCTGTTCAGGGTAGAGTCAAAGCAACTGGATGGAACTGAGTTTTTACTGACCAGATGCCTTCCTGATGCCTGTGCCGAGTTCACAGCAAATACTTTTTTCTTTGCGCCCTATTAGAGAAACATCTACCACTACCTAGGACTGAACTCTCAGCCTTCTGCCTGGGAGGTGAACATTTTCACCACTAGGCCACCATGCCACTCTTAGTTCCCAACCATTATTACTCTTTATTAAACACAAATCAATACATCAATACTTATCACTTTTAGATACATTTTACATTGTCAGTCATCACTTTCTTTGTTAAATTTCTCCTACTGCTAAATTCTACTTATTAGCTCATTGGCCCAAGATTTCTGGGCTGCCTTCATGTCTCTGTGACTAATTCACAGAGGCATCACAGTATTACATAAATCCATCTATCAATTTAGGGGATTATGGTATCACAATATTTGGGAGCCATTAATTTAAGGGCTTATTTGCATGGCTAACTGTCTAAGAGTAATTATCTCTGGAATTATCTTTAACCTGTAATTGGCCTTTAACTTTCAGGCTAAATTAACAACTTTCAGCAAGATCAGTGGGTTCCACTTTAAAAAAAAAATAGGTTGCAATATCTGGTAACTTAAGTTCAAAATTCCTTATTCTGCATCATTCAAGTTAGTCAATAAGAATTGGGATTTAAAGCACTTTATGCAGAACCAGAAAATAGAATTTTTTAATATTGTACCATAGGATGACATTTTTAAAAATATTCCTCCCATTGCTTTTTTTTTTTTAATAGTTCTGTGAATTCATACTCTACAGATCATTAATGAAAAAAGGAGAGAGAGAGAGAGAGAGAGAGAGACAATGAACTGTAGTATATGTGAACAATATTTAATTTCTGGCCAATTTCTAGCGTGGGTGGTAGAGTAATTTTGAAAATGTACAAAATGTAGTTTCTGAATTAAAATCTTTGTGCTAACTCTGTGTGAGTATCTGTAGAAACGAGCAAATATGCAGAGATTTAGCGGAAGCAATTCTACATGTATCCATCCCCATTTTCATTTGGCCTTAGATAGTCCATATAATTCTGCACAGAATTATATTGTGTCAGCACACATCCATATTAATGAAAGACCAAGCCAAGGCCTTATTTTTTTCCCCCAGAAAGTGATAATGCTATCTCATAGCCAAATCCAGAATGACATAGTAGAGCATTAAGGGAGAACTATGGAGATTCAGCTTCAAACATGATTTCTCATTTCATTTACTGCATCTCATATGGTTATTGTGAAGAGAATGGGATTTTGCAGAGGACCATGAAATTCGTGGATTTATTAAATTAAAAGTGTTAAATGTGTCTCATAATGTAAATTGGCATGGCTGTAAAGGCCAAAGGGAGAAGAAAAGGAAAGCAGATTTAGCAACCCAAATATCAAAATCAGGTTAGGTGGAGGTGCAATATACTATAGCAGTGTTTCCCAAACTTTTGACATATGTGTACCCTTCTATAATTTTTGTAACGCTGAGTACCCCTCATAAAAAACATATGCTTTAATAAAAATCAAAATATATTTATTTTTTCTTTTTTTGGTACTCACAAGACTGTCTAACCGTTAGATAACACTGCAATTCTCCGGCGTTTAAACAGCTCTGCGGCTCAACGTCAACTGTTAATGTTCCCGCAGTTTAAAAATGGCCGAACCCGAACTGCGCAAAGGATGCACAGAAGTTCCCGCCATAATGAGTTGCGATACGATGTACAATGGCCCCAGTTCCCGTGTAAAAACTGCGATACACACCTATTTCTTTCCTTGTTCTGTGGGCGCAGCTAAGCACGGTGCAGTGGATATTCCCACATGATCCCCACCAAACTCCGGTGCAACGCGTACCCCCACCAAACTCTTCCCATACCCCTGGGGGTACGCGTACCACACTTTGGGAAACACTGTACTATAGCATGCAAAGTTCATGCCGATACATATATCAGAGGGGATCAAGCCACTCTTCCAGCATAATGCATAATATTGGAAGAGTGGCTTGACCCCTCTCTGATATATGTACTGTCATGACCTTTGCATATGTGTGTAGGCTTCAGGATTGAAGGATGTTTTGTTGTGATGCAGCCAACACTGTCTGTTCCACCTGATCCATCAGCACTGTTGAAACAAGGAAGGTAAATATACTGAGAGAGCAAACACAAAAGTGTTAGGTTAATAACCAGGTCTGACTCAGGTTCTCTTCCTGGTTTGGATCTTGCTTGGCTAGGAACTCGACAAGCCTTTCACTCAAGTCACGGCAACACAGAAACTAATGGGAGCTCTGACAATCAGCAGGGAAATAGGAGAAGGCAGTGAGAGTATGGAAGGCCTACTAGAGGAAATGATTAGCTTTCTGCTCAATCTGATACTCTTGGACCTCTATCTTTTCCATGGAGGAAGTAGGAGTATTGAAATCATCAGCCAGATAACACCCTTGGTCAATCATTGGAAACTGGTACCAAACATTTCAATATTAGGTTATGAATTCTTCTTCTTCTTCTTCTTCTTCTTCTTCTTCTTCTTCTTCTTCTTCTTCTTCTTCTTCTTCTTCTTCTTCTTCTTCTTCTTCTTCTTCTTCTTCTTCTTCTTCCTAGTGTATTTCCACAGGTGCAGGTTCTACTTTTTGGATCATTGAACACCACTTTGCACGGTCAGCTGTGTCTCCAGAGTGCAAGTCCATGGCTTGCATATCTTTGTTGATGGTGTCTTGCCCAGGGGTGAAATGCTACCAGTTCAGACTGGTTCTCCCGAACTGATAGTAATAAAAGCTACCAGTTCGGGTGAACCAGTAGTAAAAAAAATGCTACCAGTTCAGAGGAACCAGTATTTCTGACGATCAGCTGTGCCGCACGATTTATATTCACTAGTCAGCAGAAAATCCTGCTTTCTAGCGAATCTAAATTGCGTGCCACAGCTGTTTTCCCCCCCTTGCTGTTCTACTTACCTTAGAAAAGGCTTCTTAATCCTCCTTTTTCAGTGCTGTGTGGTAGCACCTGCAGTGCGCATTCACACAAAGTGTGCATTTGGTGCGCACTGTGCATGCATGTGTGCAGCAAACCAGTAGTGAAGTGAACTGGTAGCAGACTTCAGAGCATTTCATCCCATCTCTGTTTTGGATGCCTGTGAGGTCATCGGCCATTGACTTCTAGTTGGTAGGCAGTCTTGGCCACAGTGGAAGGTGCTGCTCTCTGGACATGTCCATACCAGCAGAGTCAGCCTTCTCTTCTCTTCTTTATAATTGATGCCACACCAAAATGTTATTGAATGGTGTCATTTGTGATGTGGTCAAGAAGGGAGATCCCTTCTTGACTGATATCCAACAGAGCATTTGCATTTCCATGGTATGGAGATAGCTTTTGGTCCCTATTGTTGCTGCCCAGCATTCAGTGCCATACAGTACAACAGGACAGGTGGTTGTCTTGTAAATCTTAGATTTAAGGCAGGTTAGCATTCATCTGTCACATAACAGATGAATATTAGGTTATTAGATCTCAGAGACATAATTGGTTGCATTTTTATAACTTCAAGTGTATAACTTTGTGTATGTGTATAACTTTGTATGTATACAACTTTGCATTTGTGTATAAATTCAGGTTATGGAAAAATCAGATGGTTGAAAAGCAACCGGATCTCAGCATTTTGGTACTGAGTTCTTTAATATCGATAATTCAGTTATAACCTTTTCTGAAGTCAATGGAACTCATTTGCAAGTATGTATAGGATTGCAGCTTAAGCCATCTTGAAGGTATGTTGATATGGGAGCACTGATCCCCAAAATCTATTTTTTCCTTTTCTTTTAAACATTAATTCCATCATAGCTGCAGGCACAATCTCTCTGTGATCATCTAAAGTGCTTCCACTACATGCTTAGGCATGAATCTCAAACAGGATTTTGAATTGCTTTTTATTCTTTTTCAACTTACAGCAGAATTATATTTTTGAGCTGGTTGCCTGTTTTATTTTATTTGAATTTAAAAACCAGATGGTCCTTTTTTTAATTTGTATATAAGAAAAAACAAATCTCATAATCGATCGATTATGATCTATAAGGTACTTTTAGGTATAGCTAGTCCTCGACTTATTATCATAATAGAGCCCAGAATTATAGTCGTAAGTCATGGCAGTCATTAAGTGGGTCAGTACATGGCTGTTCCTGATTTTATGAACTTTTTTGCCACAATCATTAAGTAAACTCTGTGTTTGTTAAGTGAATGCTGTGTCATTAAGTGAATGCAGTGGTTGTTATGCAATCCCTCTTTATTTGATTCTCCTCTAGCTTGGCCACCATGTAGGAGTCTCATTCTGAGCCATACCTAGTGGGGAAGTGGGATAAGATTGAGCTGAACCCTGAACTGCAACAGTAAGTAAGCCGTAATTATAGAGAAGTGCTGGCAGTCTGGAGAGGAACAGTCTATGAGCTTTTCCAAGGCACCTGAAGGCCAGACAAGCAATAATGGATGGAAACTGATCAAGGAGTGATTCAACCTAGAAATAAGGAGAAATTTTCCCACAGTCAGAACAATCAACTAATGGAACAGCTTGCCTTCAGAAGTTGTGGGAGCTTCATCACTGGAGGCATTCAAGAAGAGACTGGGCTGGCATTTGTCAGAAATGATGTAGGGCAGTGATGGTGAACTGATGGCACACATGTCAGAGGTGGTACTCAAAGCCCTCTCTGTGGGCATGTGCACCGTCACCCCAACCCAACTCCATCGTGATTCTCCGTCACATTTCTCCATCATGTTTTTCACCATCTCGCCAATGGGGGAGATGGGGTCCTGGAGCCCATTACAACGTGGAGCCACAATGCGACCCTGCATTGGCGTCAGCTCGCTCTTGCCTCCCGGATGTCAGTTGCTTTTCCTACAGAGCTGCCTGTATTGGGATGCCGCGCCTCCCCACCAACCAGCTAGTCTTCAGCAAGCTGCTCCTGGGTTCATCGGCCTCTGGATGTCAGAATCCCATCATCCAGCACCAGTTCAGGGAGAGAAAGAGAGAGAGAGAGGCAGAGAGAGAGGGAGGGTAAGAAAGAGAGAGAAAAAGAGTGGGAGGGAAAGAGAGAGAGAAAGGGAGAGAAAGAGAGAGAGAGAAAGAGAGGGGGAAGAGAGAGAGACAGAGATAAAGACAGGGAGGGAGGAAAAGAAAGGGGGAAGGAAAGAGAGAGAGAAACAGAGAAAGGCAGAGAGAGGGGGAGGGAAAGAGAAAGAGAGAGAGGGAGGGAGAGGGAGGGAGAGGAAGGGAAAGAGATAAATAATATTACAGAAGTTTTTCTTTTTTATTGTTGCTACACGTAATATTTCAAAAGCAGAAAAAAATGAAGGGGCATAAAAGTGCATTTATCACATTTTTCTTAGAACAATTAGCTGAACTCTGTCTTGTTTATCATTATTTTAGGGTAGTAAAAGCTCAGTATTCAGATTAAATTGCCGTGTTGGCACTTTGCAATAAATAAGTGGGTTTTGGGTTGCAGTTTGGGCACTCAGTCTCTAAAAGGTTTGCCATCACTGGTGTAGAGGCTCCTGCTTGGGCAGGGGGTTGGACTAGATGACCTACAAGGTCCCTTCCAACTCTGTTAATCTGATTTTTTAAAAAAGCTCTCTACTTAAACTTCTGGGCCTCTCTTCATTAGCAGCAGAAGCAGCAGCCGGATTTAACAACCTGTTTGTACAAACAAGACCTAACAGGCCGGATATCTCTTCTACAAGCCACAATTATTAAGGTCACAGGTAAAACAAACACATGAATTAATCCTATTCCAGTCAAAAAGCTTTGCCTCCATTGAGCCCTTTAAGGTGAATGAGTGCCAGATAGAACGAGAGGTGGACCATGGTTGACCAGGCAGGGTACTGAAAGCCAGGCCCTTGTCACCATGTAGGCAGGCCTATAGATTGATTCACATGTATCCTCACATCACAAGCCCTCTCTTAACCTTAAATGCCAAGCACCCAGTAACTCTTGCCTCACTAGGCATGATAGTCTCAAACCTAACAACATCTAACCTATTTCTAAATCACACTTAAATGCCTCCTAAATCAAAGGTGTTGGCCCCTGAAAGATTATATTGCCCTTACTCGGTTAACCCTTTCAGGGCCACAAAACCCTCCAGGAAGTGTTCCTTTACGTAGATATAAAATTGTCCCCTTAGTGTTCAGTACAGATCTGTGAGTACTTATAAGTGCAGTTGTGAATACATCAAATTTTAGCTACGCAATTCAGAAACCTCTAGCAATGCTGTCTCCACATGCTTCTGTTCCTTTTTCATAAACCATAATCTGAAACGGAAGTTTTGCTACAACACACTATTATGTATATCTATATGGAGCATGATGAGTGGGGTGGATCATTTCCAGTCTAGATCAAAGTTATGGATACAAATTACTTATAAGCTAAATTATGGGTTACCGGGGGGTGGTACCAGAGGTAGTATTCAGCAGGTTCTGACCAGTTCTGGAGAACCGGTAGCAGAAATTTTTAGTAGTTCGGAGAACCAGTAAATACCACCTCTGACTGGCCCCACCTCCATCTATTCTCTGCTTCCCAAGTCCCAGCTGATCTGGAGGGAATGGGGATTTTGCAGTATCCTTCCCCTGGAGTGGTGTGGGAATGGAGATTTTACAGTATCCTTCCCCTGCCACACCCACCAAGCCACGCCCACCAAGCATGCCATGCCAGCCAAGCCACACCCACAGAACCAGTAGTAAAAAAATTTGAATCCCGCCACTGGGTGGTACTGTTCCTAGGAGAGGGCTCAAAAAGGGAAGGGAAGAGGCTTGCAATCCAACAGGTAGCCTGCCTTTCCACAGTGTCATGAAATCACAATACAAATTCCCCCTTTGTTATACTCACTCTGTGATATGCACAACATATGTTATATGTAAGAAGTAGAGCTTAAATCAACCAGTTGATATACAAGTGATGGAGAAGAAAGATGAGATGACAAAACAAAACCAACAAGATCAACTCATAAAGCAGAATGAAAATCGATCAGCCGACACACAACTGGCAGGAAGGAAACGAGGATGGAAATTCAACCCGCAAAAGAAAAAGAAAAGAAATAGATCTCATAGAAACAGCAGTTTCTAAACCAAGCAACAGTGAAGCCAGGGACTTTAAAAAATGAATGAATATGTGAAAAGATAGTGGAGGCGAACAATTGTTTAATACTATCTGAGGATAGTGGCAGATCTCTGCAATGCCGTGATTTTGGGATGTGAAAAGAGCCTTATCTTGTTGGATTTGAATTATCTACTCTGGATTTCTTTTACTGGTAAATATATTATAATTATTCTGAGTTACAAGGCAAGAGAGTCATGCTGGGGCATGCAGAAAATCTGGATGTTACCCATTAGGATGATGGGAATCAACAATCCTGATGAATACCACAACTATAACTATATGGATATAATTATAATGTCACTCGGGTGGTTGTTTTTACTTTTATATATATATGAGGATATTTACTACTGATGGGGGCAGAAGATGATTGAAGATTTTGAACAAACTGTTGCACCAGCATGTTATTTTACCCTATTATGGGTGATGGATTTAACAATCCAGTGGAAAGACACCAAAGAAGATATTATATGGATTATAAATTTAAAGTTATTGTTTTTTTTCTTTTTACAAAATGGAATGCATATATAGATATGTGTATATTTTAGTAGAGTGGGCAGTGGATTATATTTAGAATTGTATTGCATGATTTTGTAGGAATTTGGGTTGAAATAGGTTAGTTTACTGATTGATTAGTTTAAGAAAAAGGATCTTTAAGTCATATATTTAGGGGAATGGAGGAATTGGATAGAACTGAATAAATGTTAAATTTTGATGTAGGGAGAAGGCCGCTTTAAAATGTTATATTAATATATATAAAAGACTAAATGTTAAATTGTTGTAATAATACACTATAAGTTTAGGGGAGGAGAAAAAGGGCAGATTATCGCAAAAATGGGAGTTATAAGAATATTATGCTAAGGGTCAGTATTTTGAGGAGGGAGTAAGGGAAAGGTAAGATATTATGTAATTAGTTATGAGATAGCCTATTGTTGTGAAGAAGTCACAGGGGGGGATGGGTGGTGAGGGGGGGTTAGGGAAGAGGGGGGGAAAGGGGGGAAAAACTTGTATTTGAAAACTTTTTCAATAAAAAAAAAAAGAAGTAGAGCTTACGGCACAACATCGCAATCACGTTTTACCACTTTGAGACCACTTTCAGATCTGAACTATTTTTTTTCTCCTTTTCTCTTTTTTCCTCATTCTTTTTGCACATACTTAGCCAGCTTTAAATTGAAGAAGAATATGTACTTTCCCTTCTCCATCAGATAAACGCTTAGGTTGCACGGCCTATATTCTTCTACCAATATGTGTGTTTGTAGTCAGATAATTTCACACACTCAGTCTTGTTAGCACTGTGTGACTTGATATTTTGCCAGGTATGTATGCTTGGTTTGAACAAGATGAGGTAATTCTACCCAGTAGAAGCTGCTTCCCCCCTCCCCCCATGTAACACAGTGCACAAAGCTTGCATTGTGTGGTACATCAATATCATATAATCAAAGTGAGTCACCGATTATATTTATCAGGCCCTCTGTCAACATCTCTGGTTAATTATTCTTTCATTCCTATTTGTGCTAAGCTATTCTTTGCCAATAGCTCAGTTCCATTATTTTGACTATTTTGCATGATTAAGGGGTTCAGTGGAATAAAACAAGACCTGGAACAATTTGTGTCTTAATATGCTGAAAAGGTCAGGGTATACCAAGGGTGAAATCTAAAATTTGTTACTACCGGTTCTGTGGCCATGGCTTGGGGGCGGTGGGGTAATGTGACTGGGTGGGTATGGCCAACTTTTTTTTTTTTTACTTTTAAAAGCATTTTTTCTACAACCTTAAAATGTTGCAGAAAAAAAATGCTTTTAGAAGCCTCTGACGATCAGGCAACTCAGCTGGGATAGCCAGAGGCTTTGAAAGGCATTTTTTTTTCTACAACCTCTTCGGTTGAAGTGGTTGTAGAAAAAATGCTTTTAAAAGTCTCTGACGATCCCAGCTGAGCCGCGTGATCATCAGAGGCTTTTTTTTTTACTTTTAAAAGCATTTTTTCGGCTGAAGAGGTTGTAGAAAAAATGCTTTTAAAAGTTTTTTTTAAAAAAGCCTCTGATGATCCCATGGCTCAGCTGGGCATGGGCGGGGGGTGGGGGCTCAGGGATTTTTGCTACTGGTTCTCTGAACCACCCGCTGTCATCGCTACCAGATCAGGTGATCCGGTCTGAACCGGGAGCATTTCACCCCTGGGGTATACTCAGCCAACATTGGCCGTGCTACATGGGATTTCAGGGAATTGTGGTCCTCACATTTTTAGAGACCATTGGGTTGATAGAAAGTGCATTGCAGGTTGAACTGCAACAATACAGGTAGTCCTCAATTTATGATTGCAATTGAGCCCAGAATTACAATCTAAGTTCTGCCAGTCATTACATGGGGCACCATGTGACTACCTCCAATTTTATTACCATTTTTGCAGCAGTCTTTAAGTGAATCCATTATTTTCAATTGTCATGCCCCCATCAGAGTCTGAATCTGAGACGGAAGACAAACAGCTGACAGAGAGTGAGAGAGTGGCTCCATTTGCTGTGGAGGAAACTGGGGATGGCAAAGTCAGTCTGGACAGAGCAGGGGAGTGGTAGAACAAGCAAGAGGGGGTTCAGATGAAGACCAAGGCCCACCCACTCCTCATCTTAGGGCATGCAGGGAAAAACGCAGAAGAGAGCAACATGGGTTATGTGGCTTACGAGGAAGGAAAAGGCCCCAATTCCCTTCACAAGGCACACCTGGGGATGGAGTTTAAAGGTGAGGCAGTTGGGAGGGACAGTTATTGGGAAGAAACCCTGAATTAAACTGGTGTTGAGACTTGTGGCCTGCATTCCTGGAATTCCCTCCTGACTGTTTGAATTACTGCCATGCTACTGTGTGCCTATCTTGTCTTGCTGGGATTATTCTTCCCATTTGGGACTCATTATCTTGCCCTGCTGGAGTGATTGATTGCAGTCATTCTGTTTACAGAGTTTGGACTGAAGTATCTGCAGGTTTGTGGGAGAGCTTTTCTCCAGGCTGTAAAAGGGATGTTGGGGGCAGAGGTGGTGCCAATTAAGGGATTCGTACCGGTTCTCTGGCTGTGTTGCTTCGTGCCACGCCCCGGGTCATCACAGCAATGGACGGGTTTTGCTTCCAGCAAGAAAATGTTGTAAATTGAGCTCATACTACTGCAGGATGCTGCAAATGGCCATAAATGTGGGCTGGTTGCTGAGTGCCCAAAATGCAATCACGTGACCATGGGGAGGTGGGAGGAGATGGTTTTGGAATTTCAAATCTGGGCCATAGGTACCTTTTGGGAAGGGTCTGTCATAGCTTCGCTCAGACACTAAATCAAGGACTTCCTGTAAGTACAACCAGTGGGGCCAGTATCCAAATGGCGGAATAAGGGTTCTGGTGTAAAACTTGCCCGATGGTTATACAGCCTTGAATGTAGTCCTCAAATTACAGCAGTTTTTTAGTGACCATTCAAAGTTACAACAGCACTAAAAAATGTGACTTATGACTGTTTCTCACAGTTACTACCTTTGTACCATCCCCCTCGTCATGTGATCAAAATTCAGATGCTTGGCAACTGGTTCATATTTATGACAATTACAGTGCCCCAGGGTCAAGTGATGACCTTCTGACAAGCAAAGTCAATGGGGAAGCCAGATTCACTTAACATCTGGGTTGCTAATTTATGAACTGCAGCAATTCATTTGACAACCCTGGCAAGAAAGGTCGTAAAATGGAGCAAAACTCACTTAACAAATGTCTCGTTTAACAACAGAAATGTTCAGCTCAACTGTGGTCGTAAGTCGATGACTACCTGTATGGAATGAGAAGAATGGATTGTATCCTGTCAGTGAATATGTTGCATATTTTTAATATGATTTTCAGTAAGAATGTGTATGCTTGCTGTTCTTTTTGTACTTTGTTCATTGCGCTCAACGTTGTTTTTAAATTGTTGCGAGCCACCCAGAGGTGGGTTTCAGAAGGTTCTGACCAGTTCTGGAGAACCGGGAGCAGAAATCTTAAGTAGTTCAGAGAACTGGTAAATACCACCTCTGACTGGCCCCACCCCATCTATTCTCTGCCTCCCGAGTCCCAGCTGATCGGGAGGAAATGGAGATTTTGCAGTAACCTTCCCCTGGAGTGGGGTGGGAATGGAGATTTTACAGTATCCTTTTCCTGCCACGCCACCAAGCCACGCCCACCAAGCCATGCCATGCCCACCAAGCCACGCCCACAGAACCTGTAGTAAAAAAAATTTGAGACTTCCGGTTGGTGACTTGAGGCGACAGGGTGTCGAGTGAGTGATCGCTGCTCCCTTACACCCTTTATCACCGCGTTTTGGGGACCCCTTAGGGGCGCAGGTCCCGGAGAGACCTGCGGACAAGAGAGAGAGCTGGGCGAGCGAGAGTGTGGGACGCAACCCCCCCCCCCCCCCCGCTGGACCCGGCAGCTCTGTCAAACCAACGCGGCGAGCCGGCCTTTCAATGGCGGGCCTGAAGCCGCAATAGCCAGCAAAAAGACGGGAGCTAAGAGGAAGATCTGAGGTGACATGTCAGATCGGTTACCACCATTCCATACTTGGAAGCGTTTGGCATGGAGAGAGGGGCCGGCGGAGTCGGGTGAGGAGAGATCGATCGTGTGAGGCGGCGGCGAGAGTGGGAGCGGATTGCATTGGCGGAGACCCGACAAGCCGACCAGGAATACGCAAAGAGCAGTTTTACCGTTATAAAGAGCTCTGGAGATCGTGTCGAGAGGGAGAGGAGGGCGAGAGCTAACGCGGCTGGCGCTGTGATTGGAAGCGGAGTGGAAAGCAAATAAGAGCTAGTGCCTCGTTTCTTCTAAATCTTTTTTTATTCCTGTGAGCACCGTAAAGAAGCAGGAAGCGCGGCCATTATTGAGTGGAAGGAGGGAGGGAGTTGGCAGAAGATTGACAGGAGGACGATCTAGCAGAAGGATACACCATAGAGAACTGCCGGAACGCATTGGAAACAGGGGGTGAGCGGAGAGAAGAAGATCGAATTGCCTTCCATCACTCCTCTAAAACTAAGATACATACAATTGGTGACATTTTGATTTTCACTGCCTACGTTTTGTGATCAATTGATTATCTATTTCCAATATTGGAACTTTGATTGTGCTTTGAATAATAGTATTAATGGGAATTAATGATAAATGGTTAAGAAATATAGAGTATAGAATTTAAACACTGATCTTATCTTATTGTGATTGAATATATTTCCATGTCTATATATGTATATATAAGGGTTTAGAGTTAAAATTAGCAAATTAATTAATTAATTATATAACTATAATTATTATATTTATATTTCCATATATAGTTAGTTAAAGCTTTCTAGATATATTTACTTACACTTATTTATTATATAACATTTATCTCTATAGACAACATTAATTAATTTATTTATCTATTAATCTATTTATATCTATTTATATCAACGGCATATATTAGCTTCGAACATTGATATTTAAGATTTATATTAATTGTTATATTAAGATCTGAATTTAGCTATATAAATTACAATATATATATCTATAAGGCTGGATTTAAGGAAGATAGTTTACTGAAGTGAGGAATTGATCCAAATTAAATAAGATAGCAAACCTCTCAATAGACTTAAGAAGAGGAATTGCTAAAGCAAGTAAGGTAATACCATTGAATGGTCATTTGGAAAAACATTGAGAAAATTATAAAAGAACAAAAGTTAACGCTGAAAGAAATGGCAACAATGACATCGACAGTCCTAAAATCAGTTTAAAAAGTTCCATCTAACCCTGTATTAACAACATTATCCCCGGTAATTCAGAAACCCTTGGAAGGCCTACAAAAGACAGATAAGCCACCGCAAACCCCAACCCTCCAAACAGTACAATCCTCTCTATTCCTGATTCAAGAGACCATGCTTGCAATGCAGGAGAAATTACTAAATAGCCACTCTGAGCTAAAAACAGATATTCATGTCTTGGACGCAAAAATGACTGAGATCCAGGCCTCTATCGCAAATAATGAAAGGAGAATACAAGATGTAGAACAGAGGATGGATCAAAGCGAGAAAAAACTAGACATGGTAGACCGGACTTACGCGCTACAACATAAAGAAATTGAAGACTCCCTGCTACAGCTGGAAATGGATAAGGCCTCATACTATATCCGTCTTCAAAATATTTCAGAGGAGAAGGAGGAGGACTTAAGTGATAAAATAGCCGGGCTGATAGCTGATGTCCTCCAGCAGGACAAACAAGATATTATTAAAGAACTTGATGAGGTCTATAGGATCCAAACGAATTATGTTAGAAGAAACAGACTACCCAGGGAGGTCCATGTGAAGTTCGCCAGGAAGAAAGTGAGGGATGTTCTCCTCAATATAGCGAGAGAAGAAAAGATTGAATTCCAAGGAAAGGAGGTGAATATTCTAAAACAGATTCCTAGGAGAGTGAGGGAGGTGAGGAAAAATTATAGGTTCCTGGCGAGCTACTTAAACAGAAGAAATCTCGTATTCCGATGGATTCTACCAGAGGGGATGATCGTATCATGGCATGGAAGAAAAGTTAAAATCGACAGTCTGTCTGAAGCACAAGACTTTTTAGATCAAATAAGAGGAGGAGGAGAAGAACAGACCAGCAAAGGAGAGCTTGATACAGTAAACACGGAAGAAGAGACTTCGCAAGAGCAAACCACAAAAGAAGATATAGAGGAGGAGAAGAAAAAAGAAGAAGCGGAAGGACAAGGAAAAAAGACCAGACCAGTAAGAGCGGTTACCCTAAAGACAAACAAGAACTAGAACCCGGACACGAAATAAGAAATGGACGGCCTAAAAATCCTATCATTAAATGTCAATGGCCTGAATGACCATAAAAAGAGAAAAATAATCCTATCAAAACTGGCAAAACAGAATCCAGATATAATTTGTTTACAGGAGGTCCATATAAAAGAAAATGAGGCAAACTTCTTAGAATTCACTAAATTTGGCAAGCTATTTGTGTCATTAGCGGAGAAAAAGAAAAGGGGTGTGGCGATTTATGTGAAAAAGGGAATCGAGGCAGAATTAAAACATAAGGATTCTAAAGGGAGAATCTTAATGGTAGAAATTAGGAGGGCCGATGCAAAAATGTTGTTGGTGGGAGTATACGCTCCAAACAAGAAACAGGGGCAATTTTATAAAAAATTACACGAACAACTAGGGAATTGGGCCCAGGTGGAAATATGTATGCTAGGCGATTTCAACGGAATTGTTAATCCCCTGAAAGATTACAAAAGTGGAGAGAGAAAAAGGAATAAAAGGTTACCCCTGCCAAAAAGTTTCTTTGATCTTGTTGATGAAATTAATTTAATAGATATATGGCGTACTCTACACCCCCACGACTCTCAATACACCTTTTTTTCAAATCCACAGAATTCATGGTCCAGAATTGACATGATTTGGACTACTAGAAAACTTGGTTTAGAAATTAAGAAAGCAGACATAAGTACAAACACGTGGACTGATCATAAACTTTTGGAAATACATTGGTACTATACCAACAAGAGACGACAACAAAGGTGGAGTCTAAGATCCAATCTCTTGTATGACAAAGAATTTATAACAAAATTAAATGAAGAAATTAAACGTTTCTTTATCGAGAATGGTAGGCAAGATACGGCGAAGGAAATTGTTTGGGACACCATGAAGGCGTATTTGAGAGGAGTAGCGATTTCGTACATGGCATATAAAAATAAGAAAGAAAGGAAAGTTAGAGACGACCATATGAAGAACTTAGAGGAAGCAGATAGTAAACTCCAACAAAACCCGGGAGAGGAAATGGCCAAACAAAAATGGATGATGGCAAGACATAATCTTAACGTCCTGGACCAAAACGAACTGGCACAAAAAATTAAGAGGATAAAACACTATCACTTTGAAAATGCCAACAAGTCGGGGAGATGGCTAGCTTATAGATTAAAAAAAGAACAGGAAAAAAATCAGATTCTTATATTAGAAGGTAGTAATGGGGACATTCTGACAAAAGAAACAGATAAGCTAGAAAGAGCGAGAAAGTTCTACGAAGCCTTATATAAAGAGGAAGTGATTGACCCGGACAAAATCGTACAATATTTGATGGAAGCCAAATTGCCACAGATAGCAGAAGAAGAGAGAGAAATGTTAAACAATAAAATCACAATGGAAGAACTCAAATCTGCGCTTGCCAAAATAAAGAAAAATAAAACACCAGGCCCAGATGGCCTCCCGGGGGAAATCTATGTGAAATTTGAGGAAGAACTATTATTAGAATTGTTGGACATATATAATGAGGTGCTAGCGGGTACAAGAATCCCAGATTCCTGGATGGAAACTTATATTACCCTCATTTTGAAAGAAGGTGCTGACCCAAAGCAGATAGTAAACTACAGGCCGATTTCTCTGTTAAATTCGGATTATAAATTATTCACTAGTATAATTGCGGAGAGATTAAAATTCCTGGACGCCCAAAAGGCGTTTGATAATTTAAATTGGAAATTTATGATTAATCAAATTGATTTGATGGGATTTGGCACAAATTTTAGAAAGATGATCGAAAATATATACAACAAACAGAGAGCAAGTATATTAATAAATGGGGATAAGACACGGATATTCTGGATACAAAAGGGAGTTAGACAGGGATGCCCCCTGTCCCCCTTACTCTTTATAATGGCGCTGGAAATTTTACTGAGAAAGATTAGAGACAACAAAGAAATTAAAGGATTACAAATTAAGAAGGAAATTTTTAAAACACAAGCCTTTGCGGATGACGTGGCCTTAATAATGGAAGATCCCTTAACATCTGGTCCCAAGGTGCTCCAGGAAATACAACAGTATGGTGAAGTCGCTGGCTTTAAAATCAACAAAACTAAAACTAAAATTTTAGTAAGAAATATGGCGGAGACAAACAAGAAACAATTAGAGAAGTCCTTGGAACTCCAAATAGCAAAGAAGGTAAATTATTTGGGAATTTGGATTACTGTAAGATACTCCTCTTTAAAAGAGGATAACTATAGTCCATTACTACAAAAAATAAAACAGGACATAGATAGATGGAAGAAACTAAGACTATCCCTTACAGGTAAGATTTCAGCAATTAAAATGAATATTCTCCCCAAAATCATATTTCTGTTTCAGACTATTCCGGTGAATCTGGATAAAAAATATTTTCTAGAGATGGAAAGGAAGGTGCGAGATTTTTTGTGGGAAGGGAAGAAGGCAAGAATTGCTTATAAAACGCTGCAAGGGAAAAGGAATATGGGTGGCTTCGGATTACCGGATTGGCAATTATACCAGAAAGCGGCCAAATTAGTATGGATCAAAGACTGGGTCACACTACAAAATAAGAGAATTCTGACATTAGAAGGCCACGATCTACAGGCAGGCTGGCACGCTTATTTATGGAGCCCAAAGAATAAAAAGAAATCATATTTCCACAGACACAAATTAAGGGAGACTCTGTTTCAAACATGGGAAGAAATTAGACAAAGGTTTTACACCAAAATTCCGATTTGGCTTTCAATTATGGAGGCGTTGATCGCTACTAACAAAAGAGATATTGGAAAATTTGGCACATACAAAGACATATTGGACGGAAATGGTACTCTTAGATCTCGAGAGCTACTAAATAATCAAGGCTTTAACTTGGACTGGTGGAGTTACACGCAGTTAAGCTCTAGATATCAAAAAGATAGGGACCAATTTGGGATAGAAACGAAGTATAACAATTTGGATAAAATCATGTGGGGGATGGAAAAGAAAATGCTAGCCAGATTCTATAACTTTCTATTAGGAGAAGACAGAGCAGAAGGGATAGCTAGGAACCAACTTAGCATATGGGAAAAGAATATCGGCCACAGACTAAACTTCAATGATTGGGAGGAGGCTTGGAATAGAAATTACAATTTTACTAAATCAGCGACTTATAGGGAGAATCATTACAAAATATTCCATAGATGGTATCTAGCTCCAGCTAGATTAGCAAAAATATTTCCGAATGCCTCACAAATTTGTTGGAAGTGTGGAAAGGAGATTGGCACCTTCTTTCATATGTGGTGGTCCTGCTCAGAGACAAAAAAGTTCTGGACGAAAATACAAACTTGGCTACAGGAAATAGTGGAAGAGGATATAAAATTATCCCCAGAAACCTTCTTACTGGGAATGATGGGAGAAGGGCTCCATAAAGACAAAATACAATTAACGATTCACATCATAACAGCGGCCAGATTAACTTTTGCAAAACATTGGAAGGACAAACAAATACCTCCAGAGACGACAATAATAAGTAAAATCTTGGAATGTGCAGAGATGGTGAAATTAACCAGTATGCTTAAAGATGAGGAGAACTCAAAATTTAAGGCAGTATGGGAAAGGTGGTATATATGGTGGAATAATAGAACATGACTATAAGGATATACTTACTTCTTAATAGTGATAGTTTTGAAGATACTTATTGTATAAGCACTGTATATATGTAATTACACGACACCTCAGATGTCACCTGAGATTTGATATTTTCTCTTTTTATTTTGTAAAAAACTTTTTAAAAACCAATAAAGTATTTATAAAAAAAAAAAAAATTTGAATCCCACCACTGGAGCCACCCAGAGTCACATGTGACAGGTGCTTAAATACATTGAACAAATAAATATAATTAAATAAAAATAATGGGCAATAAAAACCTTGCCCATGCATGAACCCCATATTAAAAAAAAGAGAGAGAAAGATTTTGATCACCTACTTATACCCACTATTTTGACATTGCTCTCACGCATATAAACACATTTATTTATTTATTTATTTATTTATTTATTTATTGCGATTTATATGCCACCTTTCTCCCTAGGGACTCAAGGCGGCTTACAAAATGACAACTTCAATACAAATCACAATACAATACCAAATTAAAATCGGTAACCCAATTAAAAAACGATTTAAAATTATACCAGTATACCCCCAAACGGATCAGTTTAATTGGCGGACATGCTTGGATGTCTGCAGTTGGAGACTTTCAATCACTATGTTTAAAAGAAGGATTAATCAAGCTTTTTTAAAATTTAGTGTCAGGCCTGGAAGCCATCTTTGTATTGGATCTTCAGGCCTGCCACATTTAGTGCTGTGGGAAACCTGGAGGGGGATTGTATGGAGCAGGGGAGATATGTAGTCATAATAACATTCCTTTCTCAGAGAGTCAAGGACATCTTGCTCTCCACCTGGAGTGGCGTAACTGGGAGGCATCTCCAGTTGGGACGGTGCATTGATTGGACCATGTGATAAACATGTGGGTGCAGGGGAAGGGACTTCGACTTTCCTTTTGGTGGGGAAAACCTGGAAGCTTTCAGATTTGGGTTTTCCCAGATGTGCCAATATGACATCTCTAATAAAATGGAACTTTGAGGAACTTCTAGCCTTGGAGTCTTCTTTCCTTGGGAGTGTTACTTGGAACCTGACACTTTGATTTGGCTTGCTGTTGAGTTTAAACGTGACCAGTTAAGTGACCCTTTTTATGAAGATGGAGAATCCAAAAAAATGTATCCAGTTGAGAGACAATAATCTCAGTTTAGATTAGAAGACTTTATTGACAATAAAACAATAATAAACTCTTTTGAGTCTCTTACTACACAGTGCTTTTCCACGCATAATTGGTTTCAGTATCATCAAACAAGCAGAGCAGCAATAAACAAAGTACGGAAACAAGAGGGAATAATAAGAAGTCTGAGCAAATTTGAAAATCTCATAAATGTACTGTTGGTTATTTGTTAGGCATGAAGTATCTGAGTGATACTTTCTAAATTTCTAGTGAAGTATCACTCAGAATCCAAAGAAAGATTCTATGATGAATCAGAACATGAATATAGTTATAGAGATGTAATAGTGGGAATTTCAATGGAAGAATTAATTGTTAATTTTCTTCAAATATATTCACAATTGGTATCAGATATTGGTTCTGCAACCCAACAAGACAGACACAGGCTTCAGAGGATAATTAGAACTGCAGAAAAAACAACTGCTACTAACCTGCCTTCCATTGAGGACCTGCATACTGCACGAGTCAAAATATTTACCGACCCCTCACATCCTGGACATAAATTGTTTCAACTCCTACCCTCACTGCACACCAGAACAACTAGACACAAGAACAGTTTTTTCCCCGAACGCCATCACAAACAAATTCCCTCAACACTGTCAAACTATTCACTAAATCTGCATTACTATTAATCTTCTCATCGTTCCTATCACCCATCTCCTCCCACTTATGACTGTATGACTGTAACTTTGTTACTTGTATCCTTACGATTTATATTGATTGTTTCCTAGTATCATTTGATTGCTTATTTGTACCCTATGACTATCATTGAGTGTTGTACCTTATGATTCTTGATGAATGTATCTTTTCTTTTTATGTACACTGAGAGCATATGCACCAAAGACAAATTCCTTGTGTGTCCAATCACACTTGGCCAATAAAGAATTCTATTCTATTCTATTCTATTCTATTCTATTCTATTCTATTCTATTCTATTCTATTCTATTCTATTCTATTCTATTCTATTCTATTCTATTCTGCACTGAGATTGATACATCACTGCAGTTTTGATTCCTAAAAATGTTGGAAACGTAACAAGTAGGTTGGATCATTTTGTCCTACGTGGCAATATTGTAACACCAAAGGATACTGGAAAATGATTCACTAACGAAAAGAACAAATTCTGACAGTTGCTGTCCCATTGCAACCTGAATTATTTGTGTTACATTTTACCTAAATTGGCATTTGTAAATGTTAACAGTTGTAAGGATTAATTCCCTTCTTGGAAGAACAGCTAACTAAATTGTGTGAGTGTCTAAAATAACTTTGCCTTTAAAAAGCAAATTTCAAATCGAATTTACTGTTGGACTACGGAGTCCATCTTCATTCTGTCATTTTTTTTCCTCTCGGGATAATGTGGATTTTAATTATACAAAGGATATGAAATATTTCATTATACTACTACTTTCTAATGGGATATTGGAATATATCAGCTTTAGATCAATCATTTATCAACCCATACTTCAGAATCCGTATATTTTTTCTGAGCTGTGATACTCCTTTCCTGCATTATTTCAAACGTATAACAAAAACTTGGAAAAGTTAAATTTGATCATGTTTACCAACTAATGCTTGTTGGGACCCAAATAATAAATTGTGAAAACATGACTTTCAATTTCAATTTATTTATATATTGCTCTATGTATATTCTGAATTGATCTGACTGACCATGGTTTTCTCAGGCATCTTTCATTTTCATTCATTTAAGACCCATGGTGGCACAGTGGTTAGAATGCAGTACTGCAGGCTACGACTGTTGGCTGCCAGAAGTTTGGCAGTTCGAATCTCACTGGCTCAAGGTTGACTCAGCCTTCCATCCTTTCAAGGTCAGTAAAATAAGAATCCAGATTGTTGAGGGCAATATGCTGACTCTGTAAACCACTTAGAGAGGACTGTAAAGCACTGTGAAGCAATATATACGTTTAAGTGCTATTGCTTTTGCTATTTTCTCCAACACCAAATTTCAAAAATTTCAATACTCTTTCTATTCTATTTCTTCAAAGCCCAATCTTTGCTTCTGTAAAATGTCACAGGAATACCATTGCCTGCAATATTCTGATCTTTGTAAGTGTATAAGTATCTACCAAGATAGTCCAAGCAATCTCAATCATACATCCCAACTCATAGCCCAATTGAAATCCATAATCAACATCCTCCACATTCATTCAAACTTGCAAGGCCTTCTTCTAACTTAGCTAGAAATAGTACAATAGTAAATAGAAATTTGAGAGCAGCTGATAATTTCCCAGGCAGTCAAAGGAAGATTTCATAATGGGCTCTTTTAACATGACTGACCCCTGTTCTTCCCCAAAGTAAAGAAATTAAATTGAACTCATTTTGGTTTTAGTCTTATGATAACCCAATTTAACTAATCACTTGATGCTGACTCATTTGGAGAACTGAATTTCTTGTATTTCTTAAAACAGAAAAAAAAAACCTTTGCAATTTGGTATGTTGTAGTTTAACTTTCAGATATGCTTAAATATAACAAAAGAATAGTATTAAAGTACCAGAACAGATTGGCTGTCCTTCCTTCCTTCCTTCCTTCCTTCCTTCCTTCCTTCCTTCCTTCCTTCCTTCCTTCCTTCCTTCCTTGATAAATACCATTCCATGTATAACTTCCTGTAACTTTTCTTCATAGCATCATAATGAGTGGATGGGGGAAAAGAATACACAAATATTATTATTTTTGCTTATTTTGCCATGGCACGTTTTCAGCCTGGATGGCCTCCTGCAGCACTCTGCCAGCCAAAATGGGATGGGGGGGCACAAATGGCCCCCCATGGCCTGTTTTCAGCCTGGACGGCCTCCTGCAGTACCCTGTTGGTGAAAACGGGGCATAGGGGCCAGACATGCCCCCTGCTCCCCATTTTGGCTGCTAGAGGCACCGCGGGCCAGCCCTTTGCTATTTCCAGGCCAGCCCCATGGGCCAGATTTAAGCACCCCTCCCCCCAGCCTTGAGTTTTTGACACCCCTGTTTTAGTAGGATGAAGTGTGAGAGACGAATGGCACCAGTGCAGGGAGAGAAGCACTGACTGAGATCCTAAAAGACAGAAGTTACCCACCTCTTCAAGAATTTCATTGCCAATTCTAAGGATGGTTGCTACATTTTGTTTTGTTTTTTCCGTTTGGTCTTCATATTTAATCTTAGTCCCATTTCTTTCTGCATTCTTTGATTTTCATTAGAGCTTGCAGATGCTTTGTATTTTTGGCTATTGTAGAAGTATCATTTGCATATCCCAAAGGTGCTTTTTCAGAAGGCAACTGGACTTCGTTTTTTTCTTTTGAAGATGTTTCGCTTCTCATCCAAGAATCTTCTTCAGCTCTGACAGAATAGTGGGGAATGGAAGGATTTATATTTGTTGTAGACAGCTGGTCATTTGCATCCTTTTAGAGGGTCGTTGAAGCACTTGGAGGTTTATCTGTGTCCTCAGGGTCACCTGAGTAGTGCTCCTGTTTCCTGTAGTCTGCCATTTTTCTTCTGGAAATCCATTCCTACTCCCACACCATTCAAAGGGTGTTTATCCCAAATTGTATAGCTAAAAGTCTGAAAAGATTTTCAGTCATCTAGGAGATGGTTGTCCCAAAGGTGCTTTTTCAGAAGGTTGACTCAGCCTTCCATCCTTCTGAGGTCGGTAAAAGGAGGGCCCAGATTGTTGGGGGCAATATCTGACTCTGTAAACAGCTTAGAGAGGGCTGTAAAAGCACTACGAAGCGGTATATAAGTCTAAGTGTTATTGCTATTCTTGTTTTTTCTTTTGACGATGTTTCGCTTCTCATCCAAGAGAAGAACAATTCTTCCATTCCCTTCCATTCCCCACTATTCTGTCAAAGCTGAAGAAGCTTCTTGGATGATTTTAGTTGCTTCCTGAAAAAGCACTTTTGGGACAACCATGACCTGGATGACTAAAAATCTCTATAGATTTTTATCATTTGCATAGTTTAGGTTATTGAACTAGGTCCTCTAGTTTTAAAAATCATGTCTTTTCTTCCAATCTATCCTCCCGCTATATGTATTCAGCGCATAGGCTGGATAAATAAGGAGAAAGTATACGGCCTCCTTAATCCTTTGCTGATCTAAGCCAGTCTGTTTTGCTATGTTCCCTCTGGACTGTGGCTTCCTAAATGGGTCATGATTCATAAAACACAAGATTACATGACCACACAGTTAAGCAAGAAAACTTTTCCCTGATTAATGATTTCCTACTATTAACTGTGGCAGAGTTTTTTCTGGAAAATGCTTTACATTGTTTGTCTATATATGTCTATGTCAGTGTTTCTCAACCTTGATGACTTTAAGATGTGTAGACTTCAGCTCCCATGCTAGCTGGGGAATTCTGGGAGTTGAAGTCCACACCAGGGGTGAAATGCTACCGGTTCTGACCGGTTTGCCTGAACCGTTAGTAATAAATGCTTCCGGTTCAGGTGAGCCGGTAGTAAAAAAAGGCTACCGATTTGGGCCAACCGGTATTTCTGACGATCAGCTGTGCCACATGATTTATATTAGCTACAAAGCAGGAAATCCTGCTTTCAAGCAAATCTAAATAGCGCGGCACAGCTGTCCCCCCTCCTCGCTGTTCTACTGATCTTTGCAGACTCAGAAAGGGCTTCTTAATCCTTTTTTTTCAGCGCTGCATGGTAGCACCTGTGGTGCGCCTGCACGCAAAGCGTACATTTGGCACACACTGTGCCTGCACATGTGAAGCAAAGCTGTAGCAAAGAGAAGTGGTAGTAGACTTCAGAGCATTTCACCCCTGGTCCACACATCTTAAAATCACCAAGGTTGAGGAACACTGGTCTATGTGGAAGTAAATTCTGTTAGGTTCTATGGGACTTACTTTCTGCTACGTAAGTGGCAACCTTAGCAGTTTTAGGTTTTTCTAGATAAGTTTCTGACATTTTATAATCCCCATCAGGCCACTGAATAACTTTAAAGAAGTGATACAGTATAAAATGATTGAGTATTATTGTCAGTGGTGAATATGGTTGAGTAGTATTCTCAGTGATAATAGGGCGTGATTACAGTGGCTTCTGACTTGTTGAATATAACCTGAAAGTTATTAATGGAAAAAGAAGCTGAGTACTTGCCAGGGGGTCAGCTCGTTGGTGGACGGGCAAAGCTTTGTGAGTTGTTCCCTCCCCCCACAAAAAAACACAGAGATTTGAGATATTGGGATTTATGTGCTCAATCTGTGTCATTTTTATCACCAGAGGGACAGCGATTACAGCCAGTTTTTAGGCCTAGGAAGCAGGAATCTATCAGTGGTAAAGGTAAATGGGCAGAGGATATCTGAGGTGATATCGATCATCAAACCAAAGCCTCCACACGAAAGCTTTGCCTTCGTGTTTGAGTGAAAATCAGGCTGAAATCCAGGGAGAGAGGACAGAATTCAGAGACAGCATTTGTCCTGTCTGAGCTTGGTTGTTTTCTTGCAGACATTTAATTACCCAGCTAGGTAACACCATCAGTGCTACCGGTACTAGGGAGTGAGATTTACTCTCATTTTATATTCTACTGGCTTGCCTTGTCAGTGTTGGTGGGAGTTGTCTTGTTTGCTGTTGTTATTTTACTTATTTCCTCTAAATAAGCTACAGGGAGTGTATTCAAACATTCTTTGCAGCAAATTCTCGAAGGTCTTCAGCTGAACCTTGGCAGGCTTTATAATTTCCCCCATTATAACCGATGGTCAGATTCTTTTTTCTTTTTCTTTTTTCAAATTCAATCTCTAATTTCAAAGCAACATGAACTGAATTAGATGCTCTGAAATCTCAACTCAGAAACTGAGGCTAAATTGTATTTCCAGTCTCTAATTCAAATCAAATCCAGTGATTCACTCAGAGCCAGTTCACCTCATATTTCTCCTTCCTCTTTGGTTTATTCAAAATAATTATACTGTAAATTGGGGAAGAAGTACACTCCCGCATTTATTTAGCTTTGAAACACTGCACAGTATTCTTATTAAGTGATAGAGCCCTGCACCTATTTCCTATATGCTTATATGCATTTGATAGATGCAGAAACACACTGCATCCTCTATGGGAATTGTGAATGGAGAGCTGTAATGCTGACTAATTATGAGGATTATAGCTTCACTCAACACTTACTAGTGGTACATACAGATATAATCCAAGACAGGTAATCTTATGGCTCAGTAGATAAAAAGCTTGACTGGGTAATGAAAACTGATTCAGTTCCTTACAGAACAGGACATGCATCCATGGAGAAAGGCTGTGGTTTGTTTGTTTTTTGTTGTTTTGTTTTTTGTTTTTCATTCTCATCTACAAAATAGATTGTCATTGGCCCCAAGACATTATATGGATCAACACAACAATAATAACATTTGTTATATTAATGAGTCAGAATGCTATCACACTAAGAATGTGGAACAGTCATGGTGGACTTTACCAAAACAGCTAGTTTGAATTTTTGTTTAAACTGTTCTCCAGTGGCTATGTTGGTTAATAGTACAAATTGTAAAAAAATAAAAAAAAATAAAAAGATTTATATTTCAGTTCTGAGGAAATTATCGGACTACTGACATCTTGAACAGCACAAACCTTACCTATTCTAGAAGATTTCTTCCAGCACCCCAGAATGGCTGGATCAGGATTTGGGGGCAGGGCGGGGATTGAATGTCTGAGTTCTGTTTTCCAGAAAGGAATTGTTATAACCCAGGTCACCCTGGCAGAAGTAGACTTCGATGGACTCCTTTATTGCTCTGCTAATTTCACAACAAATGGCCCCAGCAATGGTTAGTAAAGTTCCAACCCAACTTTCCTGAAGGCAGCCACCTACAGTTCCACAAACAAAGCCAATAATCACCAGAGCCAAATTGCAAAGGCAGAGCGGAAGTCCAAAAACAAGGTGCAAGACCACAAAGCAAGGTCCATAAGTCTTACACAAGCTTTCAGGTCCACAGGGCTAGGGCAAGAGCCCACAAGGGTCAAATTCCACAGTACAAACATGATACAAGGCAGAGTTTTTCCAAGGCTGGGGAAGTGCGTGCTTAAGCAAAACAATTCTTCCTGACAAAGATAAGCTTCCCTAGCTTCTGTTTAAGTCAACTCAAGCCAGGTGTTCCTTGTGAGGAGGGGTGGGGTAATCTTCTCTCAAGCAGCCTCATAGACCTCCATTGATTTTCCCTCTTCCATCCGTAACTGGATCAAAGACTTTCTGAGGGATTGGCCACAAACAGTGAAGGTTGGGTCTGTCATATCCACCTCCCTGAAGCTTATCACCGGCTCCCCACAAGGCTGTGTACTCAGTCCCTACCTGTATTCATTGTACATACATGATTGTGTATCATCTGACCCATCCACTGTGATCATTAAGTTCGCAGATGACACCACTGTACTGGGTCTTATTACAGGTGGAGACGAAACAGCATACAGAGGGGAGGTTCAACAACTATCCACATGGTGGTTAAAAAACAACCTGCACCTGAACATCAGCAAGACAAAGGAGATGGTGTTGGACTTCCGGAGGAAGAGAGAGGAACCTGCCCCACTTTATATTGAAGGGGCTGTGTAGAGAGAGTCTCCTCCTTTAAATTCCTGGGAGTCCATCTCAGCAAAGTCCTCACCTGGAAAAACAACATGATCCAGGTGGCCAGGAAGGCCCAACAGAGACTCCATTTCCTTAGGATCTTGCATAAAAACAGGATGGAACAACAACTGATGACCTCCTTTTACCAGTCCACAATAGAAAGTGTCCTCACTTATTGCATCACGGTATGGCATGCCGGTTTGACAGCCATGGATACAAAACATTACAGAGGGTGGTGAGCACAGCACAAAACATCATGGGCTGTCCCCTGGTACCACTAGATGAGATTGCTAGGGCTCACTGTCTTAGAAGAGTGAGGAAAATCCTCAGGGACTCACACCCTGGTCAGCATTTCTTTATTTGCCTACCATCTGAAAGGAGATATAGAAGCATAGGCAGCCACACAAACAGGTTGAAGAACAGTTTTTATTCATGGCCTGTCAGACTCCTGAATGTGAAATAACATCATAACTATGTAGTACGATGGACTTGCAGGGCCAGCACAACATGTAACATGTTCAAACTGGTGCAATAGGACTGGGTGTTTGTTAATATGATTTATTGGGTTAGGGATTTTCTGTCTTCACTGTGAGTTGTTTTGTGTTGGGGTGCACTGAGGGAGCTCAACCAATCTCATTGTACATATGTTGTGCACTGTCAATAAAAATTTGAATTTGAATTGAATTTGAATTTGGGAGGCAGCTGTTCCTTGTCAGAGGGGATCTGCTGCCTCTCAACACTACTGCTTGTCTGTAGCCGATTCTCCCCCATGTTTGTGAGGGCAGGCAGCTCCCCATCTGGTCAACCACCTCCTCCAATGCCTGAGGGGCCTGGGACAGCATCATCCGCGGCCCCTGGCCTCTTCAGACGTTTTCAAAGGAGACATGCCATTCCCATTGGATAGTCTCGGTTCCAATTCCTTGCCTCCTCTGAATCGGGATCCAATGGGGCCATGATAGGAATTTTTGGACATTCCTGCTCCTCTTCAGCAAAATGTCAGTCTGTAACTCAAAGAAAAATTGCAGTACAATTATAAGCACAATTACAATTTTTCACTTAGTGGCCACTTTACTTAACAATCAAATTGCTGGTCCCAATTGTGGTTCCTAAATGAGGAATATCTGTACGTTTAATTCTGTCTTCCTAAGTTTCTTTGATAAACCACTGGGGGCTCTCTTGTCTGACCATTTTTAAAGGCAGCCTCTCTTTCCTTCATTCCCCAAGGCCATTCACACATTCCATTATACACACTCTTCCCCCTTAAACAGGGCCTCTTCTTCTACATATTTTGGAATGACTCTATGACCCAATGCACGCTGCCAGACTATGTTTGCAGTCATAAGCCCCTGATGAGGATTTCTTCCCCTCACAGATTCGTTTCCAGCTTTGAAAGAAATCACTAGCACGCACCTTTAATTTACAACCGCTGCCAATAGCCTGTATCTGTTTTCAGTCTAAAAATGTTGGGTTTCTTCATTCCTGCTAATATAGAGGTCCTAGCTTTGTTCCCACTATTCCTTGTCCATGTTCTCTTTTAGCAGAAGGCACAGAACCATAAGCTGGTCTATTTGCAAACCACTGTTTAAAAATGCATCTGCCTTGAGAGTTGTTTTATTCCCTGGAAATTTGCAGCTGTGTTGGAGTGTTAGATCAGATTCAGGTACTCACATTCCAGAGTGACAGCAAATTATATGGTGCCAATAATCCTTATCTTAACAATTAGTTGTAAATTGTGACCTTGGATAAGTAGTGACCTTAACTAATGTGAATCAGTCTTACTACATTCTAAGTAATTCAGGAAGAAATTTAAGTAGTGGAAAACTATTGCATCTACTTCCTCTTGATAGTCTCCTTCCTGACAGTCCAAAGCTATCGTCTTGACAAAAATGGACAGTTTTTTATAATTATTGGGGATGATTTTGTTTTTCCAAGATCTAAAGACCCCCATTACACTGAACATAAATCTACCTCCAAAATTCCAGAAAAATTGCTATTTTTTTTAATTTATCAGCAACTGGATGGTACTATCCATCAATTTCCATCTCTGTCACTCTGGTGATAGGACTCCAAATAGATCAAAGAAGAAAAAATCCTTGGTATCTTCCTTTCTTTACAAGACAAACCAAATAATTTCCTTTCTTCTTACATAAACAGCAACCAGGGTCTCAACTCCTGAGTAGTCTGAGATAGTAGAATAGAATAACAGAGTTGGAAGGGACTTTGGAGGTCTTCTAGTCCAATCCCCTGCTTAGGCAGGAAACCCTACACCACTTCCGACAAATGGTTATTTCCAGTGTTGGGGCATTCACAACTTCTGCAGGCAAGTTGTTCCATTAATTAATTGTTCTGTCAGGAAATTTCTCCTTAGTTCTAGGTTGCTTCTCTCCTTGATTAGTTTCCACCCATTGTTTCTTGTCCTGCCCTCAGGTGCTTTGAAGAATAGCTTGACTCCCTCTTCTTTGTGGCAGCCCTTGAGATATTGGAACACTGCTATCATGTTTCCCCTGGTCCTTCTCTTCATTAAACTAGACATACCCAGTTCCTGCAACCATTCTTCATATGTTTTAGCCTCCAGTCCCCTAATCAATGTTGTTGCTCTTCTCTGCACTCTTTCTAGAGTCTCAACATCTTTTTTACATCATGGCGACCAAAACTGAATTCAGTATTCCAGGTTCCAGGCTGCCTTTCATGGAAAACCATATGTGATGACTTTCTTGCAAAATAAAACAAAATAAAAATCTTTATTTTCTGCTAATAACTTCAGAAGAATTGTCCAAGATTTTTTTCCAAGGTATGAGGATTCTATAGAGACATCTGAAATAAAGATATCAGAAGTAAATTTGATTTGTTTTTCTAATCCTACCACTATATACCTTACAGTATATACCTTCCATCAGGGTGGTATTCACTTACTTTCCCTACTGGTTTGGAAATGTGAGCGCGCGTGCGCTGGCTTTGCTCATATGTGCCATTTCTGTGCATGCACATGGCCTTCCGCATATGTGGACGGCCTCAAAAAGTGCCTAAATAGGATGGCATAGAGCCGGGGTGGGTGGGTGTGTACCCACAATTTCTACTACTGGTTTGCCCGAACCTGTCCGAACTGGCTAAATAGCACCTCTGCCTTCCATACTTATCATGTGAAAATCTTTTATTCAGTTTTGGTATTATCAAAGAGGAGAAATGGTAACCTTATGAAGTGTATAGTTCTCAGGAACACTACATACTGTTATAAACAATTTGATAATGGCTCCAATTATGGAATCGCCGGCATTATCCAGACGTCGTTTGTTTATTTATCTGAGGGGATGAAATGAGTCTCTCAGGAGCCCTTACAAAATTCATAAAATTTTAGTAATATGCAATTAAAGTCCAATTACACAGTTAATGGCTAATATAAGCCAGACAATAGGACAAAAATCAAATAAAAAGCCAAAGAAAATCTTAGAAGTACATTGTAGAAAAATATGTACTGGTATAAACTTTTACCCAGGCTGTTTAATGAATTTGTGAGTTTTTATATTTTTATTAACTCTTTATGGATTTATTATGGTAAGCTACCCAAAGCTCAAAGGAATTTAGTCAGCATATCAACCTCGTAAACACAATACTTCAGAATACTACCAGCCTCCTTTGTGGGTAGGTAATGTTGACATTATTAATTATTTGATTTTCTTATAAAATATCTCTAAAATTTTGGGGTTATTTCTTATTTCTCAGTTGCTGCTTATGGGTTTATTTATTTACTCACGTAATTTATTTACTCACGTAATTTTTATACTGCCAGTCTTAGAATCCTGGGCAGGATTCTCCAATCATTTGTATAATATAACCATCTAAAAGATGTCCATCACTCTTTTCCATTGACCTGTTTAAAAAAGGAGGTATTAAGTAGTTTCTTAGGAGCCAAGAGTCAAGAGTCAAGCATATATCCAAAGATCTTTTGTTGATGGTTACAAAAGCAGACAGAGTCATTTTTTGCAAGGTAGGATCTACTTACCAGATAGACTGCTCCCTTCTGGATCATCTTCAAATGCAGACCCATCAAGTGTGCATTGCTATTGTCCAACTCAATGATGACAAGAGTACGAGTTACTGTTGCTGATGGCTTCTGATGTAGGTAGAACTGTAACTGGCTTACCAGCTGAAGTTGGTCAAAGCCATAGGGAATGGCCTTGAAGGATGGGAGGAAAAGCTGCTACTAAGGCAACAGTAAAGATAAGCGAGACTTGAGCCCAAGCTAGGAAACTAATTTGAGGACATTTCTCAAACAAGCTCCTTCTGAGTTCACATGAAGATAAGGAAGAGAAAAATGAGAGAGAAGAAAAGAGAAACACATTCAGGTTTGCAAGATTCTATCAATGTAAAATTAACTACATGGTTTTGGTTTCTTAGTCTGGCCTACTTTATAGGTCCATTATAGGACTCTTGGCCAGACTCTCTTCCTCCTCCAATCAACTGTTATCTTTCCAATGCTAGTTGAGGCTATCATGATTGATACAACATAGTCCCTGTTCTGGCCTAGGCTTCCTGATATAGTAAAAAGCACACAATTAGTCCCAAACCCCCCCCCCCCGCTTTTTTTTATTGTAATGGCTGTGAATTCCTTTCATTCACAGCATGTGCTGAATCACCAAGAGTTTATAAATAGTCCAACAGAAGTCTGCCACAGTCCTTTGGATAAGGCTGGTAAGCACCCACCTTTATCTTCTTTGACACGCTGCCAAAGACCTAACTGGCAATTATCTTGGCAAGGCCACATGGAAAGACAGAGTCAAAAACGGAGCTTCAATGTACATACCGACACCATCCACAAGGTTGTTTCCTGCAAAGGCCCATGTCCCTTTGCTCTTCCTTTATGTCTTATGGGAGGGGCCAATCATCTCCAAGACTTACTCCCAAATTGACCTTGTTTTCTTAATTGTTCCTGTTTTCTTAATTGTTCTGGCAGCTCTGCGCATGCGCACACTGGGAACAGGCTCCCGCTGTTCTTCTGCCTCGCTGATGTCAGACTCTGGAGACTCCTGAGGCAGCAAAGAACTACCAGATAGTCTTGGTCCCCTCTCTGCCCTCGTCTGACTCTGCTGCCAGCTCCACAGGCTGCTGGTGGACTACAACAGTCCCATCTCCATATCCTTCATGATCCTCATGGTTGTGGCCCATAATATAACTGCAGGTGAAAAAGCACAAATGACATTTTAGATGTATTTCTTCCATTAATTTTAATGCATCACTTGCCCACACTATAAGCCCACCAAATGTTCCACTGTATTCATTACTATGCGACCACTGAGCAGCAATTTCATGTCATGACTGATGAAATTACTAAGGAAATAAAATGGGCTCCAGGATAGACTGTATCCTACTTCTATTTTATTTGCATGTACTTGAATATAATGTTACCCATTTCCTAGCAAAGATATTTGAATTCAGGGCAGTCGGTATCTAATTCAACCGGATATTACATTGAAGGCATAAGATAGTATCTAAGAACTTAATTTCTTCCCTTAACTCAGATTGTGATCCGTCTCTGAAGGAGGCTAGGGCAGCAAGGAGTTCAAGTATATTGGATTACAATCAAAATAAAACCTATTCATTAAACATAGCACTGGAATTTACAATATGTCATTGTGCAGTTTTACAAATCTTGTTCAGTAATTAACTTTTCATCATAATCCAATGGAAGCATATTTATCTCATTATATTATGTTTTAGAAGAGAAAGAGAGGGAGGGAGGGAGGGAGGGAGGGAGGGAGGGAGGAAGGAAGGAAGGAAGGAAGGAAGGAAGGAAGGAAGGAAGGAAGGAAGGAAGGGTGTTGATTTCTTTACTGTTAATTTTATTGTTCTAGAGAAGAAGGAATAGATTTAAATACCATCCATTAAAGAAAATAGCTTTTCTAGACCAAAATAGATACGCCCAAACAATGTTAAATTATGAATTCCAACACTTTTCAGCAAACAAGGCTCCTCCAAATGTACTGGGACAACATCCCACAATTTAACCATGTTGGCCAGTTCCCAAGTTCATTTCCAACATGTTGCAAGAATGCCAGGTAAATCGAACCAGAATTACAAGATCGCATTTTCAATAGCAACTTCATGATGCAATTCTGTTTAAATGTAATGTTTCCTTGCATTTATAGCTGTATTAGATGAAAACCTTTTCCTAAAGCCACACTGTGCTAATACATAGTAATTTGAAAAAAAAAAAAAAAAAAAAAACCTACCCTGGGACAAATTATATGGTATCTTATGTTGTGGCCTTGTGTCATATTAATAGTACTAATAAGCTTATTTTCATGAGTTTATTGAACTGCAACAAGACAGTTCTTTAAAAAGATCCTATTATTTTCTGCGCTTTTATATTATTGTCATTCAAGCAATCCATTAGCTGAATTGGTAAACACAATACTCAAATCTAGTTTTGCACTTATTACCCAAAGCAAAACATTGTGTATTTCAAACACATTAAGATATCACTCCAGAAGTGCTCTCAAAGCAAGATAGCAGAGTGGTTCACAATTTTGACTCTCGAATGAAGAACTCGATTTTTATCAAGAGAGACTCACATTTGAAAAGCAAGCATGTCCCACACAGTGTAGATTCATCTCTTAAGAGACCTAAGGGGGGTGGTGGGGGAGATGAGTTGACTTTCTTTTTTTATTGTAGGTGTATGACGCAGGACAACGTACAATGTGCGGTATTCTTCCTCTGCTCTCACACATTCTCCCAACACATATATGAACAGAAGGCTTTCATTATTCATTTCCTGTATACAACTTTTTGTTCCACTCATGACCTAGATTCTACAGCAGGAATGTAGACATTCCAAATCACTTTATGACGATTGGGTTTTGGGGTGAGTCCATAACATTTCTACCAGCGAGGCAGAAAAGATTTATGACTTTACGATCTCGATCGTTGTTCTAAAGAACAATGGAACATTTTATTATGAGATTTCTCATGTGGTTTGTTTTTTTAACAAAGAGTCTGTTCTGACTTTGATACAATAATGCAGAAGCTTGATTAGGGGAACAGGAAGTCAACAGAGGCACGATGACTAGAAATTATTTCCACTACAGTATTCCCATCTTTATTACCACAGGAACCAAAATGAATTCCAAGTAGGCATATTAAAAATAAAAAAATAAAAGATAACACGAATCAAATCATGATGGGATGGCATGGAGTAAGTAGGACACTGTACGCAGGAGACTCCTTAGAGGTAGGATGAAATTGGATGGGGCTCAGATTTCAGCCAGGGAATCAAAAGTTGAAGTCCTCAGGATGTGACTTGTTAAAGCTGCACGGACAGCAGTGCAACATAGATTTGTTGCTGTTGCAGGATAAATGGAGACTGTCAGCCATTTGAAGTAGATCAGACTAGATCCCCAAACTATACTAAATACACTAAAATGACTTTTATTATAGAGTTACAGTAACAGAATCTTGCCTTTATGCCTCTCATCTCTGCCTTTATCCTGAGGACAACTAAGGAAAGGTCTAGCTGAGATGCTTTCTCAGATTACATTTCTGCCTTGGGCTGAGGTTTCTCTTATCTGAACATTGGCTTGGCTGTGGTTCTTCCTCAAGTTTATTCTCACAGCCACACCGTGGCCTCCACAAGATTTAAGGTAGTATGATTTCCTGTCTGCTACAGAATGTGAGCGGGGAACAGCACAATACTCTAAGAATAGAAGACATTGTTGAAAATGAAACAAAGAATTCATTCAGATTCTCTGTAATCACCTTATCCTCATTTTGCATTCCTTTAACTTCTTTGTCATAAAGCACCCAACTGCATGGCTCTGGGCCTTACCAAGCTTTAAATTTCAGTGAAATAATACACGTTGCCATCTAAAGGAATGATGAACACAGAACCATTAAATTGAGGGTTTAAATTACCTGTAATTAACATCTTTATTTCATGAAAAATTAGCAACAATAAAATGTTTTAAGAGAATACACATTGTCACGAATAGTATTGTTCTATTTTTAGTGCTCACCGAAGAGCTTAATAAATTTTCCAATTCTACTCTATAGTAAATTGGCCATCATTTTGTCTCAGTCAAGGCTTTAAGAGAAACAAGCCAGAGGAAAACAGTTCTGTTATAATGTTTATAAGTGTGTGTAAAAAAAGTTTTGACTTGAAATTTTCAATAAACTAGAAAGGGAAGAATGATTAAAGATGGGTTGATTTCTCAAATGTCATTTTTTGCCCAGCTCCTAACTAAATGCAGAACATTCCTAATAATGTACACTGCAAACAGTTAATATTGAGACAGTTTTTCTAATATATGTGCTGAAAATGTTCATACTGTTTACTCTGTCATAATTCTATTTCTGTACCTGGTCTTGTCTACAGAGATGCTCTTGGCATCCCTCTTATCTTTAACATCCTCTTAGCTTTGTACAATGAAAAAACATGTGTAGAAATACTATTCCTGCATTTAAAGCTGTATGGTACAATAAAAGATAGTAACATCTCTCTGTGGGACAGCAAATTAGCTACTAATATACATATTTATATAATACCCTCAACTAAGTTTCCAAAACAATTTATCAATACAAATGAAATAAGAGAAATATGTGGTTTGTTTCTTTGAAAGAAATAAAATAATGTTGTTTGTATAATGCTATTTTAACTCCAGTATGTCATATAGGTGCAGGCAGGGGTGAAATCCAGCACGTTCTGACAGGTTCTGGAGAACCGGTACTGAAAATTTTGAGCAGTTCGGAGAAACGGCAGCGGAAATTTTGAGTTGTTCGGAGAATCGGCAAATACCCACTCTGGCTGGCCCCAGAGTGGGGTGGGAATGGAGATTTTGCAGTATCCTTCCCCTGCCACACCCACCAAGCCACACCATGCCATCCAAGCCATGCCCACAGAACCGGTAGTAAAAAAATTTGGATTTCACCACTGTGTGCAGGCCTGCTAAGAACATTATATTCTGCCAATCAAGTTCTACCACCAAGTATATCCTCTAGTGCTAAGTTATGATTTTGGTCCCTTCCTATTGTTGAGGTGACAATACTACTTTGAAGATGTAGAAAGATGACTGATAGAATCTGGAGTGGAGAGTTTTATGAAACAACTGTGTAAGTAGGCATTTCAGTGCAAAGTACCAGAAACAAGTACAAAATCCTCCAAACACGAAGGTCTGTGTATCACAATCTGGATACAAAAATCCTGCCTGGATTGCGGAATCAAAAAAATTTGAGAACTAAACCTGATATTATTATTATTATTATTATTATTATTATTATTATTATTATTATTATTATTATTTATTGAATTTATATCCCGCCCTTCTCCCCGAAGGGACTCAGGGCGGTGAGCAGCCGAAAATTAAAATAACATACAATATAAAAGTTAAGATAACTAAAAATAAATTAAATTAATTGGCCTCCCAATTTAAAACCCCAAGCTATACAATTAAAAAACTAACCCATAAAACCTATTCAATTCTTTGTAGCATAGAAGATAAATCTAAATAAGGGCAGGTTGGATTCGCCCAACATGCTAAGCAGTGGCTTATATAACTAATCATGATTTAGGGAACAAATGACAATTAGATGGGGTCACCCAATGCTTTAAGCTACAAACAGGCAAATAGCACCATCACTTAATGTGACATGTAAATCCAGCCCACAACGTCTTATGCATCAACCTTAATACTGCAAGAGAGATAGGCTAAGGCAGAGGTTAGAGCTAGAAACATTGTGCAAAGTGCTGTTTTCTAATTACGTGGTAGAGGAAGGCAGTGATCTGGCATCTTTCAAAGTCTGCAAGGGAAAACTAGCCACATCCAGAATCAGGCTTCCCATAAAGGATGATGTGTCTCGCTGCCCAACCTTCAGTGAGACGTTGCCAGAGCACATGTAGACAAAGGGCAGCACTATAGCAATGCCAACTTGGGAGCATCAGGAACTAAGTTCCATAAAGAACCAGAAGCACAGAAGTACCAGGATAGCCAAAGAACAGTTTTTGTCCCATTACATAAGCCCATCCCACCTGGTCAGGGCCTGAGGGTATGTTGCAGACCTCCTCAGCCAAAAAAAACAAAACCTGACTGGTGGGGTGGAGGAAGAAACCCTCTTCTGCTGTTGTTCCTCTTTGTGGAACAATCTCCACCTAAAGGTGAGGCAGCCGTCCCCTCTTCTGAGCTGTTCTGCCCCAGCTACGGACCCCAAAGAACACAGTACACACAAACTCTATACAAAGCTTATTTTACTCAAATAATTTAGTCTTTATCATTCAAAGGCTGTTAATGAACTGTCTTAACAGCCTACCAAAATTCTAAGATAATCACAGTTTTACTAGAGTTGGCAGAAAGCCCTGAAGCAATTTTGCAGACACGAAGGAAAGTGAACTAAAGTTGTTCTCTACAGCTTGTTGCAAGTGACATTCCTTCTTAAACAGGCTAAGGGAGTGACCAATTAGCCCCAAGCCTTACTCTCGAGGAGACCTCCTCCTGAGGAGCCACTCCTGCCTTTTGGCACCTCTGCACACTCGTGCATTGAGAAGAGGTTCCTCCTCTTCGTCCTCTTCACTTAAAGGAGCTTCTGGAGGTTCTGAAGGCCCTGGCTGAATCCCTGCCTCTGGCACCACATCTTCTCCAGCCTCCTCACTGTCCGACTCGAGCACCAGCTGCACAGGCTGCTGACGCAGCACCACACCAGTCTCCTCGTTGTTGGAATCAGCTACAATCTGCACAGGCCACTGAGGGGCTACAACATGAGCTTGCAGAAACACATGAAAACATGGCTCTGTGGCCTTGCTTGGGGCATAGAGAGATGCAAGCCCTCTCCCTGCTTGCCTCTTTTAAATTTTATATACCGTGTTTCCCCGAAAATAAGACTGGGTCTTATATTAATTTTTGCTCCAAAAGACGCAGTAGGACTTATTTTCTGGTTAGGTCTTATTTTGAGGAAAACATGGTACTAAATGCACCCATCTGGCTGACAATCTTAACTGGGGCTTATTTTGGGGGTAGGGCTTATATTATGAGCATCCTGGAAAAAATCATGCTAGGACTTATTTTCCGGTTGGGTCCTGTTTTCGGAAAAACAAAAAAATTATTGTTTTTAATGTTTTAATTGTACATCTCCCAGAGTCTAGAGATGGGCAATTTTAAAATTTGACAAATAAACTAAGTATTTAGAAGGGTCCCAGCCCAAGCGGAACAGGGGAACAGCCCCACTCCTTACTTACTTCAGACAAAACCTGAAATCAAAGGAGAAGCAGAAAAAGATTCAGGCCTTATTAGGCAGTTGCAATTCCTCACTCAAAAAGAGATTGGATCCAGCAGCATAAAATTTTTGAGTTTGTCTATAAATCAGCACAAAACAATATGACAGAATGAGGAAATATTGCCTATTTGGAGACTCTGTTGCAGGGACAAAAGCAGGCCTTTCTGTTTTTGTAAGATAGTGAGGAACCTAGTAAACACCCTAATGGGAGGTGAAAACAATCTTCGGAAATGTGAAGAATCTTTTATGACCTGATATTTTGTCTTGGTTATATATGATAGAGTAATAGTAAATAGCTGCAGTTTGGTTGATACAGTCACTAAATTGTCCCCTTGAGAATCAACTTTACTTCACATACTGAAGTTCTCTACAAAATAAGTATATCAACTGAAGTATATATTAGTCGTCAAAAGAAAATTCTACTTTCTAGTGGAAACATATTGATTTATTTTATTTACACTTGGCAGTGTATGCAGTTGGTTGATTTTTTTAAAAAAAAATCAGCTTTCACACATCAGCTTTCAACAATAGATTGGACTATGGTGATTGAGAGTGACAATAATTATTGCCATGTGATGCCATAAAAGACTACACCTGCTGTTGAGTTGAGCAGGCTGTAAGTCTTTCAGAAAAAGTAATTTACACCAGATTTTTCCACCAGATTCTCCCAGAGAATTCTGGGAGTTGAAGTCCACAAGTCTTAAAGCTGCCAAATCTGAAGACCTCTGATCTAGCTGATCAATCTATTTTCAGAAATGGATCTTTATCTCTCTCTCTCTCTCTTCTTTTTTTAAAGATCTAAAATGCTGCAATTTGGAGGTTAGGGTTTTCAATGCCCCTTTTCACTGCTCTAAATTTTATCCCAAACCTTTTCAAGAACAGAATACCAGCTAGATTAAATAAAATTGCATCTGAGGATGGGAGCATTAGCCCAAATGAAATTAAAGCACCCCATGAACCAGCTCGAAAGACAAACTCCCAAGTTACATTTCACAAAGAATCCCTTAGAGCCGTGATGGCGAACCTATGGCACGAGTGCCACTGGTGGCACGCAGAGCCATCTGTGCAGGCACGGGAGCCGTTGCCCTAGGTCAGCTACACTGAGTATGCACACATGCCTCCCACTGACCAACTGACTGGTCTGCAGAGACACGTGCGCATGTGCGGGGGGGACCGGGTGGTGGGGTCATGCACATATGTGCAGGGAGCCACGGGGGGGCAGGGGGATGCGGTGTGTCCCACAGCCCCATTTTGGGCCTAGAAGGACTCCATGAAGCCTCCTGGGATGAAAAATGGGCCGGAGACACACACGCATGTGTGGAGGAGGGGACCGCGGGGGGTGGGGGAGTGGGGAGGTCATGCGTGCATGCACAAGGGGTGGGGAAACACGGGGCACGTGCATGCATGCACAGGGGGGCAGGGCACGTGGGAGGCATTGCATTATGGGTGTGGGCATGCATGTGTGCACTATCGCACACATGTGTGTGCTTCGGCACCCGAGAAAAAAAAGGTTAGCCATCAATGCCTTAGAGGTTCTCATCTGTCAACTCATAGCAATAGACACAGGCCATTCTCCAGCTATAATCGCTTGCAAGAACATAAGCATCATTTGAACCCTTAGCAGCAGAAACATACTTGGCTCAATACAGATCCAACGGGACATGCATTGGGAGTGTGTGCCTATGTGTTCTTAGTAACAATAGCAGAAGTGCACTTGGCCATAAGAGTACCGCACCACGAGTTTCTTCCTCTCTCATTTAGGAAAGTAGTCCTGTTTCTTTGTAGACCAGCCAGAAACAGCTCAGTTTCCATTCACATCAACCTCAGGTCTTCAAAGCATTCATTTTGGTCGATACTGTCCACATTCTCACTCTATAAAAATATTTGAACGGCATCTCAAAACCATGCCAAATTTTTTTGGATAGTACAATCAGTACTTTATGTCTGTGTCTGCTACAACCACCTACCAATCTTGCTGAAAACGTAACTTCTAATTAAAATATGAGCTCTTCTCAAAACACTGGACCGTTTTGATCAGTAGGTGAAACCAAAAATACAGCATCCTTTATTTCCAATCTGAACAGCCCTACTGCTCAATGGATGTTAAACATTTCTATGCATTTATCAGCAACATTAATACAGCTTATCATTTGAAAATGTAACAGTATACTGGCATCCATTTCACTCAACCACCCACTTAAATAAGGTATGAGTCAGTCTTTACCTGACGACTTGGACATCTTGTTTCTTTCTGTATGTTTTTTCCCGCAATCATAAACGTAAATCAATTAATAGTTGAGTCAGTTGTGATTGGACTGACTCAAAAAGAATCTAAGGTTGATCAGGCTGAAGTCAAAACTCCCAGTGAGGAGTTCAAGAAAAATGACTGTCAGGTCCAGAGTAACATACAAGGCAAATTCTAAAACAGTAAAGTAGAAACCAGTACAGAACTTGCTCCAAAACCAAATCTTCAAAGTTTTTCTCAGTCCCCATCTAAATATAGCTGCAGCTGGACTACTCTGATTTACTGGGTCAGCTTCTGCAATGTCCCAAACCCCCCTTGCTAACAGCCACTCATGCATCCTCCAATCTTCAGTCTCTTTCTAGGCCACCACCAGCCTTTCTGAGTGGTTGGAGCAGGGGTAAAATCCAGCAGGTTCTGATAGGTTCTGGAGAACCGGTAGCGGAAATTTTGAGTAGTTTGGAGAACCGGCAAATACCACCTCTGGCTAGCCCCAGAGTGGGGTGGGAATGGAGATTTTGCAATATCCTTCCCCTGGAGTGGGGAGGAAATGGGGATTTTGCAGTATCCTTCCCCTGCCACGCCCACGAAACCATGCTTACAAGCCACACCACGCCCACAGAACCGATAGTAAAAAAATTTGGATTTCACCACTGGGTTAGAGGCCTGGACTCAAGTTCCAGGTCTGAATTGTCTGGCTACCCTCCAAATATCAGGGACCTGTTCATTTTCAGCTGATGCTGAGTTTGGTGCCTTAATTTTTGAGTTACTTCCTTGCCCTCTTTGATTAAGAGATGTGTCCATTTGCCCTATGCAGGCTTTAAAAAATTCATATGGTCCCCGGATAGCAAGAAAGAAACCCAGAAACTTCTAACTTTTTGCTTTCATGTAATGCCTTTTTTTTTCTTTTGCAGCTCACATCTGATAGCCCTGACTTAGCTAATGGCTCATATCTTTTTTGTTTCAGGCGCACCTCTCATCCTGAAGACTCTTCTCATAAAATCTTCAGGATTTTATAGACAATTTAAATAGCCATCTCTCACTTTGATTTTTTTTACCATTGTGATAAATAGTGCATTTTGGCTAAAAAAAAATAAAATATGATAGATAACTTCTAGAAATTCTTCCCAACAAAACTTTGAAGAATAAATCGATCTGGGAGAAAAAGTATGATTCAATGTTATGAACTGTTACGTTGAACAACGGTTTAGAAAAGGAATGGCCCTTCAAATAATGCTAAACAGTGTTGTTAAACTACAGGCTAATGTTGCTTAAGTCCCTGCAATTTGTAGCTCAGTATCATTTGAAAATCCAGAGATTCACCACTCCTGATGCAGAGTTACTTTGTTTAATATATTGCTTCCTACGTAGTTCTGTGCAGTCTGATCATCAAAAATTTTTAAAAACATTGATTCCCTGTTGTCTGCAAAATGGGGTTTGAAAAAGTCAAAATGGTGGCCACCATAAAGAAGCAGGCCTTTGATTGTGGGGTCATAGCTGCCATCTTGAGTTTTCCCACCAGATACCGACATCTCTGCATCCATGCTCCAGCATTGTGAAAGTATCATATCGACGTTAAAACTCTTTGTTTTCCCTTAAGCATTGCTTACATCTCAAAAGATAATACCGTTGGCCACAACTGCAGAATATAATACATAAAATGCCTTCCTAAAATGTACTTTAGAAACTTGGGTGTGCTACCATTAACCAATAAATACATTATTGACTAGTCTACAATTAAAAAGAGATCCTGTGAGAGAAAAGTTATTTCTCAATTGCTGTGCCTATTAATGGTTTTTGGAATGGACAAGTGGGTGAGCCTATCAGAAGGCAGCTGATGGGTTTGAATCTCCAGGGCTTTTATATTCCCTCCCCTAACTGTCACGGTTGACAGTATAAAAGGAGATTCTTGACAGAAAACCGTTGGCAGTCCAGAAAGCAGTTCAGAAGGCAGTTGGCAGTTTGGAGAGTTCTGTTCAGCTCTTCTGTTAGAAAACTGTGGGCAGATTGGAAGTCAGTTTGAAGGGCAGTTCTGATGCAGTTCTGATGGTTTACAAGACTCTTTCTTCTGAGGAAGAATAGCCAGAACTAACATTGCTTAGAGCGATTACATATATATATAGCTGACAGGATATTTATTTTTATGTAAATAAAAAACATTTATTGTTAACTGCTTCAGAGGCTCATTTGTTAAAGTAGATCTTAATAGAGATAAAGGTTTACAGTACATTGATTTATTTCCTCCAAGACAGATCCTAACCAAAGGACAGTTAGCAAACTATTGTCAGAAGAATAATCTGGGGGACCAATTTGAGCTGGGGTTGTGAAAGAACAAATCAAAATAAAATCCAGACATGCTTTAAAGGAAAGGAGATTTAATTATTCCCCAAAACAAAGAGGTTTGCCTATGGATTTATCTACAGAAAAAAAAAATGGGGTACAGAGATGTTGTTTTGTAAGGGGACTGGTCTTTGTTTTGGGCTTGAGGGGCGTGGTATTGACCCAGAGAAGGGGTTGACATGAATTAAATCTCTTTATTTGAACTGTGAATGTTATAATTATGTTTGCATTGTGTTAATTGAGGGGAGGTTGTGTTTGCTTGTGTGTGTTTACAATTTGAAATAAGTGTTTAATTAATTCTTATGTTTGCTGTGAGTTTAAAGGATTTCGTTATTATCGCTTAACGGCTTTTCCAGGGGCTACGGCAACTTTTGCAACTTTGTTTCATTAATCAGTTAACTTTGTTGGAGACTTGGATAAGTTAACATATGATTCCCTATACAACAGGGGTGTCAAACTCGCAACATCACGTTGTTGTCATGTGACATATCACACCCTTTTTACCCCCTTCACTAAAATGGGGGTGGGATGGCCAGCATGTGGCCTGCGGGCCATGAGTTTGGCACCCCTGCTATACAATATTTCTAACAGAGTTATATAAAGTCCTGGTGGTGCAGTGGTTAGAACACAGTATTGCAGGCGAACTCGGTCCACAGTCTGGAGTTCAATCCTGACGGGGCTCAAGGTTGACTCAGCCTTCCATCCTTCCAAGGTCGGTAAAATGAGCACCCAGATTGTTGGGGCCAATATGCTGACACTGTAAACTACTCAGAGAGTGTTGTAAAATATTTTATGCCGGGATATAAGTTTAAATTTAAGTTTAAGTGCTATTGCTATTGCTATAAATTTATAAGTTCTTTCCACACTTACATTGGTGACCAAGGATTTCAGCTGATCTGATAATTTCCCAGAGATAGTAATACTTCTTATATTTAGCTAAAGCAGAGACACGGAGGCCAACCCTTGGGACTACTGTCTCTAACACGGCTTATCATGGAAATAGGTATGGAAGGGACAGCGGTGGGCTTCAAAAATTTTTACTACCAGTTCTGTGGGTGTGGCTTGGTGGGCATGGCATGGCTTGGTGGGCATGGCAGGAGAAGGATACTGTAAAATGACCATTCCCACCCCAATCCAGGGGAAGGTTACTGCAAAATCCTGATTTCTTCCCGATCAGCTGGGACTTGGGAGGCAGAGAATAGATGGGGGCAGGGCCAGTCAGAATTTTTACTACCGGTTCTCCGAACTGCTCAAAATTTCTGCTATCGGTTCTCCAGAACTGGTCAGGACCTGCTGAAACCTACCTCTGGGAAGGGAGGACAAGAAAGAAGATCCACAAATCTGTACAAATTTGTTAACAACAACAAATGTATTTTTAGCAACTAAGTGAAAGACAGGGCCATAAAAATGATTACTGTGTCCTGCTAATCAAATATATGTCACAGAATTGCCAACAGCCCTTGAGATAGATATTCTTGCTTCAGCATTCCTTGGTGGGTATTATCTGTTAGAGACATAGAAATTAAAGATGGAAAATACTTTGTAAGCTTAGCAAATGTTTCTGCCAATGTCAGATTTTGCCAAGGAAAAATATCAAATGCTTGGCCTTATCTCTTTTTAATATTATTTTTTGCTGCTACTTATTTCATTTGATCTTTTTCCAAGGAGCTTCTCTGATGATCATCCAGAAAGACAACATTCTTTCCAGATTTCATTTTCTTGCACCCAATAAACCCCTCTATACAATTTTTTTTCCCTTCAAAAAATTCCTCACAGCCTGTTAGTAATATTGTTTTGGTTGTTACACAAGCAGCTAAGAGCTATATTCATTTATAGATAGCTGCAAAGGGTATAGTTTACTAGCGAAATGTTGCAAAATAGGACAAACATGTTGGAAAATATAGACTTGACATAGTCTAGACAGAATTGTGTGGGTTTCGTTGCTTTTTATAATAGTTGGGGATTTATTGTTCTTGTTTGTTTGTTTGTTTATTGTGAAATTTTCTATTCATTAGAATAGATTTTTGGGGTTCAAAAGCATAGCTGTATTATTGGTTGTATATGTATATGTTCATATATATATTGAACCTACTTACAAATATTTTGTGAAAGGTGGGTATTATTGCCAGCAGAAAAAAAGTTATACAATTGTTCTACATTTGTATTGAATATGTTATCACAGCAATCTTGATTCATCCACATTTTAAGAAAATTTCCAACTATTTTTTATCATTCCATTATTGTTCCAGAGTGCCCAGTACAATACTATGAATAATCAAATAAAAATGAGTAAACACAGAAAACTAGATTAGCATAACCTCTCTCTATATATATAGTAACCTTCAACTTACAACAGTTCATTTAGTGACCATTTAAAGTTACAATGGCAGTAAAAAAAGTGACTTATGATGATTTTTCACACTTACAACTGTTGCTGCATCCCCGTGGTCACATGATCAAAACTCAGATGCTTGGCAATTGGTTCATATTTATAACGATTGCAGTATCCCATGGTGATGTGATCACCTTTTGTGACCTTTTGACAAGCAAACTCAATGGGGATGCCAGATTCACTTACTAACTTAACCACTGAAGTGAGTCACTTAACAACTGTGGCAAGAAGGTCGTAAAATGGGGCAAAATTCACCGAACAAATGTCTCATTTAGCAACAGAATTTTTGGGCTCAAATTGTGCTCGTAAGTCGAGAACTACCTATATAGGGATCCTCATACATGTTTTCTCACAATTTAAGTACCCTGATTTGACTTGGACGTTCGGTTATTATTGCGTAAGTGAGCCTATCTCAGTTTGGTGTGCAACAGGAACTAGATCAATACTTTAGGCCAATCTTTTTTCAGCTATGTAGGGAGTTGGGGTGGAAAATACAATTCTTTCTGAAGATTATGAAATGGTAGGGGAAAAAAATCAGAAATTCTGACTAAACTTTATTTTATAAAAATAGTTCCCTCGCTCCTGTTCTTGGACATTAAAAGAAGCCTTGAGATTGACAATTGGTACAAAAGAAGGGCAGCATTTTTATTTTGTTTGTTTTGAAAATGGAATCATTTTGTCTTTTTTCCACTTTAAAGGACTTTTGAAGGCTTTTTAAGGATCGTTTTAAAGGTTTCAGTCTATTCTACATTGCAAAGATCAAAATAAACTTTAAAACAGCAGAGAAATTGTGAGAATTCAGTAGCATATTTAGGGATGGAATGGTTCTGAAGATCAATAAAATAGATTTGGTAGCTCCTGTGAATGAAATCTAGGCAGTGGTAAAATCCAATTTTTTTTTACTACCGGTTCTGTGGGTGTGGCTTGGTGTGGCATGGTGTGGCTTGGTGGGCATCAGTAGTGGGATTCAGCCAGTTCGCACCAATTTGGGAGAACCAGTTGTTAACTTTCTGAGCAGTTTGGCAAACTGGTTGTTGGAAGAAATCATTAGGGCAGAGAACCGGTTGTTAAATTACTTGAATCCCACCACTGGTGGGTGTGGCTTGGTGGACATGGCAGGGGAAGGATAACTGCAAAATCTCCATTTCCTCCCCACTCCTGGGAGAAGTATATTGCAAAATCTCCATTCCCACCCCACTCTGGGGCCAGTGAGAGGTGGTATTTTCCGGTTCTCCAAACTACTCAAAATTTCCGCTACCGGTTCTCTAGAACCTGTCAGAACCTGCTGGATTTCACCCCTGAATCTAGGTCATGTTGATTGCCATACTGGAGTAAGGACTGTAAGATCATTCATATTTCCCTGTTTTCATATGTTTCTTTTTAGGAAGAAAACGGTATATCAGAAGAATAGGGTGGGGTTTTTTTTAAGCAGCTGTACCCTTGAACTCAGTTTATATACAATTTAGGGATAATTCATATTCATACCTGCTACTTTGTACATGTTTGACAAACAAACAAATAAATAAATAAATAATTCAAACCAGGAATTATCCATGTAGAATTATCCTTCTTGCTCTGCAGTATTAAACAAATGCTGGCAGCATGTCTATTGTTTCTCTACAGAACAATATATTAAACATCTGTGTTGTGGGAAGGACAGCCATATGCAAACATAAATCACCAAAATATCTTAGACTTCAGAGAATATATATATATGATGGGAGAACATAGTTGGACAAATCGGAGCTCTGTTTGCGTAGGAATAGATGATTGGAATGAAAAAAAATTGAGTAATAGTTTCAGACCATTGAAATTAACAACATGAATCTTTCAAAGACCATATTGAGATGTCAAGAAATGCCAGAAAAATGGAACCCAGCTTCACAGAACATGGCTAATTTGACATCTTTATGGAAGACAAAGCTGGAGAGAAGATACACTAGTTGAATATTATCATCTATAACTTCTCTTTCAGATCTATGATTCCAATCTAAACTAATATTGAGGTAAAGTTCTTCAAATAGAAAGCAAACCACCAGGGGTGAAATGCTCCTGATCCGGTAGCGATGGAGGCGGGTAGCAAAAATCCCTGGCCCCCCCCCAAGCCCAGCTGAGCGGCGCAATCATCAGAGGCTTTTTAAAATTATTTTTAAAAGCATTTTTTTCTACAACCTCTTTGGCCGAAAAAATGCTTTTAAAAGTAAAAAAAAAAAGCCTCTGATGATCGCGCAGCTCAGCTGGGATCATCAAAGGCTTTTAAAAGCATTTTTTCTACAAATTCTTCAGCCGAAGAGGTTATAGAAAAAATGTTTTTAAAAGTAAAAAAAAGCTTCTGCCGATCAGGCAAGTCAGCTGGGATCATCAGAGGCTTTAAAAAAAAAAGCTTCTGCCGATCAGGCAAGTCAGCTGGGATCGTCAGAGGCTTTAAAAAAAAAAAGAAAGCCTCTGCTGATCAGGCAAGTCAGCTGGGATCGTCATGGGCTTTAAAAAAAAAAAGCTTCTGCCGATCAGGCAAGTCAGCTGGGATCGTCAGAGGCTTTTAAAAGCAATTTTTAACAATCTCTTCAGCCGAAGAGGTTGTAGAAAAAATGGTTTTAAAAGTAAAAAAAAAAAAAGTTGGCCACACCCACTCAGTCATATTAACCGCCACACACCAAGCCACGCCCACGGAACCAGTAGTAACAAATTTTATATTTCACCACTGCAAACCATCTCTTTTAACGGGATAAGATAGAAATGGACCATTTAGTCATGCCTTGATAAAGTATCCATCAGGAACACTCATATACGGCTATAGTCTATATATGACCTCTAGCCTATGGTCACATGATTAAAATTTGGGCACCTTCCCAGTTGACATTTGACAAGCAAAGTCAATGGGGGAAGCCAGAAGTCACTTAATGATTGCATGATTCACTCAGAGAACCCCTCCGCGTTATTTATTAGGCACTACATTAATTATTAATGAATAGAACATGTTTATTTAAGTACCTTTTCCAAAAACAAAAAAAGCTCTTAGGCAGTCAACTTCCTCCCCACTTTACCAATTTCAATAAAACCATCAAGCCATCCCACTCACCCCCAAAATTAGGATAGAGGAAGCAACAATCTTAGAAGTATTTCTTCAGAATGATAGCCCTAGCTCAAGGGTTGGCTACCTGAAACCCTCAGAGAGCCATTTGGATCCGTTTCCCACAGAAAAGAAAACACCGGGAGCCACAAAATTCTTCCCATGCCTGACTATTTCCTGAGCAACCACAAAACTAGCATGTATAATTGACTTAAAGATTCTTTTTTCTTCTGAAACTTTTCTTTTCTTGGATTTATCCATGGTTGGGTCAGTGGGTGTTGCACATTGTGATGCATATTTTAAGTGACAGGGAACCGGAGCAGAGGGATGAAAGAGCCACATATGGCTCCAGAGCCGCGAGTTGCTGACCCCTGCCCTAGCTATAAATGAGAGGTATTGTCACCTGCCTGAAGCAATTTTTCTGTAGTTTTAATGCATGTGAAAATATTTGGAAATATAATCTTTTTTTAAATTTAATTTTAATTTTATTCATAAACATTTTGAATACAGTGTATTGTCAGGGTATATCATTTACAAAACAAAGAAAAGGCAGTAAAAATATTAACATATATATTGGTAACAATAGTAATAATGTAATAATATTGAATAAATTATTATTCAAGAATAATTTTGGCTAAACTTCTCTTTATATTGGTTTATTTATAATTCTGTTAAATATATTGGCATATTTATAGTTATAAACCATCTTTATCTTTAATTCATATGCAGCAATAATTTTTCTTCATCTAATTTCTATCTCATATCTCTAACCACTAATAAAATGTATTCCATATCAAGTAATATTCTGTGTCATCCTTGTCTTTTATTTTTAGTCTGTCCATCTCAGCACAGTCTAGCATTTTCCGAATTATATCCACATCTGGTGGAGTATGTTAATTTTTCCAGTATTTTGCAATACAATCCTTGCTGCTGTCAGTACATGCAAAACTAAATACGTAGTCCTTTTATCATAACCCTCCGGCATTATACCTAACAGAAATACTTCTGGTATCAGATCTATATGTTGCTTAGTCATCTTTTTCAACCAGGTATGTATTTTGTTCCAATATTTTCTTGCTTTCATACATGTCCACCACATATGATAGTAAGTACCTGGGGTCTGATTGCATTTCCAGCATTTAGCAGACAGATTACTAAACATTTTTGCCACTCTTGCTGATGGCAAATGCTGCCTATAAAGCATTTTAAAATCTTAATAGTGATCTATTCCATGGGAATTTTATTGGCCCCTAACTTTATTTCAAGACATTTGATATCACATTTAAAATGTTTGGGGCCTGAAGTCTCTTAAAGACTGGCTGTCTGATCCCACTTGATCCTAGTTGCCCAGGGGATCTGGCAGGTAAAACTTGTGCTTCATTGCATTACTATCAGATTGATTGACCACTCACAAATTTGAAAATTTCCACCCATCCAAGGACTCCAGCTTGCCCATCTTTTTATTCTTTTCAAAACCAAGCTTGTACAGGTAGTCCTTGATTTACAACCATTCATTTAGTAACCATTCAAATTTGCAATGGCATTGGAAAAAGTGACTTATGACCAATGTTCACACTTACGACCATTGCAGCATCCCTATGGTCACATGATCAAAATTCGGGCACCTTCCCAGTTGGCCTTTGACAAGCAAAGTCAATGGGGGAAGCCAGATTTGCTTAATGACTACATGGTTCACTTAACAACTGCAGTGATTCGTTTAGCGACTATGGCCAAAAAGTCATAAAGTGGGGCAAAACTCACTTAACAACTGTGTTGCTTTCAAATGGAAATGTTGGTTCAATTGTTCTCGTAAGCCAAGGACTTTATTTAGGCACCCTCTTGTTTGGGAACAACTGTGTTTTTCTAATCCAGTCATTGATTTTTACTCCAGTCTTTTGGATTTGCTTCTGAAATACCATTTTTTGGGTTCTTAACCAGTGGCAATTATGAAAACCCAAGCTACGTATACAAAATTTGATTGGTTGAGTGAATGAGTGATGGCATGAATGATTGGTAGGTGATGCCAAGTGTTCCAGGGGAGTTACTTTCAACCTGCAATATTCACCGAGGAGTTTTATGGAGAAGAAATTCACTCAAATGTTTGTTCTTCATTACTCTTTTTGACTACTAATAGACAGAGGAGTAGACAAATGACAGCATCCTTCTTCTCCTTCAGGTGAAACCAGACAGAGCTATGGTTAAAGATGAGCCGATAATAAGCAATAGATAGGTTTCTTCTGTCATTGGGGTGGGGTGGGGAATCCTGTTGTGGCCCGCCAGTGGCCAGGCTAGCAGCAGATTGAGACAGTGAGGAGGTTGGGGAGGAACATGGGCTAGTCCTGGAGTCTGGGGAAGGCTCAGATGAGGGCTCTGAGTCGGAGGCAGAGAGGGGGCCAAGGCTATCTGGTAGTTCTTTGCTGCGTCTGGAGTCTCCAGAGTCTGACATTAGTGAGGCAGAAGAACAGTGGGAGCCTGTTCCCAGTGTGCGCATGCTCAGAGCTGCCAGAAGACAGGAATAATTAAGAAAACAGGATCGACTTGGAAGTAAGGCTTGGAGATGATTGGCCCATCCTATAAGACATAAAACAGAAGCGAACGGGGCGAGAGCTTTTGCAGGTAGCAATTATTTCATCTGGTCAGTAAAAGCTTTGGAAAAGTTCTGTTTGACTCTGGGCTAAGTTTGGCCTTGCCCTGCATGTGGCAATTAGTTCTCTGGCAGCATTCCAACGGAGATAAAGTGGGTGTTTGTAAGCACTCACCTGAAAGACTGTTTGAGAAGCCATTCGGACTGGGAATGACAATAATTCACAGCCGTATGAATTAAAGAGGTATGCCGGGACTAAGATTGTGCTGTATACTTTCTAAGGAAGCCTAGGTCAGAACAAATCCATACCTAGAAACATTCCAGTTGTACACACATTCACTTCTCATCTAAAATGCTCAGCATGGCTGCTTGATTTAGATGAAATTCCTTGGCATTGTTAAGAGCAGCCTGCTGTACAATTATTACATTGGGGGTGGGTGGGTTTTTTATTATTATCATTTGCTGGGTCCCCTTTGAAGGTTTTCATGGATGAAAGTGTTAAACTGGCAGCCCAACGTACCCGAGGCTGCAGGCTCATTGTTCGTAACAGTACATTTCTGGGTTATTTATAAACTTCGCATGTGAAGTTTTGGGTGGGTGCAAGTTTAGGATTGTTATTGAGTCGATTTTGCTGCCAGGAGAAATTTATGCTTTCCTAGCCTACTTCAAACCTATATTGTTTGATTTAATCACACTGGGTAAAAGCAGCTGCAGTCCATTTGCTTTGAGTCTAGGGATATGGCTTACCTGCCAAAGAGTATAGCATTCTGAAGGGGCAAAGAACAAGGATACTGGTTAACAATGAGGAACCTGAACAAAACAGTCCATTAAGAATTGCTGAACATATATTACAGAGGTAAAGATGCTTGATATAACTCTGCAATAAGCCCCCAGGAAATAATTCAATAGGGGTGGGGGATGGATGGTACCACCCCCAGCTGCAACGGGGGGGGGGGGACTTATCACTTGTGCTGTATACAGAACTCATTTTAAGTTTAAGTTTACAAGGATTAAACTGAGCTAAAAACTTGTTTTTGGGTTATTTGTATGCAAGAAGGGTTGGTATGTGGGTATATATGTTTAATTTTCCATTTAAATAATGTAGGACAGGGGTTCTCACTCTTTTCTTCACCATGGACCCCCTTTAAATATTCTTTGTGGCCATGGACCATGGCCAGGGACCCCCAAGACTTAATTCAGGATTTAAATCATAACATTTCTTCAAGCCTTTGCAGACCCCCCTATGATGACATCATGCCCCCCCAGGGGTCCTCAGGCCAAGAACCACTGATGTAGGATTATTAAATATAATGACATCCTTCATTTGTTGTCCAGCATGATATAGATCAACCCTATAACCAGGGGTGAAATCCAGCAGGTTCTGACAGGTTCTTGAAAACCAGTAACGGAAATTTTGAGTAGTTCAGAGAACTGGCAAATACCACCTCTGGCTGGCCCCAGAGTGGGGTGAGAATAGAGATTTGCAATATCCTTCCCCCAGGAGTGGAGTGGGAATGGGGATTTTGCAGTATCCTTCTCCTGGAGTGGGGTGGGAATGGAGATTTTGCAGTATCCTTCCCCTGCCACACTCACTAAGCCACGCCCACCAAGACACACCACGCCCACCAAGACACGTCCACAGAACCGGTAGTAAAAAAAAATGGATTTCACCACTGCCTATAACTCTTAATGATGCTTTCTTAATGGAACTTTAATCCATCAGTCACTGGTTCTTTGGACAACTCACAGGAGAAGAAGAAAATAAAATACACATTGAAAAAGAGTCTTTAAAGTACACATTCAAAGAAAATAATATCTTTTTTTCATTTAATGGAGGTGTCTTTATTTTTCTAAAATTGTGTCAAGTACCCGCTAGGTTTATACTATAGTCCTAATTGATTTTTTTACATTAAAATGGCAGAGAATGACCCTGACTTTTCTGCAGCTAAGGTCAAAGTAGACTTAGATAAAAATAATAATGGCTCTGTGGGTTGTCATAACCCGAAATATTTAGTAAGGAGGAATTGGTTGGTTAGTTCTTAAGAGATACAAAATAAAGTTTTATTGTGGTGAGGAAAAGTGACCCAAGATTAAATTCTGCCTTCTGTAGGTCTGTTATTTCATACAAATAAAGGGTTTCGTTTTCTGCATCACATTAAATGATCCTTTAAATGGCTGACTTTTATGCACATTAAAGTAAGAAGCAAGCTGATAATGTTCTTCAGAATTATATGGAGTGATTTTTTTACTTTACTTTTTAAATGTAGGTTATTCTGTTGGCAAAGTAGGTCAGTCTAGCTGAGTCACTGTTACTTTGAAGCTAGCAATGGTTAAATTTCTGACTGTGGCTTCAGAGCTTGTATCAGTGCAGTTACTGTTCTGTGTTAAACCATTCAATTAAAAATACCATTTCTGTTTGGGGTGCATCTGAAAGATGAAGCAAGCAAAGATTAATGGGTCCATGAAGATCAGTCCTGATGTGATGAAAGTGGAGGCGAAGAGTCAAAGAGGGCATGAATCAAACTGAATTTGGGATTTAAGGGCCAATTGACTCTAAGCCATTCAGAGATAGAAGATTTCAGTTCAACAAGAGATTTGGCAAGGCCTGCTATTGCTTTATTTTGGGGGATTAAAACAGCAGGGAGAAGAGAGCTTTTCAAATTTTAACTGGGTGTTTTTAAGGGTTTCACCACAAGACAAGCAAAATGTTCCTCCTGTCCTACATTTAAGGCAGACATTGCAGGGATGAGAAAGAGATTATCCAGCAAAAAAACTGAACCAATGGCACAAGTCTCTTAAACAAACTGAAAACTTACAGAAACTGTTGATGTCCATCTGGGTTCAGTTCCAAGAAAAACACTTGAAACATGGTGGCTGCTTGGAAAGATGGTTTTAATGGTGGACAGGATCATATGCCTTTTTTTTATTTTAATTTTTACTTTTAATTTTTACTTTTAATTTTAATTTTTTAATTATAAATTAGAGAGAAAAAACAGAAAGAAAACTATAACAAAACAAAATCACATACATACGACTGAGCTTGATTCAACCCCATATATATACAGTTTCTAAGTAACATTACATATCATCATACTACAGCTTCGATTAAGTTTCTCATATTGCATCTTGCATTTGTTAATTTTCTTATATCTAATATTGCCTTATTTATATTTAGCTTGCTGTTTACATATCTATGCTACATGCTTCCCTAACATCTACTTCATGACATTTTTACTTCTATCCATTGGTACCATTTATCCCAGCTTTGATTGAAAGTTGATTCTTGTCTATCTTTAAGAATATATGTTAGTCTATCACATTCTGCACACCACAAAATTTTGTTGATAATCATCTGTTCCGATGGTACTTCTTTCCCTTTCCAAAGTTGCACGTATGCAATTCTAGCCACAGTGGTAATGTGTATGAAAAAGGTACCAGTCTGTTTTCCTTATGCCCCTAGGGTTTATTCCTAAGAAGTAGACCTCTGGTCTCAGTTGGAAGCTGACTCCTGTAATCTCCATAAACCAAACTTTTATCTTACTCCAATAGTTTTGAGCTTGTAGATATGTCCACCATTGGTGATAAAATGTACCCCTGGCTGACCCACATTTCCAACATGCTGAGGTTCCAGGGAACATCTTTGCGATTCTTGCTGGTGATATATGCCATCTATATAACATTTTAAATATATTTTCTTTGAAAGACACTGCCATCGTCATTTTCGCTTTTCTATTCCATATTTGTTGCCATTTTTCCAGATCTAATGAATATCCGAAATTCCTCCCCCAGGCTATCATCGAGTCTTTAACTATTTCCTCAACTACAGATTTGGACAGGAGGAGGTTATATACCTTAGTAATACATTTCTTATCACCTTCAAGAAGGGCCTTATCGAACTCTTGTGGTGAAGTAAAGACCCTCTCATTGGCTTTATCTTTTTGGTATCTTGCTTGAATTTGTGCGTATGCCCACCAGGATCACATGCCTTGAAGACCTTGGGTGTAGGAAAAAAAGGAAGAGATGCTGAGAGTGCCTGAGTTTTATACCCTCTCTGGGCTTTTGAATTTGAGCTTGTATTCTAATTGGTTGTCAGACTCCCACATGGAACCATGCAGGGGTAACTTTGTAGGTTGTGTTTTTGAGTCCCAAGCTTGGTTGCTGGGTGATGATATAATGAAAGGGCTTTGGGATTCCTATTATGGCTCTGCCTGAAGGAGGTAGATCTTAGTTATGTAGAATAGACCGGCCCAGGCCTTAATGGCCCATTGACAAAGGGGTGTGTGTGTGAGTTTGCCTCCCTTTTAGGGGAAATATTCTGCCCTTCTAATATCTCCTAAAATATTTAATTTTTCTAGGAGAGGGGTAGGTGCTAATTTCCTACACTGTTTTAAAAAAAAAACCAGCTCCAATTTTCCCTTTGCTTTTCTGCAATTAAAGAATGATTAGTAATACTGTACGATGACTGCCCATGTATTCCTCCCTTCTAAAATGATCTCTCTCTGTCAGGGACCCCATGGAGCTCTGGCATTTCCGCTTTTTGAAAGGATGTTTTCTAGGAGAGCCAAGTGGGAATCACCTATTGAGGGGCTGATAATTGCCTCGGGCCTAGGCTCTGCTGATGGCCAGGAAGTGCTCAGCAGCTTAATCAGTTCTTAATGAGAGCTACAGACTCACACAAATTAGTAAACAAGCTCTTTCCTCTAGCAATCTGGTCTTTACAGATCTAGAAACAGAAGGAGCTCCATTCATTCCTGCTTGGTTGTTTTGGATGAAATATCCATCTGGTTCAGTTCCAAGCTGGGAGAAAGACACTGGAAACATGTCTGGCTGATTGCAAAGATGGTTTATTGATGAAGCAGAAGCACATGGGTTTGTGGTTCTGATGCAGCTGAGAAAATGGAGTTGAGAGTGGGGTGTGGGGTTATACCTTCTTTGGGCTTTGTATTTGAGCTTCCTGTTCCTGTGCAAGAATATGTATTCTATTGGCTGTTATCAGATTCCTATGGGGTCATGTGAGGGTCATAGTTGGCTCTATAGGCAAAAGAGGAGATGCAAATCCTAGGTGTTTGTCTGAGCTAATTTGGTTGAAGTTTGCACTGCTCTGGGGGTTATGAAATGAAGGGGCTTGTGTTCTGAAAGCAATTCCTGTTGTGTCTAATGACTTTGGTCCTATGTTGGATCTTGGGTGTGTGGGGGAGAGGGAGCTGCTTCTAATTCTACCATTCTGCCTTTGTTTCAAAATATCCTGTCTTGAATGGATTACCAAATCTGCATTTCTAAAAGCTCAGTTTCTGCTTGGGGGCAGGAAGACTGGGGCTGCTTCCTGCCTCTAAAAAAAATCATGTTTCTCCATTTCTCTTTTAGGGAAATATAATATTCTACCTTTTTTTTAATATTTCCCAAATATTTCATTCTTCTGGCAGGTAGGTGCTGACTTTCTACTGTTGAACAGTTAAATCAAAAAATGAAGAGAACATAAGGGCTGGTCATGGAAAAGAGGCTGCTCTTGGTCTCCTGTTGCCACCACTCTCCCTGTCTCTGCCCTCCATCTGCCAGAGAACAGAACAGAATAACAGTGTTGGAAAGGACATTGGAGATCTTCTAGTCCAACCCTCTGCTCAAGCAGGACACCTTATACCTGTGATGGCGAACCTATGGCACACGTGCCACAGGTGGCACACAGAGCCCTCTCTGGGTGCACATGCGCTGTTGCCAGCTGCTCTTTCAGGTTCCGTCACATGCATGCACACCAGATAGCTGTTCTCATCTGGGTTCCGGTGCTCCGGTGCGCTTCAGTTTTGGCACTCACTGTCCCATACCATTCTGTCCAATCTTTTCTCAAAAACTTCCAGTGATGGAGCAGCACAGCTTCTGAAGGCAAGTTGTTCCACTGATTAATTATTAACTGTCAGAAAATTTCTCCTTATTTCTAGGTTGGTTCTTTCTTTGATTAGTTTCCATTCATTGCTTCTTATCCTCCCTTCAGGTGCTTTGGAGGATAGATTGACTTCCTCTTCTTTGTGGCAGCCCCCTAGATACTGGAACACTGCTATCATGTCACTCCTAGTCTTTCTGTTCATCAGACTAGACATACCCAGTTTCTGCAACCATTCTTCATATCCTTTAGCTTGCAGTCTCCTAATCATCTTTGTTGCTTACTTTTCAGCTTACATTTGCTACAGCTGTGAATGAATGTCTTATGGACACTTTTTGAAGTTAGACTTCATGTAGACCAAAGATAACATGTGATTTTGGGGCAGGGGTGAAATCTAGCAGGTTCTGACAGATTCTGGAGAACCAGTAGCGGAAATTTTGAGTAATTCGGAGAACCAGCAAATACCACCTTTGGTTGGCCCCAGAGTGGGGTGGGATTGGAGATTTTGCAATATTATTTCCTCAGCAGTGGGGAGGGAATGGGGATTTTGCAGTATCCTTCCCCTGGAGTGAGGTGGGCATTGAGATTTTGCAGTTTCCTTCCCCTGCCACACCCACCAAGCCACACCCACCAAGTCACACCACGCCCCCAAAAGCCACGCCCACAGAACCGGTAGTAAAAAAATTTGGATTTCACCACTGCTTTGGGGTTGTGGACTGCTCTTGGGTGCTTTGGTGAACTGTGATCGTTTTTGTTTCTCAATGACCAAGGAAGGATATCATTCTGTGGATACTAATGGATCCTGCATTTAATGCTTCCTCTCCAGAAGAATCCCCCTTCCTGTGTTTATGTGTTTGTCAGTGGTGGGTTGCTATCGGTTCTCCCTGGATCGGGCGAACTGGTAGCGGCGGGAGGCTTTGTCCACCCGCCTGGATGTCTCTGCGCATGCGCAGAAGCCCATGGGCAAACCGGTAGCAGCCGAAATTGAAACCCACTACTGGTGTGTGTGTGTGTGTGTGTGTGTGTGTGTGTGGGTGGGTGTTTCTCCTCTGTCTCTCTCTTGCTGAAACAAGCAAACATTGTTTGGTTTCCCTTTTGGATGTGAGCTTCAATACAATATCTTGAGATCATAAAATGTGACTAACCCACAGTAAACCAACAGTATTTTATTTTACAATGGACAAGTTAACTCTTAAGTATGCATCAAAATGCTCCTTTGCAGAGCTATGGATAAAATCTCAGAATGATCTCTATCAGAATTGTACCAATTCCAAGTTCATTGCTGTTATTCTTCCCCGTTGCTGGGACTCCAAAATTCTTCTCTCTGTAAATAATGTTTTCTTTAACACAACATTATTTTTAACACAGCCGTTTCCCAGTTTAATGAATAACCACAGGTCTCTGAGCCGATTTTGATCAGGATTTTTTTCCCCAGTGCCTTTGCTTTCATGCCATTAAGGTTTGCCTCCGAAAGAGAATAAACCACCCTGTGTTCTGCTCCAGTGAAAAATAAATCGCTGGGGTATACCGCTGGCAAATCGGCTTTTCTCTGTAATTTTTATTGTCTCTTCGGTTGGCATTTTGCACAAATTGCTTTGCCAGCCATACTTCATTGACTCCCAAATGAAATTAGTTACAATTTAGTTACCTGCTTATGCAAAGCATGGAAGTGTTTTGACCCTGGAGTTCTCTCTTACTTTAAAGCGCACGGATAAAACTAAACTGATTCGTTTTGGCAGTTTCAATTTCAGGGTGTAAACTGGGAGATGCAAAGCCAGATCAAGCATGGGACAAAGGTTTAACTCTGTTCACCACAATATTGTCAACGTTCAGGCTGAATATTGTACACTCTAGAATTTAAAAAGGGAAGAGGGAAGCAAAGCTATATCTTTACAGCGGGTTTTTTTCCCCCCAAAACTAGGCAGCTTTAAGATATGCAGACTTCAACTCCCAGAATTCCCCAGCATTCAATACAAGCAGAGTGGGCCTTGGGATAATTGCTTCTGGATAGGCGAGGTTGTGCAAGAATGCACAAGTTGATGGAAAGGATGCATGAGTGATTGGAAAGGCAAGGCATGAGTGCAACAAGGCATTGGGACGGGATGTGGGTGGCTGAGGCAGCACAAGTGTAGAATGTCTAAGGCAGGGAATACGGGTAAGGGAGAATTAACCGAGTACCTTGTGACATTCCCTGCCGGTTTCCCCATTGACTTTCTTGTGGGAGAGCTGGCAGGGAAATTGGTAAACTGTGATCCCATGACTTTGGGACACTGCAAGCATTGTAGGGATGAGCCAGTGGCCAAGTGCCCAGTTCACAATCATGTGACTTTGAGGGTGCTGGGAAGACCAGAACTTTGAGAACTGGTCACAACCACCATTTGTCCAGCACCTGTCATAACTTCAAATAGTTGCTGAACAAGTAGTCGTTAACCAAGTATTACCTGTAGAGGTAGTCCTCGATTTATGACCACAAATTGAGCCCAAAATTTCTGTTGGTTAAGTGACTTTTGCCCCATTTTACAACTTTTCTAGCCATGCTTGTTAAGCGAGTCACTGCAGTGGGTTCAGTTAGTAACATGGTTGATAAGTGAATCTGGCTTCCCCATTGACTTTGCTTGTCAGAAGGTCGCAAAAGGAAATCACATGACCCTGGGACATTGCATTTGTCATAAATCTGACTCCGTTGCCAAGCATCTGAGTTTTGATCAGATGACCATGGGGATGCTGCAACAGTCATAATTGTGAACTCATAAATCACTTTTCTTAGTACCAGTGTAACTTTGAACTGTCACTAAATGAACTGTAGATCTGTACAACTGTAAGTATAGAACAATCTATATTTGGATGTCAGCACCGGTCCTCTCCATCCTATATCCCCTATACCAAATAGCTATGGAGCTGAAGAGAATTGAGATGGAATATTGTTTGTTCTTGGATCTGAACACTTCAACCTAGGCATATGATGATCAATAATAAACTTGATCGCATGAACAGGCAGTAACATGGAAATCCTTTGGTTGTGATTAGGCAGATCAGCAACAACAGTATCAGAATGCATGTTACCTCCAAAATAATCAACCATGTTGCTGAAAAAAACTTGAAACACCTGGAAAAATAATCCCACAATCTCATCAAATCATTCTTGCATTAAATCTTTAAACTATTGTGAAATGTCCACATCTCTTTGACATTTCTGGCAATTTTTTTTAAGAGGGTGCCCTGGGCCCCAAAATGTTGTGAATTGCTGATTTCCTTAAGTTGGAAATGTGTTCGTTGCCATCATCTATTGAGGATGTGACTCTTCCTTGGGAGACTGATTAGATTTACTCAATAAGTGCGATGGCTGAAAACATGATATTATGGAATCTGTTTCCTGATGGATAAGAATACAAATCTTTTCGTCTCAGAATTTACTCAATATAGAGAATTGCCCCCTGATTTATTTATTTATTTATTTGGCCAACCTTTTGCCTTGATCTTGTTTGAACTTGTACTCTGATTCCAATGAACACAAGTTTGCTGTGAATAGCTTACTATTGATTATTCATGCGTGACCACTATATGTTGACTTAGCACACGTTTTTCAGTCACAGCTACGGGGGAAGCAACAGCGCAGGGAATAAAAGATAGATCATTAACTTCCTTCGGTCTAGGGAAAAGTAGGTTATCAGTTCTTCCCTTTGCACATTGCCTTTTTATCATGTAAATAATATTCCTCCCACGTTATAGAAGATACACAGGGGAAGTAGAACTGGAGAAAGTGATCCAGTTTGGATTGTGAAGCTAAACTGGCAACAATCAGATATTTAGGATTTATTTCTTGTCAACTAAAAAGGTTCTACCTAGTCTCAATTCTTCTTCTTCTTGTGTCATATCCATCATCGGACGTCGGTGATCATGTTGACGATCCTATTTTTATCAACAGCTGCACAAAAAAGTGCTGCTGAATTTTATCCAAACCAGTCCCTTAGATTTTGAAGCCATGATGTTCTTCTTCTGCCTGGACCTTGTTTGCCTTCAATCTTTCCTTGGAGGATTAAGTGAAGTATGCCGTATTTTTCTGGGTGTCACATCACATGTCCGAAATATTCTAACTTTCGCTTTTTAATGGTTTTGATGATTTCCCTTGGCTTTGCCAGGCAGCTTATCCCCTCCTCATTTCTGATTTTGTCAACCCAACTTATATAACAGTCTGAACCCAGTCTGAATAAGAAGGTTTATTTAAACAGGTCTGCATACTGTTGCATCTGTATGATAGAACTACGTAATTACAGGTCAGTATCTTAGAATCAGGTCAGACTATATTCAATGGAAATAGGCCATCTTTCCAGGCCTGTACAAATGCAAACGGATAACTCTAATGTTCCTTAACGTAACTGGGACATTTAATTAGTTAGTTCAGGAGTCACCAACCTGTGGGCTCTAGCCCACTAGTGGTCTGTGAAGGGATTGCAATGGGGCCATGGAAATGGCCAACGAGCATGTGCACATGCACATCCTTACTTACATGAGCAGCAGGCAAGCACGCATCCATGCTCCGTTTGTGTGAATGGCAAGCACACGTGGACATGTACGTTTGACGGCCACTCACACAGAACCATCCCCCTCACTCCACCAGTCTGCAAAGCCAGAAGCATTGGGGAATTCTGAGTTGGTTGGTTGGTTGGTTAGTTACATTTATATAATCCTTATCTTATATCAAACACTGAGCATCTCCCAGTTAGGAAATCCCATAATATCATAAAATCTCATCTTAATGCTGAAAACTTTGGCCCAAATGAAATAGACTTTGCTTTGAGGCTATAAATAAGATGAGAAACCCTGAAGGCAATTAACCTAATCCTTGCCAGTCTTCAAGGCTTCTTTCACATCTAATATAGGGACTCGCCCCAACTGATTCTTGAAGATACCCCTTACAACTTTTAACCCAGCCAGCTATACTTTGATTCATCATCCTTCACCATTCATTACTCTGACTATGACTGAGAGCTGATGTTCACAATACCTGAGAGTCAATGTAATACAGAAGTAAACATGTGGAACCAGCTCAGAGGAAACTGGGGGTCCACTCAGTCATGAAGCTCACTGGATAATTGGATGCTAATCTCTCTCACAACAGTCTCAAGATGTGCTGTTGCAGGAGAAGCCAAGGGGAGATGTTCCATACATGCTGCCATGAGTTCTTGGGGATAAAAAGACATCCTTTGAGTTGCGCTCAAGACCTGGTTCAGAAATATATCCATTGCTGGTTTGCTTCCAGGTCCAATTCAAGGTGTTAATTACCACCTTTAAAACCCTTTATGGATGGGTTCAGGTTTCCTGAGAAACTGTCTCACCCCAATGAGATTGGCCCACCCCACTTACACCAGATCCCACTGTTCAAGGAAATCCAATTGGCAGGGTCCAGGAAGATCCTTTCTGCCATGGGTCCCTTCCTCTGGAACCTCATCCTCCCCTTGAGATGAGATCTGCCCCCCCACTCCCCACATCTTCTTGGTCTTCAGGAAGCGCCTTAAAACCTGATTCTGCCCATCATTCTGGGTCCCAATGATGGCATACTGCAAGTGGTTAGAAGATTAAAAGAAGATTCCACCTCCACCCTGTTGTATCTTGGCTCCTTCCATGGCTAATTTTTGCTAATTTTAATGTTAATATTTATCATTTTAATGTTTTATATTGCTGTAACTCACCCAGTCACTTGATAGCAAGATGGGGGGGGTATAAATTTAATGGAAGGAAGGAAGGAAGGAAGGAAGGAAGGAAGGAAGGAAGGAAGGAAAGAAAGAAAGAAAGAAAGAAAGAAAGAAAGAAAGAAAGAAAGAAAGAAAGAAGGAAGGAAAGAAAGAAAGAAAGATCCATGCAGTTTTCTGGTTTTTATTTAGTTTGTCAAACATGTACGAGATAACAGGTATAAGTATAAACATGGACATGAGCACATGAAATGAGTACAAATAAATGGGATCAGTAGGACAGGGGTGGTAGGCATGCTGGTGTATTTATGCACCAGTGGTGGGTTTCAAAATTTTTTACTACCGGTTCTGTGGGTGTGGCTTAGTGGGCGTGACATGACTTGGTGGGCGTGGCTTGGTGGGCATGGCAGGGGAAGCATACTGTAAAATCTGCATTCCCTCCCCAATCCAGGGGAAGATTACTGCAAAATCCCTATTTCCTCCCAATCAGCTGAGACTTGAGAGACAGAGAAGAGATGGGGGCGGGGCCAGTCAGAATTTTTACTACCGGTTCTCCGAACTACTCAAAATTTCCACTACTGGTTCTCCAGAACTGGTCAGAACCTGCTGAAACCCACCTCTGTTATGCACGCCCCTTTCCAGACCTCTTAGGAATGGTATGAGGTCCACGGTAGACAGTTTAAGATTTCAATTCCCTGGCTGAAGAATTTTGTGAGTTGAAGTCCACAAGTCTTAAAGTTGCCAAGTTTGGAGACCCCGATCTAGAGCGAGGCGATTTTCTGATTTCCAATTAATTCAATACTAGCCCTCCTGAGCTTCCACGTGTAAATATGATCAGATAAGGGCTTCTATCTGCTGAGGATCATGGAAAGATTGATGGTGGTGGTGGTATTGATGATGATTACCTATAGGAAATGCATCTCTGGTGTTCAATGAATCACCTATAAGCTCTTATGCAACAACCTGCCCCGGCTCTCACTTCTACATATTTTGGATCAGGAGGATGTTCAGGAGAGTGTTTTAGACAGACATTTTCAAATTTAACATCTCCCAGCTGGAATTTTAGATTGAAGAGAAAACTCCTGAAGAATTTGGGACTGGTAAAGCTTCTCTCATCTTTTAGCCCCAGAAGTTGGCAAATTTTCCCAGCCTTTAGGCAAGGGATAGTACTGACTGTCTAGAATCAGGATAGAGCAAAATATCCTTATGCCGCTTTGTGCTTTCTATTGTTTTGTTGCATAAACAATGTCATAAGCCAAAGTAAGCACAATCTCCGATTTATTTTCCTTTTAAAAATCAATACAAGCCCTAGAAAATCAGTCTGATTCTCTACTGCTCTCTAGTGCCGGTATTAAAAAAATACACGTTCAATTAATTGATTTCAAGATTTCCTTTCCTGTTGTTGAATATACTCTTAAAATAGCTGTTTATCCCCCAGGTATGCTATGTATCTGTCTCCTGGAAGATCAAAACTTCTGCCTTCCTCGAAATGCATGTAAGGAAAAGGAAGGAGGAAAAGCTAATAGGTGTATCATAAAGAGTAGGGGGAAAAATCAGTCAGGAGCCACTATCTGCTGCAAGACCGTAAGATTCTCCTACACATCCTGAGATCATTGAAGGGATAATAATGATCGTGGAGCTACAAGCTCTGCTTATTGCTGGAAGCAAGAGAGGGGACTTAAAATCCACACACTCTTATCCTGACAGTTCCTGACAGCTTTTGTTTTATAATAAGATATCCAAGTTTTATCTCAGCACTTCTTTATAAACCCAGTGCAGAAATAATCTCCATGTTCTCTCTCCCCTCAAGGGGGTTCAACAGATTTCAGTGACTATTCCAGACATTCAGGAAGGAAATCAACTAGCCCACATCAAGGACTGGGTAACTTCTGTTCCTTGAGGCTTCTAGTCTTTCACTTCATGAGAAGTAAATCAAATTTTGTAAGCTGAAGGCCCAGAGTCTCACCGGCAGAGGGGAAGAGACAATTGATAGACAATCCTTGGGATCTGAGGGAATATTTCACAAGATTTGGGATACATCAGTTCTAAATCGGGGTTTACCGATCAGTTCAATCATTTCTTATACATATGCCACGGGCAGGAAACTGCAGTAGTGATTTTGCCCATCATCCCTCCAATATTTGGCTTTATGAAGTGGCTTTGAAGACACAGCTACCCAAGTAAAGTTCATAGTAGAAATGGTAGGAGACCAGGGGTGGGTTCTACTTACCTTTATTACTGATTCGCAGAGGGGCTGCGCGCTCTTCAGCGCATGTGCAGAAGCGTTTTGATGACGTCGGGGTCAGTGGGTGGAGCTTCCTGCCAGTTTTACTACTGGTTCTGTAGAACCGGTGCGAACCGGAGGCAACCCACCACTGTAGGAGACCCATCCTGGGTTTATACATTCAGTGCAGCACACTTTAAAAGACTGCTTGGCACACCAAACACAGAAAGAAGATCAGTGTGTACAGACTTGTATGGCCAAGATCTTCCCTTTAATTTCCAGAACTGGGTGGTTGGGGATGGGTGGGGGTGGAAGATGTCCATATAAGTAGTAGCCAAAATTGTGGAAACCTTTTGGGAAAAGTGTATTTTCTAAAACTAGCTAATAACACCATTCTTTTTTGGGATAGTACTATAAAATTATATATCCATGGAAAGATAATTTAATGAAGAATGTAATGCAATAACTTTTATGAAGGATTTGCTATTAGAATAGCAGTTACAGTATGAAGAAGAAGAGTGAAACACATAGAAAAAATGTCAAATTTACAAAAATTATCACCATAGAAAAAATGAGATATACAAAAATTATCACGTCAATTGGGTAACTTAGTTGGGTAACCTTTAGCATGAATTACGGCCTTACAACGTCTTCCCATGGAGTGAACCAAGTCTTTTAGTTCTGCAGCTGTTATAATGTGAAACCAAGATTGAATGATTGCTTCTTTTAACTGGGTTTTATTGCTGGGTCGCTTCTGACTAACATGTTTTTTAGTTGGCTTCAGTGGTGGGTTGCCCCTGGTTCGGACCAGTTCACAAGAACTGGTAGTAAAACCGGTGGGAGGTTCCGCCCACCGACCCCAATGTCATCAGGGAGCTTCTGCGCATGCACAGAAGCGCGCACAGCCCCGTTGCAAACCGATAGTAAAGGTAAGTACAACCCACCCCTGGTCGGCTTCATAGATTTTTAATTGGGTTATGGTCTGGGCTATTCCCAGGCCATTCCAGCAATGGAATATGATTATCTTGAAACTCCCAAAAAAGTGGGAGTCAAACTTCAAAAATACACTTTTCCCGAAAGGTTTCCACAATTTTGGCCACTACTGTAAGTAGTCCTTGACTTATGACCATAATCGGGGCTGGGAATTTCCATTGCTAAGCAAGGTGGTTAAGTCAGTCGCCCTCGATTTTATGAGTTTTGCCACCGTTGTTAAGCGAATCACTGCAGTTAAGTGAATCATGCAGTCATTAAGCAAATGAGCTTTTCTAATTGTCATTGCTTGTTGTAAGCTGGCTAGGAAGATTGCATATGGTGATCACATGACCCTGGGATGCTGCAACTGTTGTACAATACATGCTGGTTGCCAAGTGTGTGAATTTGAATCATGTGACTATGAGGCTGCTGTAATGGTTGTAAGTGCAAGGATCTGTCATAAGTCACTTTTTTCCAATGCCATTCTAATTTTGAGCAGTTGAATTAAATGAATCAGTGGTGAAATCCAAATTTTTTTAGTACCGGTTCTGTGGGCGTGGCTTGATGGGCATGGCAGGGGAAGGATACTGCAAAATCTCCATTCCCACCCCACTCCAGGGGAAGGATACTGCAATACCTCCATTCCCTCCCCACTCCTGGGGGAAGGATATTGCAAAATCGCCATTCCTATCCCATTCTGGGGCCAGCCAGAGGTGGTATTTGTCGGTTTTCTGAACTACTCAAAATTTCCGCTACCAGTTCTCCCGAACCTGTTAGAACCTGCTGGATTTCACCCCTGAAATGAATGGCTTTAAGTCAACCTGTACTGTGTTAATCAGTGTGTGGAAGGATAAACGATGTGTTTATTTAGACGTTCCCACGAATTCAACAAAATCCATACTTCGTTTCATAAATTATAGTGCTTGATTGGCATATCAATTTCTGAATGTGTACCTCCCATATATGTACTCTGTGTAAAGTCTACTACAGGACAATCCTCGATTTACAACAGTTCATTTAGTGACCGTTCAAAGTTACAATGGCACTGTAAAATGTGACTTATAACTGTTTTTCACACTTATGACCATGGCAGCATCCCCACAGTGATGTGATCAAGATTCAGACGCTTGGCAACTGACTCATATTTATGATGATTGCAGTGTCCATGTGATCGTCTTTTGCGACCTTCTGACATGCCAAGTCAATGGGGAAGCCAGATTCACTTAACAACTGTGTTACTAACTCAACAACAACGATTCACTTAACAACTGTGGCAAGAAAGGTCATAAATTGACCTTGCCTTTCTTAGCGACAGAAATTTTGGGCTCAATTGTGATCGTAAGACAAGGACTACCTATATTCTTTTTTAATATGGATGCTAATTGTGATGACAGAACAAAATTTGTTTACCTAATTAGTGCTTAAATCTACCATGGTATACAACTCTAATGTCTATTCAGTTAGACCTATCTCTTGGGCTAATTACTAGCTAGCCAGCACAGTTGAAAGATACATTTTTTTTTAAAAAAAAAAAATCTGAAATATGAAGTTCATCAGTAACACTATCATGATAGGATACCTTCATATAGATTGCTAAAGATATTGCAGTTTCTAATCAGAATGGCATTCTTGAAAGTGCAGCTTAAGCTAAGATTCAGATCATTATTTTATATCAAACTGAGAAATCAATATCCATGTAACCTCCCCTTAAAGCCTATTTAGCAAATATGTACTGTTTGCTTTCATCTAACCCTGTGAACAACGTTATCAATTCTGTAACTTAAGCAAGATGTGAAAGGAGCATTTTTGCAAGCAAACAATAGAATTTCTTTTGTACCTATTTGGATTGAGATTCAGGTTTGCTTTAGTTAATAAGTTGGACTCCTAGTTAATAAATGTTAACTGTAACACTGAATGCAATTCCACGCGGGCTGAGAACAACCAATCATAGGACGTTGTGCAGTTATTCTGATTTTCTCTTCTTTATTCATTTTCTCTGTGTTAAAAAGACAACTTAACAAGCGAAGTTTGTTAAAAAATGCAGAAAACTGCATCTTGCTTGGATGGCCTATAGAATCTCTAAAACCTCAGCGTGAGTATCTCAAAGGTGCTTTTTCCAAAGGGCAACTGGACTATGCATTTTTTTCCTTGAGGAAGGAGACATTTCGCTTCTCATCCAAGAAGCTTCATCAGTTCTCCTTTGAGACAATCATGACCTGGACGACTGAAAATCTCCATAGACACTCAAGTGTGCATAGTAGAATGCACTGGATGTACTTGTACAGTGATGTCACTTTAATCACCACTTTAAAGGTGCAACTGAAGATACACACTCAAATAAAACTAGTGTGAGAATCCCCAGAAGTTTGTGATATGGTTTGGAGAACAGAACATGAGATCTTTCCCTTTAAAATGCAAAGAATATAAATTACAAATTAGAACCACACAGAAATTTTGGCTGAGATTATTTTTAGGTAAGATTTAAAAGTAGAAATCCCATGGGAATACTCAAGTTGTATCATTTAAGCAGCGGCAGAATTGGTTTTTTTTAGAGTTTCCACACAGGCTTGGTAATTTAATTGTCCAAACCAGCTAATTCTGAGATTCGTGTTTGCCAAAACAATGCCAGCTGATATGCCAGATGCTCCAGTGTTCTAATTGCTGGCTCACTGTTTTCTAATTGCTCGTATTTAATGGAAGCTCAGCTTCTGCATTTGCATCATCTCTGTTTGAGGTTCCAGGAACTTCAGCAAGGACTGGTAGGCAAAGCTGCAGGTTCTGCCTATGACAGGGGTCGGCAACCTTAAACACTCAAAGAGCCACAAAGGTCCTAACCAGAAGCCCCCATTCAATTCTAGAGCCAACCTGAAGTCCGGTTCCCCCACCATAAAGTCTCCTCCTAGCACAGCATCCTTTTTCTTTTACTTGTCCTAACTGAAAGCCCTATCAATTGTGGAGCTGACTGGAAAACCTGCCCCTTGCCATAGAGTCTCTTCCTGGTGCGCCATGCTTTTCCTTCCCATAACCGGAAGCTCCTCTCAAGATTGTGGCAGCAACAGGGAGCCGCAGCAGAGGAATGAAAGAGCCACATGCGGCTCCAGAGCTGCAGGTTGCTGACTCCTGGCCTATGATGACCTAGTTAGAAATAAAAAGAAAGCAGATGAACATAGTAAATAAGGTTGAGTTGTGTAAAAGCTGTTAGTGGACTAGGTCTTGTAAATCAAATCTGCTTGTAGTTTTGCTTGGTGATTCAGAGATTTGGAGCTGCTTCAAATGTTTAAAGATCACTAAAAGGATTATTCACGACTTGGAAATTCTGGTTCAAGAGATCTATGAGAGTTGTGAAAAGCGTCGTATCTGTTTTACATTCATAAAGGGAACCATAATATCTGAAAGTCACTCATCATGCAGAACAATTCCAATTCTTTGAAAATCTCCTCCTGACAGAAATGTTTGCTAGCTTTGTCAGTCATGGACTTCAGGAAAATATTGAAAACCTACCTGTTCTGCCTGGCACAGGTGGAAAAAGGGTATGTTGAAATTGAAGGCAGGATCTGCAGGTGTGTTTCAGGTGTTATTTTTCCAATTTTTATCTTTTGGGGTGCTCCCCTACCTTAAGATAAGGCAGTTGTTCTGTCATTTTTATTTCATTTTTAAAATTCCATTTTAATCCAATTTATCTCAAGTATCATAGTGGGCTGGCTGATTTTTATACATTTGCCTTTCCCACGCAACCGAAATTAGTTACCAAATATTCTAAATGTCTATCAATAGCTCCAACAGGGATGAGGAAAAAAGAAGCGTGTTATCTCAAATTCAGGGTATTCAGGCTACAGCAAAGTTATGAAACAGCTAAAATTGAGAAGCTAATTCCATCTCTGCACAGTAACACAATAAGAGGGGGTGACTTTTTTTAACCATACACAACCACCATGGACCTCCTGGTGTCGTTGAAATTAAAACTGATCCCACACCAATTAATCCTGAAATATGTGCTTGGCTGCCACATGAGAACTGGTCTTTAGTAACTTGTGAATATGGCAATGCTATTTTCAGGAAAGAGTATTTGTAGCTCAAGGTGGAACTGCGAAATCCTTGGTGCTCTCTGAACATGTGCTTTTCTTGGGCATCTAGATTAACACCAACTACCCCAACAATCAAGAAGTAAACAATATCCCAATCAAGGAACCACCAACTCTCTCACCAACACTGAGAGGGAAAGCCACTAGTATATAAAAATAAGAGCAAATTCCACTTCATCCTAGCACTGATGGTGTTATCTAGTTTGGTAATGAAAGATCTGAAAGAAAACCATCAAGTTTAGAGAGCACCAAGGCGCTCACAATCTTCAGGTATTTATGGCATGAAATTACATTTATTCTAGCTTTCTCTTGAATTGTGCATAGATTTTGAAGATCAAAAAGCCTGAGGTGCCAGGAAGTAATTCATTGCACTGGTTTTGTCAAGTTAAGTTAGCTATGATATCTACATATCTCGGAGGACCTCTGGGTAAATGAGATCAAACGATTTGGACTTAGTTCTTAGGAAGCAGAATTTATTCAGAAAGCCAGTGTGATGTTATAGTTAACCTGGAGCAGGAAATCTGTACTCTACTCCACTTCAGCCATGAATGCTTGTTCGTGGCGGTACCTCACCAGCTGGTTATGGTGAAAAGTTGGAATATAGATCTCACAATGAAATGAAATCATACCTTATTGACAAGATAGAAAGTCTAGACCTAAAAAAAACAAACACGGATACGTTTAACCTTTTATTTGTTTACCACAAATAACTTCACATTTATCAAGCTAATACTGCAGAGAAAAAATTTAAAAAAATAATAAAATATCTGTATACTACATCTGTTACAAATATAGAGGAGGTTTTAAGTGGTTGCACATAGGTATCACATGCTCTACACCCAGGGGTGTCCGATCCTGGCAACTTTAAGCCTTCTTCATTCTCAAAATTCCCTAGCCAGCATGGCTGGCTGGGAAATTCTAAGGGTTGAAATCCATAAGTCTTAATTTTGCCAAGGTTGGACACTCTGCTCTACAATACTGTTAATGCATACAGGACTAGAATCCAACACAGATTGCCAGTAATAGTAACTGATGGAAGCTTTTTCTCTATATATCTGAATGTCAACTAATGATATCAAGAATTCCTGTTGAACCAAAACTGCACTGAATTACTACCACTCTAAGACACTGTATGAGAATAAGCTGTGTTAGACTTTGGTAGCCCAAAATCAAGAGGTCTTGATAGCACCTTTTCAGACCAATACACTTCATGAAAAGGCGTGAGATTTTGTGAATTATTGGTCCCTTCATCAGCGGCTGCATCATCAGATGCTTATGCCTTTTTATAAATGTGCTGAGTGTGAAAAGGTACCCCCTAAACCCCTCCTGAATTTCTGCTTTCTAAAATCACCTGACAGACTCTTATTCTGAAGATGTACAGTCCTCCACTTACAAACATTCATTTAGTGATCGTCCAAAGTTATGAGGGCGCTTAAAAAAGTAAGGTACGACTGGTCATTGTGCATAACGACCATCACAGTGCCCCCATGGTCACGTGATCAAAATTTGGGTGCTCAGCAACTGGCATGTGTGTACAACAGTTACAGCATCAGGTGATTGTCATTTGTGACCTTCCCAGAGGGCAAAGTCAATGGGGGGAGCTGAATTTGCTTAAGGACTTTCGGATTCACTTAACTGTGTGTGGGGGGGGGGGGGAAGGTTGTAAAATCCGGCACAACTCACTTAACAAGCACTTTGCTTTGCAATGGAAACTCTGGAAACAATTGTTGTGGTTGTAAGTAGAGGACAGCCTGTACTGGTATCTCTCATAGTTTTTCTAAATCAGGTTTGCTTAGGTAGAAATGGACTCTTATGATTCATTCAGCAGCAATTATGAAATAGTTAATAGCTTATATCAGGGGTCTCCAACCTTGGCAACTTTAAGACTTGTGGACTTCAACTCTCATAGGAATTCTGGGAGTTGAAGTCCACAAGTCTTAAAAGTTGCCAAGGTTGGAGACCCCTGGCTTATATGGTTTCCTAAAGGCTGGGCCTCTTGAAAGGGAGGGAGGGAGAAAGGAAGGGGCATTTTTCTAGGGAAGACAATTGGAAGAAAGAAATTAAGTCCTCTGCAAAATGCTATCCTGTTTACTTGTAGCCTCTCTCACCCCTGAAGCTGACCTGACCGAAGCCAACTTGGAGCTTCAGTGTTGCCACACTGGAGCTGAGGTATAGGAAGGGGGGAATTAGAGATAGCTGGAGTTTTGTAGCCACAATAAAATACTTTCTTTTGGGAACCAAGGACGTTCTCACACCTGGTCTAAGGAAGGAGGAGTGAAGTCACCAAACAACCAGACAGTGTCTTGATTGGACCGTGTGACTGATTGTTTGGGGTTGAGGGAAAACTTTTACTTTTAATTAGGTGAATTAAAAGGCGGGAATCTTCAGTCGGGTTTCATCAGATTTGTGCCAATATGATAAAGCCAATAAAGCTATTCTTTGAGGAATCCATCTGCCTCGGAGTTTTGCTTGCTATGGGTCTATTACTTTGAATCCTGGCAGTCTTATTTGAATGTTATTATTTTTTTGGCTTGGAGGGAAAAATCCCTGTTCCATCATTTGTTGAGTGATTTCCCTTCACGTTCTGACCTACAGACCTTTTCAAGAACCAGAGAACAGCAGTACAAACATACTCCATATATATAAGCCACAATGCAATTTTTTTCAGGTACTTGAACACAGACCTGTAACCAAAGTTTGTTTCATTTAGGAGTTTTAAAAAGTAAATTATGCTTGGAATTGGGCTGCTTTTTCAGTATTCATTTGATATGTTTGAATGAGCTATTATACTAAGTATAATAGGAGCTCCTGTACTGAACGGATGATTGGACTAGATGATCTCTAAGGCCCATTCAATCCTTATGTTCTATAATCCTACCATCCTCTTGTAAATTGGTATTTTTCTTCATTTTCCTTTAACATCCCAGTGTTATTCTTTGGGTATTTTTAATATGCAGATCCCAGGGATATAGACTTAAAATGTTAACACAAACAAAATAAAAAAGTTAATATAAATACGTTTACAGCCCAACATGCTAATTTGGGATAATAACTGGAAAAAGGGACATTCTAATACATTGTCCCAATTAATGTTAGTAGGTCTTTTAATGAGGTATTCATTCCCATATAAATAAAGAAAAAAATAGAGTAGTTATAACGAACAGTATTTTCCAGAATTTCAGTAATTAGCACATAAAAGCAGCAGGCACAGACAGAACATAGCCAAACAAATTCTCAAAAAAAACCCAAACCCTAAACTAAATTAAAATTAATTTCCCCTCGTTGGCTTTCTCATTTTTGTTTTTGTTTTATTCCTAACTAGTGGCAGTAAGTATATTTTGAGCTACATTTTTAAAATCCTGCTGAACTATTGCACAATTTACAAACTGTCATAACACAAGAATACAGGTCACCCTGTTTAGTAATCACAACAGAGACCCGCAATGTGTTCATTAAGTGAAGTGGTCGCTAAATGAAACAGAAACTGTGCTTATGATCGTACTTCAGCCTTCGTTTGCTTTACAGACCTGCAAAAGTTGTAAATGCAAGGACTGGTCATAAAGTTACTTTTTCATCACTGTCATAAACTGCAACTCATTGCTGTACAAGGCAGTCAGTCGCTAAGCAAGGACTACCTATAAGATTATAAGGCAAGGATAGACTGGAGGATGACTTAATATGCTTCTCTACCTTAACCCAATACCGTTAATTTGAAATCAGTGGTTGTCACTAGGAAAGAGAGAAGTGAACATGGTAAATGTTGAAGGGCGTGTGTGTGTTTGTGTGGCATTTTCTTGCTTTAACTTGCTGTTTCACATGCATTGGTTTCCTACGCTTCCAAAGACTTACAAACATTGAGCAAAGGTATCATTGAAAAGAATAATAGAAGGCTGGGTCTCGCTTTGGCATCTTAAGACCTCTGGGTGTCTCTGAATGTGCATCCATATCTTGTGTGTGTCTGTTAAATGGAGAAGGTTAAGCCAACCATAGGGCATTAACACCTGTTTTATTATTTGCTTTAAAAAACAAATAATCATGTTTACTGTAATTCACTACTGACATTTAGTATTGTGATCTTATGGGCCCAAATCGATCACAAGAAATTCACTAGGTGGTCTGTGACCCAAAGAACTCTGGCTTATATTTGTAAGTAAAACTCACAGACTTTGGGACAAGACAGAAAACAAGCTTCTCGTAAGTCAGCTCAAAGGATTACCCAACAGTAGAGAGCTTAATTGCAGGAAAATGCAGGTAGTCCTCGACTTACAAGAGTTTGCTTAGTTACCAAAGTTACAGCAGCACTAAAAAAAGTGACTTATGACCATTTTTTACAATTACATTTCCAGCACCCCCATGATCATGTGATCAAAATTCAGATGCTTGGCAACTGGTTTATACTTATGACCATTGCTGTGTCCCAAGGTCACGTGATCAGCTTTTGTTACCTTTTGACAAGCAGAGCCAATGGGGAAACCAGGTTCACTTAACAACCGGGTTACTAACTTATGAACTGCAGTGATTCACTTAGCAACTGAGGCAAGAAAAGTCGTAAAATGTGGCAAAACTCACTTAACAAATGTCTCATGTAGCAACAGAAATTTTGGGCTCAATTGTGGTCGTAAGTCAAGGACTACCTGGAGTAAAAACAGTTTTTGTCTTCTACCCAGCCTTCAAAGTCTGGGAAGAAGGATATTGGATCTGTGTCTTTATTTGCTGTATGAGAACTGCTTGAGGCCATTTTTTACTAACCTGTTACGTAAGCATCCATATGAAAAACTACCAAATATTCTATGTTAAATATCATAATGTTTTTAATTAGGTGGTTTAAAATCAGCGGGTCAAGCTTTCGCTTTCTTTTTGTTGCAATCAAGCACTGGAAATATTAAAATGTGTTTTTAGAAGCCAGAATTTGGGATCGATCTTTCCATCAAAGGTCATTTGTGAAAATGAGATATATTGCAGTGATGAAAGGCAATTTGTAGTCTTGACTGTGAAAGGTTTTCTTATCATTGCTGATGACCCCACAAAGAAAGAAGAGAAAGAATATTCTTCTCCCGGGGACTCTGCAACAGTTAGGCATTACTACCACATATGTCCTGTCTCCTAACGAAATGTCCCTATTTAAGAAAGAACATGAAGATCATGAACTCAGTTTAATAGTTCTATGAAGGATCAGGAAACTTACTTACTTTCTTTCTTTCTTTCTCTCTCTCTCTCTTTCTCTCTCTCTCTCTTCCTTCCTTCCTTCCTTCCTTCCTTCCTTCCTTCCTTTCTTTCTTTCTACTTTAAAAACACTTTATTTCAGAAAACAGTTTGTCTCAGATCTCATGTTGGGCACAGGGATATTAATAAAATTGAATCAAATGAATATATACATTTGAAAGCTTAACCCTGGCTAGCCAATAGCCAAAATTTTCTGTCTTCCAGAGGTTAGAGTTCCAGAATTCCCCATTACAAATCCCACCACAATCACACAACATGCACCACCAGGTTATCACACCATACATTTTCCCCTTTCCATTTCCACTTTTCCCTACTCTGATTTTATTACTACCGCTTTCAAATTTTGTCACTTTCTTATCCTACGGAAGCCAATGTCTGTAATTCAACGATATGTCTAACCATGGATAAAAATAATACCATTCGTTTTTTTCACCCCTGATTAAAAACAGCCTGGCAGCAAACAAAGTCCCATCTCATCTTTGGAGACAGGACTTAAGAGAGAACAGTCAAAGTCACAGTTCCTTTTGTTCTTTTTAGAAGAGCGACAGCTTCCTCGTGGGTGACCCCTTCCAAGCTCTGCCCATTGACTGCAATGATCTGATCCCCTCTTTTAAGGCGCCCGTCTTCTGCTGCTGCGCCCTGCAATGTTTAAAGAAACAGATTTCATTTTACAGAATTACATATACAGTGTCCAACCCGAGCCACAGGCTATACTATAATGTCTTTTCCTTGGTTTTGGCTTTACAATTGGACTGACCCAGGTGTGGGTTCTAAAAATTTTTACTACCAGTTCTGTGGGCATGGCTTATTTCGTGGCCGTGGCTTGGTGGGGGGGTAATGTGACTGGGTGGGCGTGGCCAACCTTTTTTTAAAAAAAACTTTTAAAAGTATTTTTTCTACAACCTTAAGAGTTTGCAGGAAAAAAAATGCTTTTAGAAGCCTCTGACAATCAGGCAACTCAGCTGGGATCGCCAGAGGCTTTTAAAGGCTTTTTTTTCCCTACAACCTCTTCGGCCAAAGAGGTTACAAGAAAAAAATGCTTTTAGAAGCCTCTGACAATCCCAGCTGAGCTGCGCGATCATCAGAGGCTTTTTAAAAAAACTTTTAAAAGCATTTTTTCGGCCGAAGAGGTTGTAGAAAAAATGCTTTTAAAAGTAAAAAAAAAAAGCCTTTGATGAGGTGGGCAGGGTAAGCGAGCGGTGACTGGGCCTGGACCGATTCGGGGGTGTGGCCAGCCAATGTTATTACCGGTTCTCCAAACTACTACAAATTTTTACTACCGGTTCCTGCGAACTGGTGCGAACCGGGAGCAACCCACCACTAGACTGACCCCAACCAATATAATTCATATACCATGGGAATTTTTGTTACAATGGGGTTCTTTTGTAACAATGGGCTGCTTTTGCACGAGGACAAAATCAGGAATTAAGGTTTTAAATACCCAGTATTCAATTCTTACAACTTGTGATCTTGTTCACCTCAAATATTTCTTCATTAGAGTCCTCTTGCATTAAACAATGAGTTATAGCAGAGAAAACCGTAGGACATTTCCTACGGTTTCTTTAATGCAAATCTTTTTATTTGTGGACAAATTCTGAATAATAAAAAATCTAGGTCACTACTGTGTGTGTGTGTGTGTGTGTGTGTGTGTGTGTGTGTGTGTGTGTTTTACAGAAAGATTCCAGGATGCACAAAAATGAAAGGAGGCCCTGGAGTATACAAATATTAGATGCATGAGATTTACAGAGATAACAGTGCCCTGTATTAAACTACAGATAGTGAAATAGGAGGCATTATCAAAATTTCTGTCTTTTTTTCTTTTTGTTTCCATCAGGCATTCAAGTCAGGGCATCACACATGTAGTGCAAGGTATGCAGGACAAAGTTAACAAGACACTAAAGCAAGGTAAGAGCTAGAGGTGTGACATCTCATACTTTTAGATCAGCAGTTTTCAAACACTGGTACCCAGCAAAGAGTCTACAGGTGTGCCTCTCAGCCAGAATCCCATCTCCCATGACATCACCATAGGTGAATCATCTCTATTTCTTCTTCCCAGCCCAAGCACTGGGATGTCATGGGATTTTGGGTTTTGGTATTTGACAGTCCTGCCTGTGAAATGCATGCTATGAGATGAAAAGGGTTGAAAACCTCTATTCTAGATGGTTTGGATTATATAATACTTTGCCTTTGGTCACACCAATCCCACTTGAAGGCAATGGTTTGCCTTCTGCTGTTTTAGTCATCTACTAATCATTTTAGATAAGGATCAACACAGACTTGATGGTGGCACATAATCAATATTTTAGAGAAGACAGAAAGGACCATGTTGAAGTATATGTCTCGATTTAAAACATAATAACTAGTTAGCTGATGAATTTAGTAACAAGTTCTTACCTTTGCAAATACGGTCTTAACATAAATGGGCAGATCTCCGTGAGGACTTCCATATCCACCTACAATGCTAAAGCCCAAGCCATCAGGTCCTCGATCCAGAGTGATGGTTTTGTATTGAGGGGGCCTATAACAAACACACTAAAGTTGTTTCATTGTTCTGCTCACTGTAGCAATAGATGGGTTAAACATGCTTGATTGTCTAATATGTGCATACATACTGTACATATAGTGTTCGTAAGTATGTGTGTACTGTACTGTACTCTACGTGTGTGTGTGTGTGTGTGTACACACACACACACATATACATATACATATACATATACATATATATATTAAGAATTGTCCTAAAGATGCGAGTTCCAGGTATAGTTGTAGAAGAAGCGATAGACATCACGATCTCCGGAACGTTTAAAAGTTTAAAAAAAAAAATTATTTTAAAACTTGTGCTAAGCTTTCGTTACACGCGCAATGACCAAATTGATCAGCATTATATAAAAGCAAGCAGCTCTTCAATGGTGATTTTACACTCTGACGAAGTCGGTAGGGGCCGACAAAAGCTTAGCACAAGTTTTAAAATAAAAATTTTTTTAAACTTTTAAACGTTCTGGAGATCATGACGTCTATCGCTTCTTCTACATATATATATTTACACATGTAAATAACCTTTAATGAAGATGTCTTCACCCTGCAACGAACTGATTTGGGCTGACAATTCTCATCCTTCTCTTCCTCCTCCTCCACTATTATTTATTACCAGTGTTCTGTATTAAACCCTTTCAATGGCATATTTTTGTTATGTTCACCAAAATAATGGAGCCTCAATCAACTTCCCTAATCATAAAAATCTTGACATTCAAGCTTGCAATAGACTGTAGAAGTCTATTTCAAGTAGAACGGATACTGAATTCAAGTACATTTTCTTACTGTGGATTTGATAGTCAAGTTAGAAAAATCATATTAACCACTATTAAGTTGATAAACTCACCCCAAATCATCCTGAAAGATGCTGCTTGATGTTAGACCAGAAAATGTTAGACTAGATGTTGGTGGATCCTGCTGTTGACTAGTTATGACACTGACATCTCCACCAGCTACAACCTGAAAGTTAGTGTTAAACATAAACAAATGAGTATACAGATCATTATATAGAAGATGGCTACAGCTCTACAAAACAAAAAATGGCTCTGAATTTTTATATTCTATGTTTTAAAGGCATAGAGCTATATTCAATATATATCATCAAACTTCATGAAAAACTCCAAAATGCTCTATATTAAAAGGCATAACTATACCTACAAAAGCAACTGAATGTTTGTTTAGTTTTCTTCTGCTCCTATGTGTGTTTGGCTTGTCTTCATTTCTCAAATAATATACATAGCTAGCTACTGAACTCACTCGCTCATTTCCACTTCCTATTCATCCTGTCCTCAAGATTAAACTAAGCCATGTGTTTTATTGCTATGTATTGCAAGCTTGTTTGGTTTTAACATCTGTGCAGTTTCTCTTCCCTTTTTCTTTTTCTCTCTTATCTCACTTTTTGGCTGAAACATAGGTCTAGGTAGTAATTGTTTTGTGCATGTTACAATGACCATTCAACTAGTGCTTTGCTCAGCCTGTTTAGTTACATAATAATTTCTTTCTGAACTTGAAGAGAAATTCAGAGAAAGCTGCATATTGGATCTGAATGGAGGGAAACCAATAATGCCCTTGAGGTGATGTCCCGGTGCCTGGAGGCCATGCGGATCTGGATGGGGAGAAACAGACTCAGGCTCAACCCGTCCAAGACCGAGTGGCTGTGGTTTCTGGCGTCCCGATATAATCAGTTGGTGCCATCACTGACTATTGGGGGCAAGTCGTTGGCCCCCACGGAGAGGGCTCACAACTTGGGCGTCCTCCTGGATACATGGCTGTCCTTAGAAGAACATCTGACGGCTGTGGCCAGGGGATTTTCTATCAGGTTCACCTGATTCGCCAGTTGCGTCCCTTTCTGGATCGGGACTCCTTATGCACGGTCACTCATGCCCTCGTCACTTCCCGCCTGGAGTACTGCAATGCTCTCTACATGGGGCTCCCCTTGAGGAGCACCCAGAGGCTCCAACTGGTCCAGAATGTGGCCGCGCAGGTGGTTATGGGAGCGACATTGCGGTTCCACGTAACACCTCTCCTGCGCGAGCTGCATTGGCTCCCGGTGGTCTTCCGGATGCGCTTCAAGATATTGGTTACCACCTTTAGAGTGCTCCATGGCTCAGGACCTGGGTACTTACGAGACCGCCTTCTGCCACCGGTAGCCTCTCACCAGCCAGTACGCACAGAGAGGGGCTCCTCAGGGTGCCGTCGGCCAAACAGTGTTGACTGGCGTCCCCCAGAGGGAGAGCCTTCTCTGTGGGGGCACCTGCCCTTTGGAACGAGCTCCCCTGGAGATACAGAGGATCCCGGATTTACTCACTTTCCGCCGTGCCCTCAAGACTTTTTATTCCAACAAGCGGGGCTGGCCTAACTCTTTTTAATTGTTTAATTTTAATTCGAATTTGTTTTTAAAAATAGGGGTGTTTTTTAATTAGTATGGGCCAAATTTATTTAATATGTTTTTTAAATTGTTTTTTAAATTTTATATTGTATCTGTTTTATCTATGGCTGTTCACCGCCCTGAGTCCTTTGGGAGTAGGGCGGTATATAAATCTAAATAAACTCAAACTCAAAATGGGTTCCACAGCAAGCTCATTTCTCAATTATAAAGGTAACTGTTGACCTATGACCGTAAAGGAACCTATTCATTATGATTACAAATGGTGATGGTTATTAAGTGAGATGGGCCCTGCTTAATGACCTCTCCTCCCCAACTTTCCCTGATGAGGCCATTAAATGAATGTTTGGCTCGTTAAATGGGTGCCTTGAGTGTGGGGGGAGGCCCTGGGAAACTTAGCGCAGGTTCAGGTCTGCCTGTACTGGGGTTCCCAAGGCCTTCCCAATCCTCTCAGGCACCCCCTGATCCAATCCCTGCCGCTCAGGATTACTGCAGGCTTCAGCCTGCTCCCAACCCCAGCCACTCAGCCACCCTAAGAAGCCTAAAGCCAGGTAGCGGAAGCTGCTAGTGCACAGGGAGCTATTAGAACTTGTAGGCCCAGGATGGGAAGAAGGCCTGGCCCACAAGCTTGGGTGGATGAATGACTGGGTTGGGAGCAGGCCAAAGCAGGGGTGAAATCCAGCAGGTTCTGACAGGTTCTGGAGAACTGGTAGCGGAAATTTTGAGTAGTTTGGAGAACTGACAAATACCACCTCTGGCTGGTCCCAGAGTGGGGTGGGAATGGAGATTTTGCAGTATCCTTCCCCTGCCACGCCCACCAAGCCACACCCACAGAACCGGTAGTAAAAAAATTTGGATTTCACCACTGGGTCAAAGGCCTGCAAGGAGCTGATGGGATGGGTCGGGGAAAATTGGGGGGGGGGCGGTCAGCCATTGTAGCATCCCTGTGTCAGTCATAAGGGTGAACAACTGGCGGGGGGGGGCACTGCAGCAACCATAAATTTGAAACCAGGTCATAAATAGCTTTTCGTGGATCTTTCATAAGTGAAGGACTACATGTATATCCCTAGGCCTCCATAAATACACATGGCATATAGACAAACACTATTATTATGTCTAGTTGCAAACAGAAACAAGTCCCTAAATAAACACATTCCTGCTTATAATCATTTTTAAACACTTAAATATAGCAATGATATCCAGATTTATGATATAAATGCCCAAGACAGGCTGCCGGTATGATAACATTAGCCATATGCCTGGTTTCCAAATAAAGATGTTTAGGACGTTTTTATTGCAGCTGATCACACAGAGGAATGAGCTTACAGTCATTTGCACAGCAGTGGGTTTGCCTATTTAAAGCAAATTTACCTGTGTGATGATGTGATCAGCTGCAAAATACCTTGTGCTTCAACTTATGCTCCAAATGTACCTTAAAAGACATACTGATTGAAGATTATTGTGTAGCTTTTAAAAGGTACTATAAATATAGATGTAGAGTGTAAAAATGACCTTGATGAAAATACATGTGAACTATTGCCTGGGTACAAGAGGCACTTTTAAGTCCATAACAATGAGATGTGGTTATCATCTCAAGAAGCTTTCCATAGAAGAGAAATGATAAGCCACACAAACTTGGTTGACTTATGCAGATTTAGTGACTTTTTCTGAAGGAAACTTAATTAAAAACAAGGGAAAAATTGGAAAAGGACGGTTTTACATGTCAATGGTTTGCTTATGTTGATGTATTAAAAAGATTTAAGTTTGTATAAGAATAATTTTGGTTTCACAAAAATAAGAAAACTAAATGTGAACTGAATTTGTGTTCTAAGGAGGAGCATGCATTGCCAAGATGTATCAAATGAATATACAAGAAGACTTTGTGATTAAAGTCTACTTCTTTGCGATATAAAATAATGCTACATCAGTGGGAAAACATGTGGAGTATGAGATTACAATTTACTTTGAACTCTAATTTGAAAGATAATTTCTATAATATAATGTATCATTGATATTTAACACCCGATAAATTATCAAAGATGTATCATCTTGTCAAACATATATTGAAAATGTAATCAGTCTGAAAGCATTTTATATCACCTTAAATGTACTTTAACTGAAATAATTCTTAAAACAAATATACAACTGAAACCAGATGTTTTTCTTTTAGATCTGATGGATAAACAGCTGGGAATTGTTCTGTATATAATAACTGTAGTCAAATGTCTTTGCACAGAGATGGAAAGAATGGATACTGAAGTTAATGGAATTGTCTGAGATGGCAAATTTTGACTACCTTAAAGAAAAGACTTTATCTAACTTTCTTTTTCTATGTGGAAACCACTTTTGGATTATTATTTTTTTGCTAAAAACCAATAGAGAATACCGTGTTTCCCCGAAAATAAGACCCTGTCTTATTTTTTTTTGAACCCCGAAATAAGCGCTTGGCCTTATTTTCGGGGAGGTCTTATTATTTTGGGACGGGTGGAGCAAGATTGGGCTTCTCTTGCCGTCTTACCCAATTTCCAGCTCTGTGTTTAAATATTTCCAAGGAAGTCTTATTTTCAGGAGGAGGCTTATTTTCGTGCATGCACTCAAAAGCCCAATTGGGCTTATTATCAAGGGATGTCTTATTTTCGGGGAAACGGAATATAGAATATAAAAATGATATATTAAGTGTGTGATTTGATGATTAAGAGTGTTTATGATTATAGAAATATTGGATATTATTAAATTTTTGATATACATATTTGTAACTGTATCAAAGAAAGGTGAAAGTTATTTCCTTTTGGATTTTTAAAATTCCTTTGCACCTTTTCTTCTCCTATAGTTTTCCTTAATAATTTTGTTTGTTTTTTATATTTTATGTTTTGCAGAAATTTAATAAAGTTTTTTTTTTTTAAAAAAAGAAACTAATCCAGAAAGATGCCTCCCTGATTCTCTGTAGTATAAGAAGGAGAGAAGTAGCCTATTTGCAAGATTCTGTTATTACAATCAATTTCAATAAAAAATAGTTTCAGGCCTCCTGTGCAGTTGATTTCCAGATCTGACCTATCTTATGGGGCTGGCATATGGTTCCAGATAGCCATCACAATATATACATCATAATATGAATACTGTATTTTTAGGACTATAAGACACACCAGAGTATATGATGCACCAAGATTTTGAAAAGGTAAATAAGAAACAAAAGGTTTTTGCCCTCCCTGGCCCCCAGGAGCACTCTGCAGGCCTCCCAAACCCTCTGCGCGTCCCGTTTTTGCGAAAAACGGATGCACAGAGGCAGAGGCACAATTTTCAAGTGGATGGAATAAATCTCAGAGATGCAAGCCATGAGCAAGCAGTGGAAGCCATTCGAAGAGCAGGCAACCCAGTAGTCTTGATGGTACAGAGCATTATAAGCAAACCAAGGGTAAGCATACGAAGAGAGGGGGTAAAATATGTAGAATCATAAATATGCATCCAAAGTTAAGCATTTATTCCAAATTTTGTTAATTTTGAGGAGAACTGAGGCTTCACTTTCTAAATCTTACATCATCTACAAAGCTAAGAGCAGAATTAGTTGAGGTTGCAATTATTCCAGTGGTGAAATTCAAGTTTTTTTACTACCGGTTCTGTGGGAGTGGCTTGGTGGGTGTGGTGTGGCTTGTGGGCGTGTCAGGGGAAAGATACTGCAAAATCTCTATTTCCGTTTTACTCCAGGGGAAGGATACTGCAAAATCTCCATTTCCACCCCACTCTGGGACCAGCCAGACCTGATATTTGCCAGTTCTCCAGAACCTGTCAGAATCTGCTGAATTTCACCCCTGCACAGAGGGTTTGGAAGGCCTGCAGAATGCTCCTGGGGGCTGGGGAGGGCAAAACACCCCCATTTTTGCAAAAAAGGGGCCTGTTTCAGGAAAAACAGACCCGTTTTTGGCCTCCCAAACACCCGTGTCGCGTTTTTGCCCTTACAGGCCCCAGGAGCACTCTGCAGGTCTCCCAAACCCTCTGCACATCCCATTTTTGGCAAAACAGGACATGCGGGACGGGGTTTGGGGAGGACAAAAATGGCTGTATTTGGCATATAAAACGCACCAACCTTTCCACCCTCTTTTAGGGGGGAAAAAGTGTGTCTTATACTGCGAAAAGTACAGTAATTGGAAGATGAATTCTACCACTTGTACATGTTAAGTTGCAGGCAACATTCCTACCTGTAATTCAATGGCGCCCAAAGCATTCTTCAGCAAACTGACAGCCTGGGAATGAGTCATGCCTTCAGTAGATGTTCCACAAATGCTCACAATCCTGTCTCCAACCTGTATGATGAAAGTGAGATATATGTGGGGAGGGGGTGGAGGGGGGAGAGGAATAATCTATCATACCAAATTGTTTCAAAGTCATTAATTAACACTTTCTTTCCCATTAAATTGCAAGCATAAGGGTGTTTCTTAAACAAGCAAAAATTATTATGGTTTCCCAATATATACCGCCAAGCCATTGCACAATGTTAATAATCGGAAATATCTTCCATGTTTCCAAAATTAAAAAGTGGGTCTTGAATATAATAAATGGTGGTTGCTTTAGTTGTAATAAATAACTCATATTTGGTTGGATTTGGGCCTTGTGACATAAAACTATACAACTTAGTGGCTTAGTTTGGTTCTACAGTTAAGACCATAAATGACCCTGCAATTACAATTGTAAATTATGATGTTAAGTAGGGCATTGATGTGAGACCGTCTGATTTAATGACCTTTTTTGCCATGGTTGTTAAGTGAATGTGGTGGTCATAAACCAACTGGTCATTATGGATCATTTTTTTGCCACAAGCCAGAAATAAACATCAGTTTCTGGGAAAAACATTGTAAATAGTAGCCACATTACTGCAGGACACTGCAAACAGTCATAAATGCAGGCCAGTGGTTGAGCACCTGAAATGTGGACATATGACTGTGGGTGACTTGAGTTGTAGTTAGTTTTGGGGGGGATCTGTCGTAATGTCAAACAGTGGCTAAGTCGAGGACTCCCTGTAAGCAAGATAATTACTGGCAATACAGAAACAAAAACATTCTTTTCATTGGATAATTTGAAGAGTTGTTCTCATTTCTGCAGTTTTCACTAGAACTTTCCAAACTGAATCACCTCCAGTGATGGGATTCAAAAATTTTTACTATCGGTTCTGTGTCCGTGGCTTGGTAGGCATGGCACGGGAAGGATACTGCAAAATTTCCATTCCCACCCCACTCCAGGGGGAAGGATACTGCAAAATCTCCATTTCCTCCCCACCCCACTAACTTGCTTTCCAGCTCCGTGTGCAGGGTAACGAAAGAAGACCCAGCTGATCAGCTGGAACTCAATCAGCTGGGATTTGAGAGGCAGCGAATAGATGGGGGCGGGGCCAGTCAGAGGTGGTATTTGCCCGTTCTCCAGAACCAATCAGAACCGGCTGAATACCACCTCTGATCACCTCCCATACTTATTGGTGAAGCATTCTTGTCCCTAAGATGGCATTCTTTTTTGCAAAGATGACCTTTACTTACATTAAATATGGTTAACCCTCATGGAACTGAAGGTCATCTTTTGCTCTTTTGACTAAAGCTTCTTGGCCCCTGAAAACAACAGGATGTTTTGGAAAATTTTCAGCTGTTTTTGTCTTTTGGGGGAAGATGGGGGATTAAAGTATAGATACTCATTCTGGGATTCATAAAGCTTTTATTGATTTATTCAAATAAGTTATATGGCTGCCCATCTCACAACAGGGACCCTTTTACAACCTCCATTTGGCATCTTTAACCATCAAGCCAAACAAACAAACAATCGTACCACTGTGTCACTTAAAATTGATAGTTGTTCAGCAGAACAACTGCTGAACAACTAGTAGTAATATGAACAACGATTAGTAATATGATTTGAGGTGATTTGGAAGCCATTACATAGTTGCTAGAGGACACAAGCAGCTAACCACAGGTTACTTACCATTGTCTTACCTGATTAACACACAAATAAAAACAAAATTAGATCAGGTTACTTGAAGAAAGAATAGTATCATAACATTTTCTGTTTCCTTCTTACCCTCAATTTCTGGGTTTGTGCTGCAACCCCATTTGGATGCATCATGGCTATAAAAATGGGAACATCACCAAGAGGGCTTCCTACTCCTCCAGCAATACTAACTCCCAAAGAATCTGAAGGACCCTGTTAGAACAAATGCAAACAACAAAGAGAGATGGGTGGTTTAGGAATAGGAAATATAAATAAATAAAAGTTTACTTTGTTCTGTTGCTAGAGGCAGGTTCTAATCATGACAGATTAGCTGGCTTTGGCTTAATGTAGAAAACAACATTAAATTTTAGGTGTTGATACGGTAACCCCAAGAATCACAATGTGAGACTTTATAGTCATTATATCTCTTACAGGGCATGGAAGAGTAAGCAGAAACTCTGACTTTATTTTTAAGTACCTTTTCAAAACCCATAGCCAATTTACTTCACAAACCAAAATGGAGTCGCAATTATTGCTAGAAGGAAACATGGAGGCAGTTGCCAGGAGTGCTGTTATCCAGCTTTCTTTGGTGTGTCAGCTGCATTCCTATCTGCAGCAGGTAGGCAGCCTAACTGCTTGCTATATTAACTCATGACTCATCACAATTCACCTGGATGGAAATCACTTGGTATGGAGGTATTACTTTTGAGGATAACAATGTTTTGAATTTATTACATTTTCTTCGGAAATAGCCTCCCCTTAGAAATTAGATTAAGGCCCCTCTTTGACTGCCCTCATAAGCAATCAACAGCTCCTCCAGAGAGCACCAAGAAATACTGTATGTGCTTATTGTTTTGCTCCTTAATTTCTATTTTAACTTAATTACTTTGTTTTCTGTGTATTGACCAGGACAGTCTGTATAAAATTTACTTCTAAGATATTCTGTGTGATCAAAAAGAAAACAGACAAAGGTAATTCTTTTTCTCAACTCCATACTGGTTGCAGACTATGGGAAGTTTTGACTGATCCAAATTGCACTCCAAAATGGGAAAGCTATAATAAGTATTTGAATGAATGGCTCAAATGTTTATGTCTGTTATGTCTAGTTTTTTAAGATTGCAGTTACTCTTGCTTTGCTGGTACACACACACACACACACTTACTATGTTATGTTTCAAAATAATATTAAGTTTATGAACAAACATCGCCCATATGTACTATCATGCAAATTATTTTGCATCCTCAAGGGAGCTGTGGGCTTCCATTTCCTGAATAACAAGCCTGCCCTGTCCTGAGGGGAACAGGCTCTGAAGCTTCTATCAAACTGAATCGGGTGCCTTGTAATATGAAGTGGACCAGGAAAGTACCAGATTTTTTTAAAAAATAATTATGTTAAAAAGAAACCCTCCCCTGCAGATGTCTAAATATTCATATAATGAAGAACAGGTCTCTTTTTAAATAAAAAGAGAAAGCAATAATCATAATTCTGAAACTTAAAAGATACTGAAGAACAAAGCTTATTTCATTCTTAATTAAGGGAACAATCACAAAAAATGTTAGAAAATATATTTTTAAATCTTAACCCACAGGATGAAAAACAGTGATGTTGTTTAGTATAAATTCAAAAGTTTCTTTTTAAAACTTAGTTTTTCACTGAAAGCTTTGTTCAGTGTATTTTCTTCCAATGCTTTCTTATTTTATTAAATATGCTGGAACCTACTTACCTTTTTTATTTCAACTGTTCTCAATCCTTGTATTTCAGATGCCACTGTTAAAAACACAGAAATTATGGTTGTATTTTTTTTATTTCAAACTGCTGAATTTTCATGCATTTTAAAAGGCTATCTTGTTTTTTAGAGTAGATAAAAAAATATTCTCATCAATAGACAATAGCTACTGTCTACTGTCTATGTCTGCTCTATAGCTAGAGCAGACATAGAAAAATGCTTTTAGGTTGGTGCTCATCTTCTTTCTGCAATATTGGAAAAAAAATTGCTTTAGTTATATTATAGAAATGCCTGGAGGAAATATCATTTACAGTCTTTTGAACCTCCGTGCTCATGTGATCCCAATCTGGATACTTGGCAACTGTCTGGAATTTATGATAGTTGCCATGCCCCCAGTCATGTGATCGTGATTTGTAACCTTCCCTGCTGCCTTCCCACAAGCAAAATTAATGGGGAAGCCAGCAGGGAATGTCACAACTAGCTCAGTTAAGTCTCCCCCACTTGTGCCAGCTCCCAGTCCCTCTGCACTTGTCTCAATGCCCACCCACACACCCTTGTGCACCTTTCTGGAGCCTTGTGCTTGCACTTAGCCTCCCCTACTTCCCACCACCTCACTGAGCCTTCTTCAGCTTGCACTGTGCTCCCCCCAACCATACACCCTTCCCAAATCTTGCTGTGCTGATGCTGTATCTCCACCACCATTCATGCATTCTTTTCCACAAGCAGCAATTAACCTACGCCTTGCTGTGCTTGTATCATGCCTTGCTGAGCCTCATTGCATTCATTCTGCGCCTCCACCACAGCCAACATACTCTCCCTGAGCCTTGCCACGCTCATTCTTTGACTCCCCCACCACTCGCAAACCCTTCTCTAACCTCCTTCACCCAAATGCAGCCATCCCAAGCTCCACTGCACTTGCACCATGTTTCCCCGGCCGTCCGCACGCTCCCTTGCACCCATTTGCACCCAGTAGTGGTCACGTACCTGTTTGCTAGCCTGCTTGCAAGGTACCTACGATTTGTGACTTCCTGCCAGCTTCCCCACTGACTTTGGTTGGAAGGCGGCAGGAAGTTGCAATCAATCCTCATTTAATGTCCCACAATCTTTGCTTAACTATGGCAACAGAGACTGCCATCGCTAAGTGATGCACTCACGCACTTTGCGACTGCATTGCTTAGCGATGGAAATCCCAGTCCTAATTGCCATTGCAACTCAAGGTCTATCTGTACGTATAAAAAATAAATCATTTTAAAGTTGTTCACATTTTGTCACAGGACAGCAATAAGAACTTCATTTATTTTATAGCACAGCAATATAATATAATATAATAAACAATATAAATAATGACTAGTGAAACTTACAACAATTCTTCTTCAAAGTGCTTTCATAACTTTCAGGTGGGTTGGAACCACCACCTGGGAAACTGAATGATGTCAGGCTGCCACTTCCTTCACTGACCTTAGAGAATTACATGAAAATTATTCAGGAATCATTGCTGTCTTTCTAAACCAATTCTATCTAATATTTTAGCATCACACATAATTTTTCTGGAAATATACCTACCAGTTTGGATCCAGGACATGCTTTCTATAAGAGCAAAGATAAAAAATCTGGATCTAAAAATAATACAGGCTACAATATATTCAACTATAACAGTGGCTTTGGAAAATTGTCTGGTATGGTTTAATTATTGGACCCAGGTAGAGATAAATTTATTTAAAGAAACATTCATGATTCCATGTGACACATATTATTTTCCTTACAGAATAGAGTTCTTAAGCAATTATCTTATCTGGAGGTATTATAAGGCCATTAGAAATACGATCAATTCTACCCCCTCTATCTCTATACCAATACTGCTTTGACGATTTACTCTGCTTTAATTGTGATAGCAAAAATTATAAAAACGACAATTTGATGTTCAGTGTGTTGGTAGATAAATGTTGACACTTACAACTTGTGAACTAGTCTCCTAAATATTACCTTTAAAGATATTTAATGTGGGTCGGTTCAACTAATTATGGAATTTAGTTGTGGGCTTTATTATATTTGATCATATTCTACAGAAAAATCATGTCAGAGCAAAATCAAATTTTCCTTGTTTGCTTTTTAAAATGTAATAACCGGTTTGACTCCCCCGCCTCCCCGCAAATGAAATTGGTGCAAATAGTTACAAACCTGGCTGCTCTGAGACATTCTCCTCTCTGAATGGAACGAACTCGCCTTTATTCTTCCAACTTCTAGTTTAACAACACCTAATGAACACTAGGAAGAAGACATAATTGGTTAGACAATAGTCTTGATCAGGGATCAATAAAGTAATTTCTTAGTTGAAAGAAATAAACACACCAGCCTGCCACTGGATACAATTATCAGCTGAAAAAATTGCATAATTTGTATAATAGTGAGCAATCAATATTCGGCCTGGATGACTCAAACCTAAAATCCCAAATGGGCATGAATATTTCTCATGCTTCACGCCTATTATGTGCATTTAAAGGCTCACTTTAAAGATCTGTCTATAAACATCATTATATAAATATGCTAACTATTGGAACACCATTATTTAGCAGCAATTGTAACAAAAGGCACTTCTATCTTATACAATAAAGGTAATCCTTGATTTATGACCACAAATGGGACCAGAATTTCCATTCCTAAGCAAGGTGGTTGTTAAGTGAGTCATGCCCACATTTATGACCTTTTTTTTACACAGTTGGTAAGCGAATCACTGCACTTCTGAAGTGAATCATGTGGTCTTTTAAGCGAATCTGGCTTCCCTCACTGACTCTGCTTCTTGGAAGCCAGCTGGGGAAGTCACATATGGCAATGATATGGATGTTGCAACTATCCTAAATACATGCCGGTTGCAAGCACCCAAATTTTGATCACACGACTGTGGGGATGCAACGGTTTTAAGTGCGAGGACTAGTTGTAACTCACTTTGTTCAGTGATGTTGTAATTTTGAATGGTCAAATAATGAATGTTTAGTAAGTCAAAGACTACCTATACTTAGAATGAGAGATATTCTTAACAAACCATCTAAGTAGACTTATCAAAAAAAACCCACTGCAATGACAATATGCATTAAGAATAAACTGTTTGACTGCCCATCAAGGAAGGAATCAGCTCAAAATCTAATTTTAAAATCCAGCATCAATTTTTTCAACTCCGTTGTGACTCTAACAAAAAATTATATTATCTCTTCTCTTAGCATCGTTAATGAAATTTAACTTCTAACATCTGACTTATTTTTCATTTTGACCACTGAACACTCAGGCTTCCTGTGTTCTTTTATGAACAAGCCACAACTGAAGAAGTCATTTAAATAGTAACCTGTTTTTTCAACTGGTACTGCAGTTAAACAAAATATCATGTATAATTTTAATAGTGATGAGTACAGTAAAAAGATTTCTAAACTAACTGCTCAGTTCAGTCCCTTCGTCTGATTTATACTGGGAAACACATATAGTAGGATTACTGTCACTCATTAAAAAATAACAAATATGAACCCATTCTTTGTTCAGTGACTGAGTTCTATTCCAGCAACCAGATTGTTAAGTAAAATGGTCACTAAGTGAACATGTGACTGAGACAGACAGAAAGAGAGAGAGAGAGCAAGAGATGCTGCTAAGATCACTGGCCGTTGCTATCTCATTCAAATAAAATTCTCTCATGCAGCTACACCATTGTTACTCACATCGGCATGCATTGTTGTCAAGAGTGTTAAATTTGGTCATAAAGGTGCACATTGATTGGAAAATGATTTTTTTTATTAGTGTTTATGATTATGATTAATGGCTGCTAATTGAGGTAGTCATTAAATGAGGAGTATATTAAAAAAGGTTTGCAATCCCAATACATTTATCTGATTTTATCAAAATAATTATACCCAAATCAAATCAAGGATGAGCAACAGTTGGGATTTCAACCAAAGAGGGTCTGGATCAGATTCTGAATTAATGTAATATCATTTTATCTCAAATCTAATGTACCTTTAATAAGGCCGCCACTGTCTCCTGGTTAGCATTTCGAACATCTTCATCATTCACCATTAGTATCTGGTCTCCTTGCATTAACCTTCCATCCAGATCTGCTAAACCTCCTTTGACAATGTCCGACACAAACACTCCAGTGTCATTTCTACAAATGTAATATTCATGTGTGTTTGTTTTATTTAGTTATTTATGTGGATTCTTCTATATCATCCTATCATATGTCTGAGTTGATCTATAAACAGTGCAGAACTGTATAAATTTAATTCTTAATCTCTATTATTTGTAAACATAATTCTAATTCTAATTTTTATAAATTTGTGACAGATATTTCTACATATTTTATACATTTATAATATCTCATTTTATAAAAACCCATTATTACAAATATATCATAAATTTGTTCGGTAAAAAAGCCTCAGAAATTTGAGAGCCAGGATTACATCAGAGACACTAAATAGGAAATGTCTTTTAAAACCCATACAGATCTCTTCCTACTACCACAAACACAAGAGTTTGGCTTAGGGAGACACAACTGTATTTAGCGCTAGTAGGGGAAAAAAATCCTGTAATCTTCCAGTTGGCGAAGAGGGCGGATTGGCTTGTAGGATATGCCACACCTTAAATTCAAGAGTAGCGATGGATAGACAAGGAGGCCATGCTGATGCATAGGATATGCAGAAGAGATAGGGAGAGTGCTATAAGGTACAACAGCCTTGACTTACTCACCCAAAAGTCTTTTGATTTTTTTTCTTGAACAAAACCTAGAACAATCCAAATATTCTGGGTATCGATTCTCTTAGTCTATGACCCAACCAGAATAGTTTGACAACCTTTAAGCTACAGTGTGTTTGTTTCCTGCACATAATAACACATATGTTCCGGTTTGTACGCTCTCCTAACAAATAAATCCCCTAATAAGCTGTTTTATTGGGTTGACCTGAAAATATATATTTTTATACAGAACATAACTAAGAATTAAGCAAGAATCCAAGAATATACTGAAACTAAAACCCAACTATTTGGTTGGGTTGCCTTTTCTTAGAACCTTGTTTCTGGCAAAAATTATATTCAGTTTCAGAACTGTTTCAGAAGTCCCTCTCTGTACCTACCTTTTTCCAACAATACTTAATCCAAGTCCTTTGCCTGGTTTCTTTTGTAATTCAATACTCAAAACATCATACATGTCTTCTTCTTTATATTGGGCTTCATCCCTGTAAACAGTCAGACGGACTTTCTGTGGTGTCTGTCTGAGAACATTGATAGCTTCATCATGCGTTGCATTCCTTAGGTCAATACCATTCACCTAAAATGAATAGAGGATGAAAGCGGAATACATTCGCTGACTACAAAAATAACATAGATCTCCACAACGGCCTTTTTCTCCCCGTCATTTCTATTTCCTACACGGAAGGATTCAGTAAGTTGTATAATTACATTATAAATAAAATAATGTTTAATACTGTACCTCTAAGATTTGATCACCAGCCCAGAGTCTTCCATCTTTGGATGCTGCTCCTTCTTCATAGACTTCGTGTATAATAATTGCTCCCTGTAGATTTGAAAGATTCTTTACCATGTATTGCAACTATGTTAAGGTAAAGAAAAGAGTTTGAATGTAGGAAAACACATACACATATTAAGAATCAGAAGTCTCTATGCAAATATATTTTTAAATACGTTTCTGATGCTATAGTGTATTATTAGAAACTAAAGATGGAAATGCACTAAGAACGGGGGGGGGGGGGGAGCAGAGAAATAAGATCTTAATTTTAAAAAAGGGATAGGTTTCCTCAGTCGTGTCCAACTCTATGGGAGAGTGTTAATTTCTGTTTCCTAGCCGAGGGAACCAGCGATGTCCGAAAATGCTTCCATGATCATGTGGGCAGCATGATTATATGTTAAAGCACACAGAACAGTGTTACCTTCCCACTAAAGTGGTACCTATTTACCTACTTGCATTTGCATGCTTTCGAATTGCTAGGTTGGCAGGAGCTGGGGCAAGTAATAGGAGTTTACCCTGTCACATGGTGCTTGAATTTCAAACAGCCAACTTTCTGGTGAACAAGTTCAGTGTCTTAACTGTTAGACCATAGGGGCCCCTTGAGATCGTAATTATGTACCTTTTAATGAATACTACAAATCTGAACATTTTACATAACATTATAGCAATAATTATACCTAAAAAATAAGAAACGTTAACAGGAAAGTGTTGAAATATGATAAAAAGAAGGGGAAAAATCCTAACACTTTGAAAACTTCAGTAACTTATGAATTCAAAAATATATAAATATTTAATAAGAACTAGGAATGAATAGGAATGAAAGGTAACAGAGGTGTGCCATTTTTTAAGATATTAGTGATTTATGAAGTTATGGATTTAAATTTACTTCCAATAATATACCTTGTATTTAAATTCATTTATTCAAGTCACTTTATATAGGTTTCATGTTGTAATCTTACATCCACATATCTGAGAATAAGTGCCATTACATTCAACGGGACATTATTTTTTGTGTTAGAAATGTTATCAGAGATTGTATAAAGATTACAGAAATAATTTTTACCCACCAGTAATGTGTCAGCTCCTCCCACAATGCTCAACCCTAGACCAGTACGTCCCTTGGAGATACTGATTGTTGTTTCATAACCTGGGATTATTGGACAAGTGGCTGGGTCAGAAGCTAACATAGCTGGAGTTGAAGGCCTGCTTGCATCTAAAAACACAAATTAGAAGAGCTGGTTATAATCTATGATTCTAAGATACCTTGTTTGTTGTTTTACATCAAGAGTACCACTTTACAAGTCATGCTGAGAGTAGCTACCACATAACTTGGGATTTATTAACTCAATGGATATATGTCCTCGGTGGAATTAGGATATACCAGAACATCAACAATTGCAAGGTATACACTTCCTCAATAAAATTTTGATTTTAAATGAAAACCATCTTTGAGATACATTTATGCAGTATTACAGCAGACAGTAATATAATAATGTATCTCATATCATTACAGAGCAACGGTTGACCATGGGAGAAATCCATTGGTCTTACAGTTGAATACATTTAATAATCATACAAATATTTCTACTTAACAGTTGGTTAATTATAAAGATAGTTCTCAACTTACAACAGTTTGTTTAGTGACTATTCAAAGATACAACATTGAAAAAAGTGACTTATGACCGTTTTTCATTGTTATGACCATTGCAACATCTCCATGATCACATGATCCAAATTCAGACATATGGCAACTGACTCATATTGATGACACTTGCAGTGTCGGGGGTCATGTGATCACCTTTTGCGACCTTCTGATAAGCACCAATTGCCTCCCACCGACCAATACGCTCCCACAGAGAGGGCCTCCTCAGGGGGCCGTCAGCCAAACAATTTAGGCTGGCGACCCCCAGGGGGAGAGCCTTCTCTGTGGGGGGCCCGGCCCTATGGAATGAACTGCTCCCGGACATACGAAGGATCCCTGACCTCCATGCCTTCTGTTGCGCTCTGAAGACCCTATTATTCCAGCAAGCTGGACTGACAGGATAAAGGTTTTTTAAATTGGGTTTTGATAGGGGTTTTAAAATGATCTTAGTTGGATGTTTTAAATTTGGCCGAATGATTGAATTATTTTAATGAGCTTTTAATTTTTGTTCTACATTGTTTTTACCATGGCTGTTCACCGCCCTGAGTCCCTCGGGAGAAGGGCGGTATACAAATATAATAAACTAAACTAAACTAAACTAAAGTCAATGAGAAAGCCAGTTTCACTAAACAACCATGTTACTTAACAACTGCAGTGATTCACTTAATAGATGTGAATTCACTTAGCTTAGCAACAGAAATTTTGGGGCCAATTGTGGCCACAAGTTGAAGATTACCTGAACCAAAAAGGCCAAAAAGAAGAAAGGGGAAGAAAATTAAAACACAATACATTGGCCGAAAAGAACATATTGATTTCTATATAATTTGCTTAAATCTTACAATGGAGGACATTTGAGGTAACAAATCAATGACGTGTAGGCTAATGGCTGATTCAATAATGGGTAGGTGTTTATGCGCATACATGTATATTGATATGAACACAGTGCACTGGATTTTTTTTTTAACATGGAGTAAATGAAAATTCTTACTTTTAATTAACTCTGGTTCTGGTGACTCAGATGATGGAACAATTGGTACTGGCTGGATATCGGTTCCCTCGCTCAAAGTGGTGCTGTAAGTTGACAACAGTGGCTGGGAAACTGCCAGACCTTCCGGTTCCACTGAACTAATAGTGAGTTTTACATTGGGCTTTGATGTTTTCAGCAAACTGATAAACTTGTTGAAATAATGAACAGATAATAAGAAATATTGAACAAGACAAATTACCATGTAACAAACAAATATATGGCTGTATAATATTCAGCAGAATTATTATAGCTAAGTTGTTAAGAGGAAAGCAAATTCTATGTGTTTGAACAAATATTTGACTGAATGGCCATTTCTATAACATGTTTTTTTCCCTGCCAAGAGATGATTGCCAATATATCAGCTAAAAAATTTAATATGTATACATATAGTACAAACAAACAACTCATTCGTTCATGAAAGGAGATACTTTAAATTTCATTAAATATTAATTATTCTCATCCTGATCAACAATTATCTGATTGTTTGACATGTTCTCTTGGACAGGTGTCTTCAATGAGATGTGAGATAGAAATTGAGTTTTAAAAATGGAACAGTGCTATAAATCTAATTCCATAGAAATATCTACATCCCACATGCCCACTACTCATCCTATCACCTCTTCCCATCTTTAGTTAGAGTTGATAATTTATATTTTACAGTATTTTATTTTATATGCATGTTTTGTAAATGCCTGTTTTTGTGTATTTATCCTTTTTAACACATAAGCTGCCCAGAGTTACCCTGTGATAAGACTGGCAGCCTACAAATTTAATAAATAAAAATAAAATAAATAATCAAGCATTTTAGCTTATGACAAACAAATCTTTAAAAACTGCCTAGGGTAGTCATTGCTCAATTACCTTTTCTATAGGATAGCCCACCACAACTTCATCATCCACTGCTAGAATTTGATCTCCAACCTTAATTCGGCCATCCTGAAATAAAATAAATATGTTAACATAGGTCAAGGAGGAGGAAATGTACATTTTTATCATCTTTAGTGTTTAGTTTACCTTTCCTGCTGCACCATGATCTGTTAAGTTCTGAATAACTACACCATTAAGTGTATCTTCTTCACCAATAGCAATACCTATGCCACCTTGATCCTAAAGAATCACAAAGAGCAACTACCGTTATTGAAGAGTTTAACCAATGGTAAAATGATACTTTAGGAATTCTATCTTTGCAAATTCTACACAAATAGAGTTTAAGTTAAAATTTTCAAACTGATATACAGATATAATCTGTATATATTGCTTAGCGCACTGTAAACCGCCCTGAGTCTCCGGAGAAGGGCGGCATATAAATCAAATTAAAAAAAAAAATCTAAGCCACACTTCAGGTTTTACATTTCTCAGAAACTTAAAAAGCATTTACAAAATTTAAGCACATCAAACAATGTTTTTGTGCTTGCTTGCTCATATCTAGGTATCTGTGTGTGTAAATAAATACATAAATAAAATGTGAGGTGATTTATCTCATTTGTACCTTCTGCATCAGAATAAAAGAAATTTACAGCCAGAAATTCATTTAGGACTAGAGATACGAACAGAACATAAATACACATATTTACCTTAGGTAATTCCACATTTTGAACATTCTTATATAAAGTCAGATCTATTGGTAAATTAGAGCTTGAAATGTTCACTTCCCCCTAAACAAAATAAATATGTTAAAAATATATTCACAATAGCTATAAAAGAACCACATTTAAATTCACTAAGAATATGAAGTTACTTCTAAATGAAAACTGGGTCTGCCTTTTGATTATTTTCAATGGAAAACATTGTAAGTAGCAATTTTTTCAATCACTAAATTAAGATTTATTTAATTAATTTAATATGCGCATTGTACCTCTTCATGCTGAACCATCCCTGAAGACGAAGATGCTGATGCCAGTGATTTACCAGGAGAAATAGCCATCTGATGGACAGCATCTTTGTTTCTATCATACAAAAAGCACACAATTTTAATACTATAGAACTGGTGTTGGAGGATGTTTTCTTTAAACTTTTAATATCTAAATAATACTTTTGCTGTTGTTTTTTTTAAAAAAAAACCTACATTGTTTATTTATTTACTGATTTAGGTGATTGATCTCTACCTCTCAGTCCAGAGGGACTCTAAAGTTAATACCTGCATTTCTGAAAGCAGGTATATAATTCAAGAAAACCCTTAGCAATGCTTTGATGCCCTTTCCATTATCTGAAAGATGAACTAAGACAAGACTAAAAGATTAAAATATTAAATGTTTCTTACCTGATAAAGATTATTTTTACTTTAGAAGGCGCACATTTGATGATTGAAGATGCATTCTGATGTGTTTTTCCATACAGGATTTGTCCATTTATCTGATCAGCATGGCACAAACAGACAAGAATACACATTTCATTATTTCTTCCCAAATCAATTCTTTCACATGCAAAGCTGATTATTGTTATAATTGATTCAGTGTAATAAACTGTTGACTAATTATAATTGTTAACTTATTAATATTTTTCTTCAGCCATTCCACTGTGGATACTAATCCTGCAATATTTATTATTATTTTCCCTGTTTTCAAAATTGTAACAGCTGTTGGTTTGTATTGGCCTCTCTCTTGGATTGGAAAATGCCCTTTGCTTGATTGCAGTGGTTTGGCTGACATTGAGAACACCATCATTAATTTTCACTAATGATTCATAACTTATTTTTTTGCCAAATGAAAACAAAGGCATGGAGAAGCAGACTGATAAATACAAATAATGTCAAAACAGACTAATTTATAGCTGTACAAGAATATCTGAATATTTTACTTAAATTTCCAAGATTAATCATCTTTAAGTTAATAGCAAACTTAGTATTCCGAAGTTCTATTGATAGAACTGCTTCTGGCACCACAAATAGAAAAAAGCAATTTCTTTTCTTTACAAAGTCTGTTATGGAGGTTGGTTTTGAAATATCCTCCTGCCTGTTGTTTTAAGATTTTTTTTTAAGATCCCATTCTACACATCATCAATGTCCAAGGTATAATTTGTTGATATACATGAAATATTTCGACCCACAAAGATTATTTTCATGCCCTCCTGGCTGCTGTATTCTATTTTCTTTTACCTTTTTGACCCGGGAGGGAGGGAGGGAGGGAGGGAGGGAGGAAGGAAGGAAGGAAGGAAGGAAGGAAGGAAGGAAGGAAGGAAGGAATTATAAGGCCACCTTATATGATGATTCTGGACAACTTGCAATAACAAACAAATAACCAAAGCAGAAGAGACAAAACCTATCTGGAAGAAAAAAACAAACAGCTCAATAGCAAAATCCTGGAAGAGGTTTACCAACTACCATGTCTAGGGAAGAAAACCTGGTAGAGAGAAGTTTTCCTGAGGATGGGCTCCAGTGGTGGGATTCAGGTAATTTAACAACTGGTTCTCTGCCCTAATGATTTCTTCCAACAACCAGTTTTCCAAACTTCTCAGAAAGTTAACAACCGGTTCTCCCGAAGTGGTACGAACTGGCTGAATCCCACCACTGATGGGCTCCAGCATGAGTCCGAAAGCTCAGAAGACTAAACCTCTGATCCCAGTGACTGACCCAGATTGGGTCCTATAACATTATCCTGGAATATGCGTATTTGCCTTCATTCGTAGGAAAAGTCATGTTTGGTGGTGCGATAGTTAGAATTCATATTGCAGACCAACTATGCCTACAGCCTGGAGTTTGATCCTGATAGGGCTCAAGGTTGACTCAGCCTTCCATCCTTCCAAGGTCGAAGATCCAGATTGTTGGGGGACAATATGTTGACACTATAAACCGCCCAGAGAGCACTGTAAAGCACTATGGGACAGTATATAAATCTAAGTGCTATTGCTATTTTAACCACTTTTAACAGTTATACAAATTTCTCGGAGAACACCATTCTAGAGGATAAACAAGGGAACAAAAGGGTCCTGTCTCTATTAATGCTCAAGAAGCAAGCCAAAGCTACAATCTTTGCATTTAGCATACGAAGTTCAACGTCAAGGACAGAGTAGCTTAACCCCAAATACCACCCCGCCATCACAACAACAATAAAAACCAGTCTTTGTATGCTATAATTTGCAATCTGTAAGTGACATTTTATAGTCTACAACTTTAATTCTAGTCCTGCCTGAGGCTCAAAGCCAGCTGGATGACTTGAGTCAATCACTCTCTCTAAGGCAAACCACTTCCATAAAAAGGACATAAGGAAAAAGGACTAGTTATGTAGCTGCCAAATGTCAAAACTGATTTGAACGTACAATTTATGTAATGAAGGGACATACTGATGAAAATAATGTTGTTTTAATTAAACCCTACATTTTATGCCAATTAATTGTTTTGAATTAATTGCTCTTCTGTCCTTAAAGTCAGTATATTTCATTTAAATCTATTAGACACTTACTTCCAGTAACTCGTCTCCAATCTGCAGCCTGCCATCTCTTCCAGCTGCTCCATTTGGATCAATGCCCACTACAAAGACACTCATCTTGGATCTGTCTTTGTTCCCAGCTAGGCTGAGTCCTAATCCAGTCTTCCCTTTCTCCAGTTCTATCATGTGCAGATCTCCTGACAGATTCCCATACTGGTGACTGATTTTCCCTAAGTGTAAAGATTCAAATGGGTGGCAGAATCAAAATCGATTCCAAAACTTTGGAATTCAATAGTCCTAACCTCAACTCAACATTACAAAAACAATTCAAGAATGAATTTATGTTTCTATTCACTTGCCAAAGTTAGAAAAAGGTATGCCCCCCAGCCACTTCATTTTTTTTTAAACAGGAAAGTGAGAATCTATCCATCATTACTTTCTTCATTATAAAGACACTTTCTCTATTTATATGCTACTTTTAAGAATAATTTTTAATAACAATCACAATCATTCCTGCATTACACATGAAACACAATTATATTAAAGCCTTATGGTCCAAATCGAATGCTTACAGCACAAGGAAACAACAAAGCTGTAAGTTTTGACCACAAATTCTACTCAAGCATGTCAAAGAAAAACTATTGAAAACATCACACTGCAGATAAGGAGGTAACTTACTCCAGCTGTATCCAAACTCATCCTCCTTATCCAAATCTTCCAGGTGATTGTTAGAGGACTGCAGCACAATTTCACTGCTCATTGCTGGAAATACTGAAGGAGGAGGCAAGGGCAGATTACAGGATGATTTTTTTTCTGGCTCTGAATCTGACTGACTGGATGCCTGTGGGGAGTAAGGCAAAATACAGTGTTTGAGGAAACAGAGAGGAATTATGGCCAATCAAAATGCATGGGATGATGAAAAAGAAAAACCCAGGACTTTAAAGTTAAAATACACAGCAACAGTAGAATAAAAAAGCAAACAAGACAGAAACTGCAAATCAAATTCGGTGAAGATGAACGCCTGTTCAGCCTACATACCACTAAATCTTTGCATGTCAGTTCCAAAACTGGACAAACAGGAACATGTTAAGGAATATGAATGAATCCTCAAAAGATAATTATGTTCTTGATTGTGCATCATTTTATATCAAAAATTGTTTCTGAAATAATAAACGGGGGTGAAATCTGATACAGACATTGCATTAGCCTAGATCAAGAGTTCTTGGAAATCTCATGATAGATGGAGAGATACTATTATGAATAGCATACTATACTACTGTGGAAAAATCAAATCAGCAGGGAGCATTTTTTAATTTGTTTTCACAAATGGAAAAAAATGTTTTCTGTTCATGTTGATGGTTTTTAATTTGGTTTTATGGTTATTTATATTTTATTGTATTTTGCTGTGGTTTTTAATTTTGTGAGCTGCTCAGAGTCACTGATGTGAGATGAGTGGCTATATAAATTGACTGAATGATTGCACGAAAGAAGGCCAAAATGGATGTGACACATTAGCTGAATTCACATACACAGCATTCTTCAATTGTGTACACTATTGGAAGTGATACTCGTGAAAATTTTAAATAAATAACACACTAAAAAGATGCCTTTGCAGAACTTATTTTGGAAATTGATTTCCATGCCCTTAGGAAAATATGTGGAAAGGCCTTAAGAAGTGAACCGGAAATAAAATATCTGAAATTGTAAAACTGTGCTGAGAAAGAGGGTGATGTCTTAAAAAAGACATTGATGTCTTTCTACAATTAACATTATCACATATAAATTTAGTCATGGGAATGCCTGAATTCTTTGCGGTATGATATGAACATTATTTATGCTCACACTAAAACAGCAGGTACATTTAGAAGGAAAAGATGATGCCTTTGAAATTGTCATAGGAACAAAGTAAAGGATGGAAATGCAGGAATGTATACACACACACACACACACACACACACACACACACACACACACCTCTGGTCTACTCCAATAAGGTGATTGGCTGGCTCAAAGTCACACAGTTATTTTAATGGTTAAGGTAGGACTAGAACTCAGAGCCTCCTGGTTCCAAGCCTTGGTGCCTTAAGCACTACATCAAATCAGTCTAGTAGAAACAGAACTTTCTATTTCTAACTGAACAAACAATTCACTTACAATCAATTCAACAAACATCTGTTTGCAGTTGCTGTAACAATAGCCTCCAGATACATGAGAATAAGATGGTAACATTAACTAACTGTACTCAATATTTGCTAGATTAACTTTTTACAAGCATAATAGGATTTGTGGAAGGACAAAATATTTCTATCAATGTTTTTGTCCAAAATTCAAAGTATTTATATTTATATGCCGCCCTTTTCCGGAGTCTCAGGGCGGCTTACAATGTATTAAGCAATAGCCTTCATACTTTTGTATATACCTGCTTAGTAGGGCTTTCACCCCACCCCCCACCCCAAGCGGTGTTCTTTTTTATACAAAGTCAGCTTATTGCCCCCACAAACCGGGTCCTCATTTTACCTACCTCGAAAGGATAGAAGGCTGAGTCAACCTTGAGCCTGGTGAGATTTGAACTTGCAGTAATTGCAGGCAGCTGGTGTTACTTAACAGTGCTTTAGTCTGCTGAGCCACCAAGGCTCATTAGAAACTTTTGTTCAAAAGTCCAGTGTTCAAAAGTAACAGGATTCCCATTCATTTTGCCAATTAACTCAGCATTAAGTTTCTCCTTTAAGTAAACTTAAATCATGTCTGAAAGTTACTCTTAAAATTCTAGCTTGTTAAAAGACCTACCATCATACTTTCATAGATCAGGCACTATCAAAAATTTCTCCTACCTCCATGTCATAATTTCAATGGAACGGGATGAGAGGGATATGAGCATGATGGCCATAATTCAATATGGAGAATATTCACTTCCAGCAAACCACTGGCTTATGAAACATTATTAATATTATTAAATGAAGGTCTAGGAAAGGAAGGGGAAAAAAGATAAACACATAAATATTCACCAAGTCCATCACAAACACATGGGCATAATCCAACCTTGTTAGTGTTGAACTGCAGAGGATCAACAAAAGGGTTAGTGCTGCTGAAGGCAGGAGGCTTAGTGAAAGGATTGGACTGCAGATAAGGCATAGGGAAATTCTATAAAAATAAAAAAAGAAAGGAACTTGCTAATCAAAAGACACATATAATAGGGCACATTCACACATGCACGATCAGCATTTGCCCAACAGCAAATGGTAGCTTACATATAGTCCTTGACTTACAACCAAAATTGAACCCAACATTTCTCTTGCTAAGCAAGACCGCTGTTAAGTGAATTTTGCCCAATTTTACAACCATTCTTGCCACAGATGTTAAGTGAATGACTGCAGTTAAAAATTAAATTAATAACAACACAGTTGTTAAATGAATCTGGCTTCCTCATTGACTTTGCTCGTCAGAAGGTCTCAAAAGATAATCAGATGACCCAGGGACACTGCAACCATCATAAATAAATGCCAGTTGCAAAGTGCCCAAATTTTTGATCATGTGACCCCAGGGACGCTGCAACAGGCATAAGCATGAAAAACAGTCGTAGGGTACTTTTGCAATGTCATCGTAACTTTGAATAATCACTAAATGAATGTTTGTAAGTCAAGGACTACCTGTATGTGAAACAGTGATTATACTTGCAAGTACTACACAGAAATAGGGATTTCTTCTAAATGATAATATTTTAATACTATTATTCATTAGAACATTTTTTTAAGCTTTATGAATAAGTAAAGTCTTTTATCCTGAAACTTTCCTAATAAAACAAAAATGTTCCCCTTTTGTTTAAGGTGATTATACCATCCAGGATGTGGGAAAGTCCTTGGATTTATCTATCTAGGTAAATACAAATTTGTTATTTGTTCTGCCCTGACTTATTAAAATGAGGATCAAAATTGATACATTAAAAGAATTTTAGCACATTTCTTCACTAGTGATAAAGACTGCATACTATGGCAACAGAGAGATGAAGAAAGTAAACCCAACAAGGCTAGAACAAGAGCTGATTCTCTGACTCCGTATTTTTCAGCAAATAATGTATTTATAGCTTTAAAATATAGGAACACAGACATTTTATTTGCCTCCTTTTTTTTAAAAAAAAAAGCTGAACTAAACTTCTGCAGATTTTTGTCTTTTAAGATTTTTGTTTATTCTTACTTTGTACTTTTAGGGCAATTTCTTACTATGTTTGGAGCACTGTTTTTAAGAGAAGATAGCGAACAGTAATTCAATCGGTAAGGTTCCAGTTGCCTCACAGCTGGCATTTATCTTGAGAAACCTTATCTGCTATGTATCTGGTGAGAGTGTTGAGCCCTCAGCCTCTTAAACAGATTCAGTAATGCTTACTCTTTATGATGCTAAACTAAACAACTAAAAAGTTCCAAAAAGAAACTTTTTATAAGAAGTATCTTGCTACTGATATACAGCAAAGAGACAAGATAGAAAGACCTGAACATGGATTAGAGAACAAACAAAAGTGAATTGAATTGAAATGAATATGGGCTGGTCACATAGCAAGAAGAACTGATAGCAGGTGGACCAAGGCAGTCACAGAATGGATCCCACTTGATAAAAAGCGAAAGAGACCGAAAACAAGATGGATTGATGGCATCAGCAAATATTGCGGGCCCAATTGGCAAAAGAAAGCTCAGGACCATATTGGTTGGAAATACGTGGAAAAGGCCTTCAACCTGCAGTAGACAGACAATGGCTAAAATGATGATGATGATGATACAGCAAAGGTCTCTGAGAAAATTAGTCCATTTTACCTCAAAACACTGAGATAAAATATTTCCTTTTATTTTCAAGGCACTACTCCCTAGGGGGAGGAGGTCAGCTTTCAGATAACAGGCCAGAACTGTTATTATATTTAAACAGGGGGAAAAAGGCAGGGACACTGGCCAACAACCTCTCAATCTTCCTTAATCTTTTTATACTCCCAAGAAGAAAGAAGTTGATCATGCTGCATTTGAATAGGCTATTGGCACTAAGAGAAAGTGAAGCATAATGTACACTACCTTGAGCTTCTGAACAAAAGGTGGATATACTCTAAGAAATAAATAAATTATATTTTTTTTAAAAAATACATTAGGATTGGATTTAATACAGAAATGAAAAAAAAATCTAGATTAAAATGAACAGAGAGAAAAAAGTTTAGCTACACTTATATAGAAAAAGGCAGACAGCATTACTTGATATTGCTTATATGGATATTAAGAAAAAAGTAGCAGTAAGTCCTCAGACCATTTTTTTGGGACTATCAAAATTTAGCTCCGCTCTGTTATGAGAATATCTGTATATGAAAATCACATATATGTGTTGTGATTATAATTAAGAATATATATTCTCTAGATTATTTTCATTAAAACTAAAGTGATGAACACACCACATAGGGTTTTTTCCTGAATAATTATTTCCTTCTCGAAAATGGTACTCTTGATTTTCATGGTTTCTTTTTCCCAAGTACTTTTTCCTTTGATTGTTTTATTGTGCTCTTGCACAATGATACCACATAACTTTGAACTCTGCAAATACGCATTATTGCATGAAACGTCCCTCTCTGTGATCTTCATCTAGGCTTTAAAGAAAGAATTCTGCTTCACTTCAGAAGATTTTAGCCTTGTGTATAAACAAATTTCAGGAAATAAATCAGATTATCACTTTCTTCAGAGAATTGAACAATACATATTTTTAAAAAGAGAAATCACTAACTTGAATCATTTCAAGACACCTTAAACATGCCACATTTCAGTGGAAGCATTAAAAGCACATATTGAAGGCAATAAACACTGAATGACAGGATTACAAGAGACATACATGCGGACAGGCATTAATCATTCCTTATTTACAAAGCTCTATCAAATATAGAACTTCTCTATATTTGAAATAAGAAGAAAGCTCCCATAAACATTTATGTAACTCCTTTCACTAACAATGCTAGTTCAAATTTCACAGGCAGATGGGTCCAACACAAACAATAAGATAATTCCTGTTATTACAATAGCCCTGAACCTTCATATAACAGCTTGAGCATTTTTGGTAAATTATACCTTTAATGCATAACCATATGTAACAAAATAGACTCCTTTTATTGTGTATAAGCAAAATAAGAATTATTAATTGTTAAAATTTGTTGATCAACAGAAAACATTCATCTCCATAAAGCAATGCTTTAACTCTCTCCAATGGACGAATAAGCCATCTATGCCTGTGAAGTTACCTTATTTTATTTTGTTTTTTATTTCATGAAGCAGCATTAAAAGGAGACTACCAGAAGAAAATACAGCTAGCTTTCTGGTTGATTGCTCATAATTAAACTTTGGAAATCCCCTTAGAAGGTATTAGGGTTTCATATAAAGAGCACAAATTAAAGACACTGTTTTTACATCACCAACATTCAGCAGGCAAATGTATTTTCCCATGCCACAGCAAATTCACAAGCTTCCATTAGTTCTGCATACAAATCACCAACATTCAACAGGACTAACCATGCTATTTACCTGTGATGACTGATGGTAAAATGGATTGTTAAATTTCTGCCCACCAGGAGCAGAGGATGCTAAAGAGCCATAAAGAGATATTGGCTGGGAAACAAGAGTTATGAAAAGAGCCAGTAAATCAAACATGCAAGTTACAAAAAAAAAAAAAAAAATACATACAGGAAGTATAGTTTCAAGTGATGCAAGCAACAATATTAAAATGACTATGCAAAGTGGCTGAAAGCCATATCCTTTTATGGAGGGCTATTTAGTGATTCTGCACTGCAGACTTTCTCTCCTGATTTATGCTTAAGACCAAAATGAAAAGTACAGGGAAAATGGTAAGGAAAAAGAAGGCAATATTTGGGCAACTAATTCATCTTTCAAATATATAGCCTCATGTGGATTTCTTAGCCTCTGCACAGATCACAATTTCTTTCTGGCAGGCACGGCTAACAGGTGGGAAATCAAGATGCAATATGTACAGATGTGCTATATATCTGGATCTCAGCTGCATTATTAATATTATGATCTCCAGAGCAACGCAGTATTGAAAAATCCTCAAAGCTTTACTCTATCATTGATAGCAGAGGTGTCCAACCTTGGCCATTTTAAGACTTGTGGACTTCAACTTCTAGAATTGGACACCCGTTTTATAGCATGTAAATATTTTATCAACTTTCTGCATGATTAGACGAGATAGCCTCTGACGTGCCATTTCCTGTTTCCAAGCTACACATATTTCTACACAGATTTTTCGCCACAAAACCAAGGACTAATTCAGGGGTGAAATCCAGCAGGTTCTGACAGGTTCTGGAGAACCAGTAGCGGAAATTTTGAGTAGTTCGGAGAACCGGTAGCAAAATTTTTGAGTAGTTCAGAGAACCAGCGAATACCACCTCTGGCTGGCTCCAGAGTGGGGTGAGAATGGAGATTTTGCAGTATCCTTCCCCTGGAGTGGGGTGGGAATGGAAATTTTGCAGTATCCTTCCCCTGCCACGCCCACCAAGCCACACCACACCCACCAAGCCATGCCCACAGAACCGGTAGTAAAAAAATTTGAATTTCACCACTGGACTAATTGCAACCTCAACTAATTCTGCTCTTAGCTTTGTAGATGATGTAAGATTTAGAAAGAAAAGCCTCAGTTCTACTCCAAATTAACACAATTTGGAATAAATGCTTAACTTTGGATGCATACTTATGGTTCTACATATCCTTTTTCCCCCTCTCTTCTTATGCTTACCCTTGGTTTGCTTATAATGCTCTGTACTGTGAAGACTACTGGGTTGCCTGCTCTTCGAATGGCTTCCACCGCTTGCTCATGGCTTGCATCTCTGAGATTTATTCCATCCACCTGAAAATGTAAGGCCTAAGTTTAATACACATAGCCAAAAATGATTGAAAAACTCCTAAAAATTATACCTATTTCTCTGTTTTATGTAAGCAAACAAAAATCTGTAGCTAGTCCTTTCAAAAGTTTCAGTCCCTCCTTTGCAGCATTTCATTATTTAACAAGATCATATTATTATGCATGAACACCACAGGTTGCAATTTTCAGGATATACTATGAGAGTGGAAGTTATTATTGTAAGTTATCATTTAACATTGTTTTATATCTGGGAATTTAATTTATATCTTTAATGGTTCAGATATGGAGCTTAAATTAGACTCTGATTTCACTGGCTTTCAAACATAACAATTTTAATTTTTGTTTGGAATCTAAGATCATCTTAAATTCAAGACCGTCAAGTCTTTGGCATAAACCTGGCATAAATCTGCAACATTACATATATAACAAGGATTGTGTAAAATGTAGTAAGCTAGAGGAATATGAAGTTTTTTTTAAAAAAAAAAACTCAATGAATTCTATACATCATTTTGTATAATAAATCCATATTACTAATATTTGTGCATTTGTCTCTTAATAAATGTTTCAGAGTCAAAATACACGGCAATGGTCATAATCTCTAAAGCAGTTTTGGAAGTGAATGATAAATAATTCATCCTTTCCAATCAAGATTGTGTTTATCTGTTTCACTATTGTAAGCACATTTCTAATAAAATAACATTGGTTATTTTTAAAAATGAGATAGTGGTATACAGCGTATTTATTTTTTATTAATTTATTTTAAACATTTACCATATTTTTCAGAGTATAAGACACTCCAGAGTATAAGATGCACCTTATTTTTGGGGGAGGAAAATAAGAAAAAAAAAATCCGCTTGAGAGGCTGCGTTTGAAGCCTCCAAAAGTTCCAAAATCTCCGTTTGCAAAGGAGCTTCTCTTTGCAAAGGGAGCCTCTCAAATGGAGCTTTTGGAGGCTGTTTGAGAGGCTCTCTGTTTGCAGCCTCCAAAAGCTCCAAAAGGGTGGGGGCCGGCGGGTGGGCGGGGCTACATTTGGTGTATAAGACGCACCCAAATTTTCACCCTCTCTTTCGGGGGGGTGTCTTATACTCCAAAAAATATGGTATATGGCCACCCATCTTTCAGACAACTAAGGGCAGGTCCCAATAAAATTGTTTTAAAAACTATAAATTAATTTAGGGAAATTTATTTATTCCTTACAGCTTCAAAATGCTACTTTCTAACCTCCTGTTTTCTGAAAAGAGCCTTTCAACTGTGAAGTTCTGCAAGACACGTGTTCAAAATCTGTTCTGATATCTGAAGATAATGAGGTTATATTGTTAGTATTGTAGAAGGAGAACCATGTTAGCATACAGTAGCCAAAAATCAGAAGGACACTGGTAGTATCTTTTCAGGCTTGGTTGTTTTCCTGCAGATGTCTCACTACCCAAACTCAGTAATTTCATCAGTGTTAGTAAGGAATGGGGTACCAACCTCAGATAACACCAAGGACCCCCCATTTCAAATATTAACTGCAAATATGCTCCTTTATTGAGCATCTTTTCAGATTACCAATTTTTAATAAAAGATATAAACTTCCATGACCTGTATCTCAGTCCACCTGATACATGGGTGGTTCAATTATTGTGGGATTTAAAAAAGCTGATGAAGGAAAGAAGGGTGGTTATGCAGATGCAGGTTATATATATGAGTCACATTTCAAGTACCTCATCAATTAGTAATTGTAATGTCAAAAACCATTGTGTTTGTGAAGGCCTTCTGAAAAGGCCTGAAGCCTTCTGGTATATGTTAAGTTCAGCAGTCTCCTGCTCTATACAGCTAGTGTAGTTTTCTTGTTGTAAAAGAGGCACCTTCACATTTGTGATCAAATGTCCTGAGAAATTAAAATGCTCTCATATTATTTTTTCCTCAATTTGAGTCCTGGTGTTAGTTAGTTAGTTCGTTAGTTCATTAGTTCGTTAGTTAGTTAGTATTTATTTATTTATTTATTTATTTATTTATTTATTTATTTATTTATCAAAGTGGAAATAACAGAGCTGACCAAACGAAAACCTCTTATTCAAGTACATTATAAGCCAGTCGGCTATGCCATATTTTTTCATTTACTTTTAGGAGTCAAGATTCTTGCAAAAACATCGTTACATTCTAAGCCAGAGATGGGGAACTATGGTCCCTTTATGACGTGTGGACTTCAATTCCCAGAATTCCTGAGTCAGCCATGTAGGCTGACTCAGGAATTCTGGGATTTGAAGTCCACACGTCATAAAGGGACCATAGTTCCCCACCAGTTCTAAGCTCATTTTAAAAATGGAAACCAACATAATACCTCCACAATTCTATCTCCTGTTTTTAAGGTTCCATTTTTGCCAGCAGGGCTGTCTTCAAGGATGTGTTTGATGAAGATTCCTCTCATAACTTCACCATTGTTCAGACGACTTCCCATACCTCTTCCACCAACAATGCTGATTCCCAGAGACTTGCTAGGCTCTCTCCAGAGCTCAACCCTACAATGACAAATAACCAAAAAATAAATTGCATTGACTGAAATGCAATTTAGCCAGAAAAAAAGTTTTTTACTAAATATGATTAAACCTAGGTGCTTAAAATTTAAACAGCAACATGCTATAGGGCTTGTTCGTGAGGTATTTTATTTCATTATTTTTATTTATTTAATTTATTTTTATCCTAATTTAATTATTGTGGTTGACTAATTGAAAGTTAATCCCGCCTTCCCTCCCCCACCCCCATGTATCTGACGCCCTTCTTCTCTATCTTGTGTTAATGATTTTATTTTACCTGCTTTGTTGTTTTACATCTGATGATTTTAATGTTTTTCTGCTGTAAACCACCCAGAGTCATTTGAACAGGATGGACAGCAAATAAATTTCTTAATAAATAAATAAATAAAATAAAATTTATTTTTATAAAATCATTCAAGGTGACAAATATGCCTAATATTTCTTCCTTCTGCTATTTTCCATACAACAATAACCCTGTTACCCTGTTAATCCCTAACAATAACAGTAAACTGGACTGTGAAAGAGCGACTAGGCTACGGTCAAGTGGTCAGTTTTCATGCCTAAAGCAAAACTAGAACTCATAGTTCTAGTTTTTGGCCTTGTGCCTTATTCACCAGAACAAATTGACTCTCTAACACAGAGGTATAAAACTTGCGTCGTTATGGCAGTGTCACGTGATGTATTGGGACTTTTTTGCCCTTCGCTAAACTGGATGGGGGCAGCACATGACGCATCCGGCCCGCAGGCCGCGAGTTTATCACCCCTGCTTTAACACTATGTTCTTTAACACTATATATTCCATTCAGCAACCTTTACTATATATAAGATTCTATTAGTAATGCTTGTAAGGATCATTGCTAATAGAATGAGGAGGAGAGAGGGGAATATACCGACAGTTTCTCAACTAGGTTCTCGGGTCAATTTCATTGCTCAAAGTTACATTCTGAAGTTCTTTCAGCAAAAGGATCTCCTCAAACTCACAATTTTGACGTCATTCATAAATCCCATTGCTATCTGTTTGTGCGGGCTTTACAAAATTAGGACAACAAAATAACAGAAGGGCCTGTCTTTCATGGTCGTTAAAAATATTGCCATAGTGACTTCCGGTTTGCTGCTGGCCGCCGCCAGACGTTCCTTTGGGATCGTCAGCTTCCATTGCCTGTCAGAGCCGCCTTCACAGCGGAATGGCGGCTCGAAAAAACTCCGTTTCCAAGAGGAAACGGAGATAGAGCCGGCAGGGGTGGGTAGAACTCTCTGCAGAGTCCCAAAAGTTTTTTTTTACTTTTGGGACGGAGCGGATGAGAAGCCCCATATCCCCTGCTGCTGCTCCGGGCTTTGGGAGACCTCTGCTTATGCAGAGCCAGGCGTCAAGAGCAAGCCTGCGAACTGAACAGAATAATCAAAGAAGAGGCGAGCTGGACCCTTAATATTGAATCGCAAGTATTTTACCCTTTAAAAAACTATTTAAGAGAAAAGATGAGAGGAAAGGGGGAAAAAGAGTCTTTTAAAATGGCGTCTGCCGTGGCTGGAGAAGGGCTGAAAGCTGCGGCTTGAAGAGAGGCTGAAAGGGAAAGTCCTTCCGTTTTCTATTACAAAGTAGCGGAATGAATACTTTTGGCCGTAATTGAGGCAAAACCTCACTCCCACTCTTGCTTTTTTTTTTTCCTTTTTTTTGGGGGATCTGATATTGATCTTGGTTGGAAACAAGCTTTTTTTTTCTCTCTCTTTTCCACTAAATCTTGTCTGTGTGGGAAATGGCACCGGGACTCACACAGCTAGACAAACAGGGGGGGGATCTCCCCCATTAATAAATTACACCAACAAGTTTTAACTCTCCAGTGTCAGAAACCTGATTTTAATATAATAGAATTTCTTCTTGATGGGATTGTAAGAAGGGATGAGATTGTGAACCAGCAACTCGAAAAATTTAAGCAGGAAATTAAAGAAATTGGTGAACTGGTGAAATCAAAGTTTGACTTTTTGAATCGAAAGATTTTAAAAACAGCTAATGGTTTATCAGACTTTCTGATTCGGGTGGATGCAAAGACTAAATTATTAGAGTCTAAAATGAAGGAAACTGAGGAGAATTTGGATGACATGACTCAAAAAATTAAAAAGGATTTGGTAAACATTAAGGATAATAGCTCAGAAGACAAAGCTAAAATGGAGGTTGACCAAAAGATTGGTAATGAAGAAAATGTGCAACAGAGGATTGAAAGAGAAGTTTTAATGATTCAATATAATTTTACAGAATATGCAATTAGACTGAGAGGTTTGCAGGAAAATAATAGAGATGACCTAAGGAAAATATCTTCTGAAATTCTGGCTGGGATTTTAAAGGTTCAACCTGATGAAGTGTATTGCAGGATTGATAGAATTTACAGAATAAACTCCTGGTTGGCAAAGCAAAGGCAATTGCCTAGAGACGTGGTGATCTATTTTACAGATAAAGAAATTAGGAATAATATTGTGCAGAACTCTTTTAATTCTACTTTGCAATTTCATGGAAGAAAGATTTGGATTTTTAAGGAGCTCCCGACTAAGATGTTAATGGAGAGGAAGAAATTTGGCTTTTTAGTGACTGAGTTAAAAAAAAGAAATATCCTATTTAGGTGGAATGCCCCAGTTGGTTTAATATTGAGACACCAAGGAGTAAGATATCAACTGAACACTGTTGAAAAAGCGGAAGAATTTTATCAAAAAATTTTAAAAATGAATTTAACATCTTTAGGCATAATACAGGATAAGCAAAAGGAGTTGGAAACAAAAAGAAAATACCAAATTACAGAGGCTGTGGTGGATAAGTTGTCTTTGGATTCTCTGGATACCCCAGCTGGACTGTCTATAAATAAGAGAGCAGTGTCATCCGACTCCAATGTGATGAACCATCAAGTCACAGACAAGTGCGCAAATCAACCAGTTGATATACAAGTGATGGAGAAGAAAGATGAGATGATAAAACTAACCCAACAAGATCAACTCACAAAGCAGAATGAAAATCGATCAGCCGATACACAATTGGTAGGCACGAAACGAGGATGGAAATTCAACCCGCAAAAGAAAAAGAAAAGAAATAGATCTCATAGAAACAGCAATTTCTAAACCAAGCAACAGTGAAGCCAGGGACTTTAAAAAATGAATGAACATCTGAAAAGATAGTGGAGGCGAACAATTGTTTAATACTATCCTGAGGATTGAGGCAGATCTCTGTAATGCCGTGATTTTGGGATGTGAAAAGAGCCTTACCTTGTTGGATTTGAATTATCTACTCTGGATTTCTTTTACTGGTGAATATATTATGATTATTTTGAGTTACAAGGCAAGAGAGTCACGCTGGGGCATGCAGAAGATCTGGCTGTTACCCATTAGGATGATGGGAATCAACAATCCTGATGAATACCACAACTATAACTATATGGATATAATTATAATGTCACTCGGGTGGTTGTTTTTACTTTTATATATATACGAGGATATCTACTACTGATGGGGGCAGAAGATGATTGAAGATTTTGAACAAACTGTTGCACCAGCATGTTATTTTACCCTATTATGGGTGATGGATTTAACGATCCAGTGGAAAGACATCAAAGAAGATATTATATGGATTATAAATTTAAAGTTATTGTCTTTTTTTTTTTATAAAATGGAATGCATATATAGAGATGTGTATATTTTAGTAAAGTGGCCAGTGGGTTATATTTAGAATTGTATTGCATGATTTTGTAGGAATTGAAGGGTTGAAATAGGTTAGTTTACTGATTGATTAGTCTAAGAAAAAGGATCCTTAAGTCATATATTTAGGGGAGTGGAGGAATTGGATAGAACTGAATAAACGTTAAATCTGGATGTAGGGAGAAGGCTGCTTTAAAATGTTATATTAATATATATAAAAGATTAAATGTTAAATTGTAATAATACATTATAAGTTTAGGGGAGGAGAAAAAGGGCAGATTATCGTAAAAATGGGAGTTATAAGAATAATATGTTAAGGGTCAGTATTCTGAGGAGGGAGTAAGGGAAAGGAAAGATATTATGTATGTAATTAGTTATGAAATAGCCTATTGTTGTGAAGAAGTCACGGGGGGGATGGGTGGCGAGGGGGGGTTAGGGAAGAGGGGGGGGGAAAAGGGGGAAAAACTTGTATTTGAAAACTTTTTCAATAAAAAAAAAATAAATAAACAAAAAAATATTGCCATAGTGATTCCTGTCCAAAACTATGTGAGCCTTCACAAGTGCAAATAAGGCAAAACCAATGTTTATGATTTGGGGAACTAATGAACACACAGTGAGCTAGAAAAGGCGTTTCAAATCAAACTACTATAGGCAGTCCTCAACTTACAACGGTTCATTTATTGACCATTCGAGGTTACAATGGAAATGGAAAAAGTGACTTATGACAATTTTTCACACTTACAACTGTTGCAGCCAGGGGTCGGTTCTAAAATTTTTTACTACCAGTTCTGTGGGCGTGGCTTATTTTGTGGGCATATCTTGATGGGAAGTAATGTGACTGGGTGGGCGTGGCTAACTTTTTTTTTCTTTTAAAAGCATTTTTTTCACAACCTTAAGAGGTTACAGAAAAAAATGCTTTGAAAAGCCTCTGCCGATCAGGCAACTCAGCTGGGATCGTCAGAGGCTTTTCAAAGCATATTTTTACCACCTCTTCGGCTGAAGAGGTTGTAGAAAACAATGCTTTGAAAAGCCTCTGACGATCCCAGCTGAGCCACGGGATCATCAGAGGCTTTTTTTTTTACTTTTAAAAGCATTTTTTCGGCCAAAGAGGTTGTAGAAAAAATGCTTTTAAAAGTAAAAAAAAAAAAAAAGGTGGGCGGGATAAGCGAGCGGCAACTGGGCCGGGGACTGGTTCAGGGACATGGCCAGCCAATGTTATTACCGGTTCTCGGAACTACTACAAATTTTTACTACCGGTTCTTGCGAACCGGTGCGAACTGGAACCAACCCACCACTGGTTGCAGCATCCCCAGGATCACAAGATCAAAATTCAGATACTTTGGCAACTGACTCATATTTATGACATGTGCCCCCAGAGGTCAATTGTTAACAATTATTAAGGAATCACTGCAGTTTTTAAAGTAAATCTGGCTTCCCTGCTGATTTTGCTTCTCAGAAAGTGACAAAGCAAAAAGGTGATCACATGAACCTGGGACAATGTAACTGTCATAAATACATGCCGATTGCCAAGCATTCAAATTTTGATCATGTGACCATGGGGATGCTGCAAGTGTCATATGAAAAAGGGTCATCAGTCACTTTTTTCAGTGCCATGGTAACTTTGGTCATTAAATGAGCATTAAGGTGAGGACAACCTGAATTACAGTACGTAGGAACCACTTGTATTTCTTCTTTTTGCTGAAGCAAAGATCACATTTTATATCTGATTAATTAATACTCCTTTTAGTTTATAGTATTTAAGAAGAAATATACTCCTAATTATAGAAAAGTATGTATACCTGTAAAAATAAATAACTAAAAGAACTGCTAATTGATTATACACGTAATGGTAAAATTTTCCTCTATCACTGTGTCACATTTGACAGGCTGACATTTCTTTTAATTTTTGCTCTGTTTCTATGTTTTCTCTACCTCTGCTCCAGGGAATGGTGAATGATACTGTTTTTCAAAAAGTGAAATTAGTAAGAGTAGAAATTGTTGCTTTTGCTATGTTTGTTGAACTATGGAAGTAATATTATTTTTAATGGAAAATTCTTATAATAATAACAGAAATATTGCTGCATTTATTATCAGAAATTTTGAGACTTTAATACAAAAAAAAACTAAGAAAGAAATATAAATCTCCTCAACCTTTAATCCCAACCCACAAGGGCCAGTGCCACCATGTGGCCAAGATAACCATTTTTACACTATATTTTTAGATCTATGTATTTATGGTGGGCATTCTCTAGTTCAAATCCACCATCAACCAGGGAAATTTAGTGAGTCAATCACTAGCTCACAGCACAATTTTAGATAAGCAGGGGGCTATGCAGTGGAAAAGTGGAGGAGAAAGAATTTCCGTCTAGGAAATGAAATAAAAATCTAATAAACTAACACAAACAAATAAGCAAATACTATTGTATAAGCTTGAGATCGATGTGAAACCTCTTAGAGATAATTTTGTAGTTGAACAATGAGAAATTATATGAATGTAAATATGATTATATGATGAGACACCTTAACACCATTTTGTCTCTTATGTGGTCTCCTCCTTTTTGGCTCATAACTACTGCTTTAAGTTCAAGAGCTACAGTCAATGGGTATATAGCCTTTTTTTTCCTAATTCCATTAGTACAGTACCTGAAATGGGAACTCAAAGACAGAAAATCTCAGTAGCACATCTTTTCTTCCCCATGGTAATAACACAAAGCTTTCTAAAATGAATACCACTGAATTCACTAAGTCTAAATAGCAAATGGAGTACAAGTAATCCTCGACTTATGACCACAATCCGACAAACAGTTTGGCTTTAGGAAAAACTCATCCTGTAATTTACAACTTTTGCACTGTAAAAACATCTTGACTACATGTCTTGATCAAGGTAAAGCTGTAGATGCAATTTACATAGATTTTTGTAAGGCTTTTGATACAGTAGTACATGATAAACTGCTGCTGAAATTAAACTCTTACGGCATTTCTGGACCTTTGCACAAGTGGATTGCTGCTTTCCTGTCTAATAGACTGCAGAAAGTCAAAATAGGGAACTCGCTGTCTAATCCTGCATCAGTTAATAGTGGTATTCTGCAAAGCAGCATTTTAGGTCCCACGTTTTTCTTGCTCTATATCAACGATTTATGGGATCAACTTAAAAGCAATTGCGTCCTTTTTGCCGATGACGTAAAATTATTCAATACTACAGATAATTCTGTTGTTTTGCAAAGTGATCTTGACTACGTGTCTGAATGGTCGTCCATTTGGCAACTTCAAATTTCAATTAATAAATGCTCTTTCTTACATATTGGTAAACGTAATCAGAATGTCAAGTATAAACTAGGTGGCAATGATTTAGCAGATGACCCTTACTTTGACAACGACCTAAGTATAGTTATCTCTGACAACCTATGCTCCAAAGTTCACGGTAACTGTGTTACTAAAAAAGCATTAAGAGTTGTAAATTTAATTTTGCAAAGCTTTTTTTCTGGAAACATTATATTGCTAATTAGAGCTTATAAAACTTATGCTAGACCAATCTTAAGCGTATTGTTCAACTGTTTGGAATCCCCACCAAATATCTGACATCAGTACAATCGAGTGGGTTCAGAAGTATTTCACTAGAAAAATCTTGCACTCTTCTGTACACAATAGAATTCCCTATGCTACTAGGCTAGAAATTCTCAGTCTGGATAACCGAGGATAATCACTTGCTGTCAGACCTTGGTATTGCATATATGTAATAATGCTTTACCTGTAAATGACTTTTTCTGTTTTAATCTCAATAATACGCCCGTGAACAACCGCTTTAAATGCAATGTAAATCATTCTATACTTGACTGTAAAAAATATGATTTCTGTAATAGAGTTGTCAAAGTCTGGAACGCTCTACCTGAGTCAGTTGTCTCAGCTACAAATTTTCACAGTTTCAGTCACAAATTGACTTCCGTGGACCTTATTTCACATTTAAGTGGTTAGTATGCATAAGTGCACTAACGTGCCTATCGTCCCTGTCATTGTATTTATTTATTTTCTTTTATTCTAGTTCTCGTTTTTGTTTGACAAATTCTAATAAATAAAACGATCGAGCACAAAATTTCCTTTGCTAAGCAAGACAGTTCTTAAGTGAGAATGGTCTTTTTTGCTACAATTCTTAAGTGAATCACTGCAATTGTTAAGTTAGTAACATGATTGTTAAATCAACCTGGCTTCCCCATCAACTTTGTTTGTCAGAAGGTTGCAAAACACGAGTACATGACCCTAGGACACTGCAACCGTCATAAATATGAACCAGTTGCTAAGCATCTGAATTTTGAACATGTCACCATGATGCAAGGATCATGTGAAAAGTAATCATCATTTACTTTTTTCAGTGTCGTCGTAAATTTGAATAGCCATTAATGAATGGTTGCAAGTCAAGGACTGCCTGTATTCCTCCTTAAAACTTTCAAACTGATCAACTCGGCTCTAGTCAGAAGGTTAGCTCTGAAAGCAAACACACCGTCTTGGTTGATTCCAGTTACTGTAGCCTGTGTTCTGAAGCTCACTTTCTTCTCCTTCTCCTTCTTCTCGTTCTGGTAGTTCTGGAATTTCTCTGCATATAAACAAACTTTGCTCTAAATCAAAAGAAATCATTATGATCCCCAAAACAGTTCTTTTAATATTTTGGAGACATGTGAGAAAATTGGAGGGACTGGCAAATAGCACAATAAATCTTTAAAAACCTGTAACAAACAGAAATATACATTGGGGATAATAATATAACAATGATAACAACATTAAAGGATCATAGGGTAACGAAATAAAATAAGATCAGCTAGACCAGCCCTGAAATTACACAAAGATAGAACATACAACCAAAAAACATCCTGAGATTTATCAATGCAAACAATATTAAAATATAAATACAAATTCAGAATGAAAACATCAGCATTGTTTGCATACTGCCTTATCCACCTTTTTAAATATAACCCATATGATATTGGCTGGGATCAAATCTCTAATGCACCGAGGTCTTCAAACTTGGCAGCTTTAAGACTTGTGGACTTCAACTCCCAGCATAGCTGACTGGAGAATTCTGGGAGTTGAAGTCCACAAGTCTTGAAGCTGCCAAGTTTGCTCTAATGCCTCGATATACATGGTCCAAACACATTTCAAAAGTTATGTGGATAAATGGAGATGAGGTTTGTTTGTTCGTTTTTTCCAAATGGAAGCTTACTACACTTCATAGGTGCCAGATTTTAAAGAATAGTTTTTTGGAAGTTTGGAAGAAGGTTGACATTGGAAAACATAGGTTAAAGAGAAAATGGGAAATAATAATCTTTACCCCTCTAGGGCATAAACTGATTTCTTTCTTTCGCCCTACCATACAGCCCTCTGGAAGATTTCAAAATCTGCTCAGGGAGGGTTGCAAATTTTTTGAGAGAGAAATTATGATAAACATACCGTATCACTGAATTGCACCCACAGAATTTTCCAAAGAAACATTTCAAATTAATTAATGTATAATTAATATATAGGTGGCTCTGTTAAGAGAGATCTTGCAGAATATCAGCTGGATTTCTGTTCCAGTGCAAAAACAAATACCATATCTCATCTGAATTTTAGACATCATCTATAAGAACTGATGACAATGCTTCCCAAAATATAAACCCAGACTAGCTTAATAGAACTTTCTGTTCATGTTCTTCTTCACATTTCAATCCATATATGGAAGAAATACAATTTTTATGTCCCAGAAAACCTTTTCATACTTTCCAAAGGCAGGAAACTCCATCTGATAATTTTGGATTACATAGAAGTTTCTAATACATCTAATCTGACCGTAGACGCTTTGCTAAGCCTCACCGTAATTTGCATGATTTAAATTTATTATACTGTATTAATCCAATTAGGTATTTATGGCTAAGCATGATCTGTAAAACCAACTGCAAATTAAGGCTTAGTACATATACATGAACCAGGACATACCGTCCATTCTCCACCTTCACAGCAATCCATAAAAAAGAGCAGGGGAATGTGGGCAGGTCTGTTAGAAACTGCACACATATTATAGACTATTTAGCATAAATTCACTGTTTTTCTATGTGTACTGAAGAAATGTGAGAGTGAAATGAAACATATGGTCCTACTGAGAATGGACTAGGCTTTGTGATTGTCTAGTTTCCATAAAGTGGGACAAATAATGAATATACCTAATGATGCTTTGATTTTGATATATCTCCCCATTCCCTCCAGCAATTAAACAACCATGCTAACTACTTACATGCATGGTAACAACCCTCCCCCCATCCCCTTGTAACATCTTGGGCAATTTCAATAGGAATTAGATTTGCAAGATCCCACAGAAAGACCTAAATTAACCTCCATACAACTGTTAGGCTTAGACGCTTGTCATTCAGTAATGTAGAATTGCTGGGAATTTACCGGGTGGTTCTTTCTAACAGATAATGTCATGCAAAACATCAGTGTGTGTTGTGTTTGCCTCAAAAATCAAGAAGTCAATATAGTATAAATATTTTCTGAAGCCCCAAGTAATGTAGCAGCCAGAACATTGCAGAAATGTTGACAAAATGGACTTTGCATGAAATAGACCAAATTTCAGAAGTGATTCACATCACTCGCATCAATTACATCATTTGAATAACACCATTATTATTCAAATAGATTAAACTGATGCAAGTGACTTAATTTGCATAATGACATCATGATGCAAATAATAGAAGTAGCTCCAGTGATATATTCTCCAATTTAATGAACAATTGGCAATAAGAAGCATCCCCTTTCCCACAGTCAAACTGATAAATTGGGGGTCAGTATACCATAAATACTTTAGGACACAAATGATTAGCCTGCATATTCTGTTGCCTGCATTTTTTTGTTCTCTTATCTAGAATAAATAGTTATAACCCAACCTTCCCCTCCACTCCCAAAAAGAAAGAACAAGCAAATTTGTATTTTTCCAATCAATATCAATGCGGTTTTTCTTCATCGATTCATGGATAGTGTTTTTTATTCATGGGTGGACCCAATTAAAGGAAAAGGAGTTGTTTTTATTAATAGTACAGTATTCTAAATTACCTCACAGTGTGTGAAGGGAAAACATCTAATGGCATTGTTCCTTCTGGCTGCTGCCCTAAACCAGCTTGGTACTCTTCTAATTGCTCTGCTGGCACATAGCTAATGCTGCAACACAAAATTAAACATGAAATTAAGAAGCTGCAGATGTCCGGATATAGTTCAGTATTGAGCAATAAAGATTTTTAAGGCTATAATTCACAGCGTGGCATCACACAAATGTCTTCTTCTTGATCCAGAAAGCCTCCTTTTCATTCATTGGGAATGCACCAAATGCAAACCACACAGGTCAATGTATAGCAGCAACACTTAAATTTATATACCGCTTCACAGTGCTTTTACAGCCCTCTCTAAGTGGTTTACAGAGTCAGCATATTGGCCCCAACAATCTGGGTCCACATTTTACCCACCTCAGAAGGATGGAAGGCTGAATCAATCTTGAGCCTGGTGAGATTTGAACTGCCAAATTGCAGGTAGCCGACTGACAGCAGAAATAGCCTGCAGTACTGCACCCTAACCACTGCGCTACAAAACCAATATATATTATATTATTATATTGTATTGTATTGTATTGTATTGTATTGTATTGTATTGTATTGTATTGTATTATATTATATTATATTATAATATTATATTATAATATTAATTATATTATATTATATCATATCATATTATATCATTATCATATCAGTTATAATGTGCTTTCTGTGCTGTGAAATAAACACACTGCAACTTCACTGTCTAGAAACAATGTCTTTTCTTTAACTGAATCTAATAATGTTTATCTTTTTTTTTTATTGAAAAAGTTTTCAAATACAAGTTTTTCCCCCTTTCCCCCCCCCTTCCCTAACCCCCCTCGCCACCCATCCCCCCGTGACTTCTTCACAACAATAGGCTATTTCATAACTAATTACATACATAATATCTTTCCTTTCCCTTACTCCCTCCTCAGAATATTGACCCTTAACATATTATTTTTATAACTCCCATTTTTACGATAATCTGCCCTTTTTCTCCTCCCCTAAACTTATAATGTATTATTACAATTTAACATTTAATCTTTTATATATATTAATATAACATTTTAAAGCAGCCTTCTCCCTACATCCAGATTTAACGTTTATTTAGTTCTATCCAATTCCTCCACTCCCCTAAATATATGACTTAAGGATCCTTTTTCTTAGACTAATCAATCAGGGTTTATCTTTATCTAATCAATAATGTTTATCTTTGATTAAAGGAAATCCTCTAACCTCTTCCTCATTCTTGAAAATGGAAACCTTGAGCAAACTTATATTATTCCTCCTACCAGCTAAGATGTTCACTAGGTGACCTTTTTATTTTTCAAATTAAATTGGTAAACTTTCTTAATGAATGGATAGATGTAACGTAATAGATATTCAAAAATTTCACTATGGCTAAACCTCACTTGCTGGGAATTTAAAACTTCCTGTTTTACATTGTTTTTAACTGTTAATTGAACTAGAATTTTTAGTGACATTTTAAAATTTGAAACAGTTTTATTATTATTTTATTCTTCGGACTTCAGCTTGGGTACTTTGGACATGCAATGAATAAATGTGAAATATTTGTAGATACTAATTTAAGCCAAAAATCTTTTCTATGAAGATTATCTCCAGATTACAGAGTTCCTTATAAAGGAAGCAAAGTACTAGGTAGCACCCAAGAGACATTATGACACAATTGAAAGAACATCATTCTTTAAAAACATGTGTGTGAAACTCGCAGCATCAAGTTGCCATCATGGGATATATTGCAACATTTTTTCCCTTCATGGAGCTGGGGTGGGCGTGGCCTGGGTGGCCTGTGTGTGACGCATCCAGCCTGCGGGCCACCAGTTTGACACACCTGTTTTGAAACATTTGATATTTTAAAAGGAGCAAAATGTAACTAGGATAATAGTGAAGGAGACTATGAATGTTAAAAAATTATGAATGAAATGACATTAAATTAGTATCATTCAACAATGTTCCACTGGTTAAATTAAACTGAACCAAAAGAAAGCAAATTAGACTAAAAGTACTCTCTGGCAGCTCAGAAATAAAAATCATTAGATATCCTCATTTAGTGACTGCCTTCTTTAACTTTACAATTAATCCTTACACTTTCTAAGTCTATTTTTGAGCTTTGCAGAACCTTAAAGCAAAAGGAAACTGAAATAAGATCATAAGCACAGCCGTGGCTTCATTTAGCAACCACTTCATTTAAATGGTCATTAAATGAGAAATAGCTGTATTATTAGAATTGCATTTCCCTGCAGTATCTAGGATATTTGTTGTAACTCCCAAAATATGTGGCTTAAGCAGGAAATAGCTGCAGAACTGCCAAGTAAGCAGAACTGCATTGTAATTCCTACTGGCTAAAAGCAACTGTAGAAAGAAGGATCTATTAAATGAGAGATTTCAGAATTCCCAGCTAGCAAGGCAGATTACTAATCTAAAGTGATCAAGGATTAAACTGATTGTACATTGATTCTTCAGAAGGTAGTGAAGACAAGAGTAATTTTCATCCTGAACCAACTTTGAAATGAGAAGATAGGGATGTAAATGTTACATACCATGCAACAGACAAAAGAAATAAAACATGCATGATTTAATAGGCAGACAAAAAGTGTTTTATGCATACTACAATGGGAAAGAAACCAAATAAAGAAACTTGTGATCACATTTAAAATAAACCACAGTACAGTTTTAATAATGAAGTGAGATTCATTTAGTTACAGCACAGGGAAAAGAAATCGTAAGCAATGTTGAAAATACAAGAGTGAGATTAATCCAGACATCAGTACATGGCTGTGTCAGCGATAAGCAACTTGAAAACATAACAATAAAGAATGCACTGGAATTTGATGCTTCACATTATATAAATGTTGGATCTTTCTTAAACTAATGGTAATTGGACAAATAGGGTAATACCCAGACATAAGAAATCTGAAAAGCTATATTATAGCATCAGAATAAATATATGGAGGATGCTGGGATTTCTAAACTGAAATGGAGTTTCACAATGTGGCATGAAAAGAGCTGAAGTACTCCTTGAAAATTAAGCAACTGTGTTTTATGTATCCCCCATTGTAAGCTTAGCAGTGTGGAAAGTCCATTAAATATCGATTCTTTCTTCCCCTATTCTATGTTGTAACTATGAGATGAAACAGAGGTAAATGTGGAACCTCTGAGTTACCTGTGCTACAATTAGCTACAGAAACACTGCTACTGTCGAGAGAGGTAAAAGAATCCTGAGCAAAAATGGTGGGACATTTAAACAAAAAAATAATAAGAGCTACCAGGAAGGCAATTGTTTTCTAACAACTGTTGAATAAATATGTATATTTTAAAGAAGAGAATGAAATATGACTTCACTTTTAGTCCAGAAAGCACTGTGCCAAATTTCAGCCATCCACCAGCATGGAAATAGATTCAAGATATCCAGTTCTCTGATGGATACATGGAGGAAATATGGATGCCAAAGAAACATGGTGATTTCTGCTTTGTTTCTACATTATGAGTGTTTTAAGACAGATTTCTCTCCTTTTTAAATCAAAGGAAGGGAATCTACCCCGTGGCAATTCCAGGGCTTGTCTACACGATTAGTGTTAATGGACAATTAGGGAGCCTTTGGATCTAGTATACAGGTGTCAAACTCGCCGCATCACGTTGCTGTCAACATTTTTCCCCTTTGCGGTTCTGGGTGAGTGTGGCCAACATGTGACGCATCCAGCCCTCGAGTTTGACACCCCTGATGTAGTAGATTAATAGATTGGCTTCCCAAAACATTTCCTGCCCAAACTCTGGCAAATAGAATATGTGACATTTCCGACAATGGATTTTCCTGTTGAAGCTCCAAATTTTCTCTCTGACCACTCAGTGGAAAATCTATTATTAATGTTTCTTTAAAATTCAAAGGCAAAAAGATGCTTCAAAGTGTGTGGCGGGACACATACAATTGAAGCTGTTTAAAGCAGCTACCCCTTTTCCTAGGATCTCACAGCCACTCACAACAGCTACCGCATGAACTAAGAAAAAATTGTTTTGATTGAAGTAGCTTCAGGCCAGTATCTCATCTTGCATGCTCTGAAATATCTTTTGAAATATCAACTCCAAAGATATGCACAGCCCATCACTCTCCACAAGACTGCATTCTAAATAATTTACAGCTTGCATTTTTTTGAGCATGAAAGTCAAAGGAACACAGAAAGGATTCTAAGGCATTCTCCTATCCACATATTAACCTGATCCATGACAGCTTAGCTACAAAAAGAAATTGAAAATTTGATTAATATTAGGCAGTCTTGTCTGAAAAATAAGATGCGGTGGAATTGCTTCAGGATATCTTCAGGAATTGCTAATTATAATTCTCAATATCTCACCACCATTGGTGATGCTGGTTGAGACTGAGAATTTTGTTCTATAAGGCCTGGAACAGGAGTGTCAAACCTGCATCGTCACAGTAGCATTACGTGACGTATTCAGACTCTGTTCCCCTTTGCTTAAATGGGGCGTGGCCAGCGTGTCATGCATCTGGCCCTTGGACCGCACATTTGACAGCCCTGGCCTGGAAGAACCCACGTTCCCTGTTCCAATCTAAACCATAAACTTGGCTTCTATAAACTTATCTTTAAAAGATGAATGTGTGTTTTTAACTGATTAAAAACTATGATATTCATCTTAGATCTCTAAATATACCTACAATTGAGGGATTTGATATAGTTGAATAATTAATCAGGTAATCTCATCCAGTAATAGGTTTTAATTGGTTGAAAGCATCTGTGCTCTGTGTATATTATGTGGTACCTATATCTGGATACATCCCAGCTACTTCTGATGTTATAAAAGCATGAATGAATGAACAGACAAGTTGGAACACAGAGCTATGATGAGCTTTTGAATCGCCAATACTCACACATAAAAGGGGGCCTGATCATCAGCAGGTGTTGGAGAAGATCTAGAATGTGAAGCATACGACGCAGCATCTTTTTACAATATTGTTAACAAATGTCAGTGACTTCTACTCAATGAGAGATGCATACACACGTATTTAAAAGTGTGCACTCCTGCTTACTTTCCTCTTCCCCCTCTCCACCTCTATTCTATCCACACCTCCCATCAGAAAGCATCTGTTCTTTATTGGAGTGTATAGCAATGATTATTAACAAGCATGAAAAATGCAACCGCAATCAATCTTTTATTCCTTGATCAGAGATTCATCTCCACACGTTCGGTTAAGGCAGGTGAATTCTGAATCAGCTCTGTAATTATCTGGCAGATGTTAGAGGCAGCTGTTATAACTACTGCTAAAAGCAAAAGTCTCTAGATATTGTTAAAGAAGTGTAAGGTGCAGGGAGAAGTGAAGCCACAGATATCCTGATGATGCTATACATCTGCTTTTCTGTTTAGGAAAAAAAAAGGTTTATATATGAAGAGAAGGAAGGAAAGAAGATGAGAGAGAGTGAGAGAGTGAGAGAGTGAGTGAGAGAGAGAGAGAGAGAGAGAGAGAGAGAGAGAGAGAGAGAGAGAGAGAGAGAGAGAGAAACATAGTTTATAATCCCAAGCAAAATTATTATGAAAAAGCTATACTGAGCTTGACACTCAAATTGGGGGACTGGTAGAAAGTTTTGTCTGCGTATAAAGCCCAAATTTGAACTGCTAATTTAGGATGCAAGATACAGTACCTGCAATTTAAGTCTCAGGCATTTGGAGCACTGTTTTAATAGGTATAGATCATTCAAGTTCATTACAATTGGGTGGCATTTTACATTAAATTATATCCCACAAATGGCTTAAAAATATAGTTTTCTTCCTAATATTTGTAAAAAAAATATACTGAGAAAGCATTCTGTTATAATGTCCTGTATCATAATTTCTATATTCACCATTTTCCACTATTGAAAGATTTCTCAGTCACTTAAGGTAAAAGATCAAAGCTTATTTATAAAATTCCAATGTTTTTCAGTTGATGAACAAAAAAAAATATCTAATTTAAATCCCATGCAAATACTATCACTATATCTTCCAGGAATCCGGGAAAGCAAGAGATTCAAAAAGGTGTTAAAATGCTCTTTTGTCTCGTGGATCAATAACTCTTGCCCACTCTAATGCTACTATTAACTGGAAATAAAGAAGAGAGGTTTGATCCTTTCTGCCCTATTTACCACCCTCATTCATCTAACAAACTATTTCCCCTCCCAAAGGTGATTTCATGCTGTAATATTCCATCAGCTTTTACCATTGCTTAGACATTGAAGGTGAATATTCTTCAGGCATAGCAATTCCATTGACAGCTTTAAGGAGCAGCTGCTAAGCTTTAATTTTTAGAAGCCAATTCAGGATTTAGTTTAATAATATTTTTAATCAAGTTCCATTTTTTCATTATAGTTACGCATTTGTAAGATTAAGTGACAGGGGCAAACATTTTCTCCCTTATTGCAAATGGTTGGCAAATTCCATGTATTCATTTTAGTTCATGAAATTATATCAAACCAGGGAATGGGATAATCAAACTACCATACTGGATTGCAATTTTGGAACTCTCATTAATTGGTTGTGATTCACAGAAGACATTTCAACTTCTTCCATCAATGTAGAAACCAGTTTAATACTGAAACTTCATTAGGATACTGAATTAAAAATAATCATGGAATTAAAAAAAACACAAGTGCAGTGACAATATAATTGATGCATACTGTGTTTGAAAATCTACCAATCTGTATAACATCCAACTTACTTTATATCTGGTCCAATGACAGAATGCCTCCTCAGCATGGCCCGTGCTTGGGCACTAGTTAAATTAGCAGTAGGTTCCTCATTAATAGACAATATACAGTCTCCAATACCAATTCGTCCATCACGATTTATGGAACCACCATGGATAATGCTGCGAACTATCATTCCCATGCCATCTTTGTTAGAACTTACTGTCATCCCTTATGGAAAAAAAAAAGTTTAGCACTAATAAGAAACATGGTATCTGACTTGAACCTACACTGAGTAACATTCATTTTCTGAAATCATTTTTATTTATATGTTTATCTGTATTTCTGCCAATATACAGATACTTCCACAGATTTCTTTTAATCATAACTTGAAGAAAAATTAATATCATATTGGTAGGTCTGAGAAGTCAACATGCAAGGTCAAAAAACACCAGCTAGAAAATTCTCACTAAAAAAAAAACATGGTAACAGCTGAGGCTGGCATATAAGGTTGTCTCTTCAGGTCTACAGCTGCCTCCATCGCATAAACTCACTGTTAAGATCAAAAAGATGATGAATTCCTAATGCCTTCTGTTCTGTTTAAAAAGCTACTTAATTAGATGAGATCCGCTTTTTTTTTTACATACGGCCTCAAAGAAAGAAGTGGAGAACAAAAAAGAAAAGGCAATGAACTTATTTTTAATTTAATAAAAAAAAAGTGAGCAAAGAGAAAAAAAGAAGATCAAGATGAGATAACGATGAAGAAATTACAGATTTGTTCTGAACAGGAATGAATTACAAAGCACGCAAGTGAAGGATTTCGTCCTTTCCATATTTGAATATGGCCAATATTTTTGTCCTTCTGAACACTTCCAAGATAAAAAGAATGTTAAAATTCTCCAAACAGAGAGTTCTTAGATTTGGTATCATTATATTAAGAAAAGCTAACAGTTTTAGCATTGCAATGATTCTTAATTTTATTGGTAATTAAATTGCTTGGACAAATATATCATTGATGTATTGCCTGATTATAACAATACAGATTGATCTTTTCCTGACTGTTCCTGCCTTCATATGGAAAGAAAAATGTATAGACATTATTGCTATAATTAAGATATAATATAATTATTATTGAGATCATATATATAAAAATCTTTGCTTCCTGATTAAAGCAACTTAAAAGAATAATATCCAGTTTTCTTTCAGGAATAACTAGGCAGAAATAAGGTTGCAAGGGCAAAGATGTGCACAGTTACGTGAGGAACATTACCTAGGCTTGAATTGCCTTTTGCAATGGTAATCATTTTCTCCAACTTGTTTTTATTTGAATCTAGGCCAGCAAGCATTAAACTATTATTTTCCATCAAGAAATCTTGATCCTGATAAGAAGAAAATAAAAGTCACTTCTGAAAAACACAGTAGGATTTTATGTAGTTTACAAATCACAGCCTGCTAGACAATCTGCATATCTGTAACATTATTCAAAGAACTTGTTTCAGTTCAAAATAAGCAAACAACAAAAAAAGTGTCATAGTGCTTTACTAAAATAACTGCGCTGAGGAAGTATATCCTTCACAACTGGCAGCAAATAGACACACAATATATTTTTTTTTAAAAAAAAAAATAGACTTGTCTTGTGCCCTCCAAATGCACATTGCAACACATTGGGTTCCAGGTATTGAAAGTTGTACAATTCAGCTGACGTGCTCTGTCTAGCTATACAATCAATATTGGTCCTTGTTGCATATTCCGTATTAGACTCCAAAAATGGAATACATCTTTGTACTAATGAATCCACAATCTCACCTCTCTACAGAAATCCTTGCAGGATCTCTCCACAAGGTATCCATGATTCTGTATTGTATAGAACCGTGATGGCGAACCTATGGCACGTGTGTCACAGGTGGCACGCGGAACCATATTAGTGGGCACACCAGCTCAGCTCTGGGGCGCATGCGCGTGCCGGACAGCTGATTTTCGGGCCTTCTGGGCCCACCAGAAGTAGGGAAACAGGCTGTTTCCTGCCTCCGGAGGGCCTGGGGTGGGTGCGGAAGACCCGTTTTTCTTTCTTACCTGGCTCCAGATCCTTTCTATGGATCTGGGAAGGTCGAAAACAGCCTTTCCCACTCCCTCGGAGGCCCTACGGAGGCTGAAAGGGCCCATTTCCCGACTCCCGGTGGGACAGGAAGTGACTTTTTTTCTGTCCCCAGCCTCCAGAGACTCCTAGAGAGGCTCCTACAGACTCCGAGAGAGGCTCCTACAGACTCCTAGAGAGGTTCTGGAGGCTGGGGACAGCAAAAAACATCACTTCCTGTCCCACCGAGAGTTGGAAAATGGGCCCTTTCAGCCTCCATAGGGCCTCCAAGGGAGTGGGAAAGGCTGTTTTCGACCTTCCCAGATCCATAGAAAGGATATGGAATCAGGTAAGAAAGAAAAATGGGCCTACCAGGCCATCATGTGCCAGGAGTGGGGGTGGGTGGGGTTACATGCACATGCGCATGGGCACGTGCATGCGCGACCTCCCCCCGCCCCCCTCTCCTGGCACGCGATGGCAAAAAGGTTAGTCATCACTGGTATAGAACAATATTCTTGAACAGCAAGAGCTATGTTGAGTCTCAGCTCAGTTCTTAGAAAGCAAGCTGTGCCACAAATTAGTGTATACAATCCATACAACCCCAACTTATGTTGTATTTGATTCTTCTAGATTAGGGGTGTCAAACTTGCATTATCACGGCATCATCATGTGACATATCGTGACTTTTTCTCCTCTGCTAAACTGGGCGTGGGCATGGCCAGCATGTGATGCATCTGGGCCACGAGTTTGACACCCCTATTCTAGATCAAAAGGCAGAATGACCAAACACCATTACCTTTAGTCCCCTTTGATCTACTAAATCTCTGAAAATGATGCTTTTTCACAAATGCATGTAATGAATCCTTCCAGTAGAATCAAGTGGCAATCTAGAACTTACTTTTGTACGATGTGAAAATTCGGGTGTTAGCTGAGATTGCCTCCACATGCTTATGCTTTCGTGTTCAACTTGTTTCTTAGGAGATTGTGTTGTTGGATTCACAAGAAAAGGTTCTGTGATCTGTTTCATACATCCACCTGCAGATTTATTCTCTGTCTCTCTTTGTATTAGATCCATTGTGTACAGGTTTTTATCTGATGACTGGTAACTGAGTGGGTCGCTGGAATCTTCTTTGAAAGTAGTCTAGCAAACAAAATAACAAGAATTCCAAACTCATTCTATTTTAAAACTATAATAGAGTATTATTGATAGAATATTATTGATTTAATAATTCATTAATTAATTGTTAAATCAATAATATTCTATCATACTTTAAAAATTAGTATTAATATTAATTACAGTTAATTCTTAATACATTTTCAATTATTAAATAAAGCCACGATTGTGTTGGCTCCACTTTCTGTGAAGCTGTCTTGAGTCCACCATTTCTTCCTCTGGAAGTCTAAAAACCTTTCCCATGAATAACTAGTTTACATTCAGGGTGCCATATGGTCCATTTTTATTTTGTATAATTATTTTTATTGGGATAAAGTGATAAATATAACCACTACCAAGTTTCATGAATGAAGGCGATTATACGTGTATTATACGATATATAATGTTGCAGGATCCAAACTGGGTTAATCAACAGGACCAGGAGTTTAGTCTTCCAAGCTTCTGGACTCGTGCTGCAGCCCATCCTCTGGGAACTTCTCACTCACCAGAATATGACATAGAGACAAGTTTCCTGAGAATGGGCTCTAGCACAAGTCTGAAAACTCAGAAGACTAAACGTCTGATCCTAGTGACTGACCCAGATTGGATCCTACTACCAAGTTTGATTGTAAACATTTTCTTTCTATTCTGATGGGACACAAGATAATGATCTCAAGAACGTGAGTTCTGTACCGTATATAAAACTGACATTGACTTACCTGAACGTCCCTTCTCGGCGCGCTGCTGGAGAACTGAATTTGTTGTATGTTTCCGAGCATGCACTTTGATTTCTAATTTCATTAACTATTGCAAAATTGAACAATGCAATCTGTCTCATTGGCACAGTGGGACAGGTATACTATGTTTAGTCTAAGGAATTCTATTAGGAAATAAATTCTGGCCATCAGACCCATGCTGTATCCAACAGAAATAAGATTCCAAAAGAAATGTAGCCAGTTTATAAATTTCAGGTGTGAAAGAAGAGCAACTTCTTTTTTTCAAAGAGTTACTTAAAAAGCAATAAAAGCAGGATACAACTGCTTTGAATGAACTGACAATCCAGCAGTGATCCCACCATAAATGTTAAAAGTAATACGCAGAATGACCCAACAGAGAGAGAGAGAATCAGAAAAAGGGGAGAGGAGAAAAGCTAACATGATAAAAAGAACATCAAAATTTTAAAAAAGAATTTGAGCAACCTTTCGACAAAAGAATTTGAGTGACCTTTCGAGCATTGATTTTCTAAAGCGATTTACTAACAATTTTCCTTAAGAAAATTAAGAGTTTTTAATGCTTGAACTGTAAGCATGGAGCATTCATTATACTTATGCATGTCTTTCCATAAATGGCTTGTTACTGTTTAAGATTTCTTTGAACCACATTTTTAAAAAAAATGGAGCACCTAAAAATTATAGTAGATGGTCTGCTGAATACTAAATCTGAAAGATAATTCAATCAGCATTACTATCTAAATGAAATTACTCTTTCATCTAGTAAAAAAACTATGAACAGATGGAACCAACTGGTAACATTACCTTCACTGTCCAAGCAGACATTTTCATAAGGCTGGTTTATAGTTATAAACAAAATGTGTCTTTCTGTTCATATCCCTGCTCATATCCTTCCCCCATAATTTTACCTTGGGAGTTGAAGAGGGCAGTGAAAGTGCAAGCTTCAGATCATCACCACAAATGCCGCTATGCAATGTTAAAGCTGAAGGCTGGAATGTACCATCATTATCTGGAGAACAGTCCGATCCCACGGTACAGTCTTCTATTATATCTGCCTCACTTGAGTCCACCTAATAGCAAAAGAAATCCAATCAAATGGGCTCCCTTTGTATCCGTTTCAAATACAAGCATTGGTGGCTATTAAATAATTCCAGCTGTTTTCCTTTATAACATTTTTCTTTTCAATTTTCCAAAGTAGAATATATTGGCTTGCAATGTGTTTATTTCCACTCAAAGCTTTGGATATCAGATCGTGGATAGGCAATGACTTTTATGTGAAAATATTTTAGTTGACTTTTTATTATCTCTCTAAAATATTATGCTATGTGCAGGATCACAATTGAGCCCAACATTTCTGCCGCTAAACAAGGCACTGCTTAAGTGAATTTTGCCCCATTTTAGGACCCTTTTTGTCACAGTCCTTAAAGTGAATGACTGCAGTTGTTATGCGAATCATGCAATCATCAGGTAAATCTGGCTTCCCCCATTGACTTTGCTTGTCAAAAGCTGGTTGTGAAGGTTACAAATAGTGATCACAAGATCCAATGATTATAAATACAGGCCAGCTACAAGTGCCTAAATTTTGATTTCATGATCATGGGGATGCTGCAATGGTTGTAAGTGTGAAAACCAGTCAGTGCTGCTGTAACTTTGAAAGTCACTAAACAAATGGGTGTAAGTCGAGAACTACTGTATTGTTCTAAATAGGCAGCCAGTCAGCAGAAGTAGCCTGCAGTACTGCACTCTAACCACTGCGCCACCATGGCTCATAATTTAATATAAATAATCAAGTGGATTATTCCATAAACTTTAATGATTGTGATTTTTTTATTAAAAATGTTGTCCTTTATTCCCAAAATACATTACTATTCTCATTACACATAAGCTATCACATGTTGTAAATTTATATTATTATTGCCTTCTCAGCACATTTTCATATCAGCATAGCATTATAACAATGAAATCATGGGATTCACTATCAATTCTATGGATACAATCCAATTCAGTTCAAGTCAGAAGCTAAAATCCAATGCATGCCAAGTACTTTATCCTGAATTTATGACAGGCAGAAAAATAATCAAATTATATCTTCAATAAAAGTTGAACTTTAACAAAAAATAAGGATCATATCCCAAAGCTATCCTAAATAGCTTTGTGATAAAATCCTTCAGAAGTTTCTACAATAAAAAACATTTTTAATGAACAGAACCACTGTGAAAACACCAAGTATTTTTCCCATAGTTCCCATTCATCTTGACCTGAGTCAATTTTACCTCTCAGTCTTTCTATCAAATTAGAATGCCTATTTGCAGAATTCTATGTAAACTTTCTTACATTTTTCTCTGAAAGTATATCACTGTATAGTACAAAGATCATTTGTACCATACAATACAAATACAAAAACCATTATATTTCCAACTCTTGCAGTAAATTTAAAACTAAGTAGTTTGTACCAGTGGTGGGTTGCCCCCCGTTCGGACCGGTTCGCAAGAACTGGTAGTAAAACCGGCAGGAGGCTCCACCCACTGACCCGGACATCATCATAAGTGATCTGCGCATGCGCAGAAGAATGTGTGCGCATGTGATGCAAACCGGTAGTAAAGGTAAGTAGAACCCACCCCTGGTTTGTACTTTATGTAAAGCTACACATGCCTGTATGTGCATATTGTGATAATGAACCATATCTCCCGAATCAAAGGGTGAAATATTTGGTCAGCTCAATGGGGCCAATATTACACAAGATGAAGTGACAACTGGTGAGAAAGTAATAATCTCAAGTTCTTTATTTAAAAAAATTAAAGGTGGTTTTAAGGTGCAATCCTAAATTTCACAAAAAATGCTGACTAGAAACCATTACATGTAAATCAAAAAAATTCTGTCAGCAGAATTGAAAAATGTCATCTAAAGCAGGGGTCCCCCAACCACCAGTCTGTGGGCCAGCACTGGGCCATGGCAGGATAGAAACCGGGCTGCGCAAACCAACCAACCCCATCTGCAGGATGCACGCAGCATGCAAAACCACACCCCCTTGAGTCCATGGAAAAGCCTCTCTCCATGGAACTAGTTCCTGGTGCCCAAAAGGTTGAAGGCCGCTAAAGGAAAAAAAAGGAGTGGAGGGAGGAGGCGGCAATAAATGGAATGAGTTGCATGCATCCAGACTAGGGGTGAAATCCAGCAGGTTCTGACAGGTTCTGGAGAACTGGTAGTGGAAATTTTGAGCAGTTCGGAGAACCGGTAGCAGAAATTTTGAGTAGTTTGGAGAACCGGCAAATACCACCTCTGGCTGGTCCCAGAGTGGGATGGGAATGGAGATTTTGCAATATCCTTTCCGTGGAGTGGGGAGGGAATGGGGAGTTTGCAATATCCTTCCCCTGCCATGCCCACCAAGCCACACCACGCCCACAGAACTGGTAGTAAAAAAATTTGGATTTCATCACTGATCCAGCCCCAGCAAGACTAAGGTGACATCTGCATACAACCACAAAGACGGTCTGGATGAGTATAATCCAAAGTAATTTTCAATTTACTAACTCCCATGAGATGACATACATACCCGCACGCAAACACATAAACACACACATGCACGCACACTCGCTTTCTCCCTGTTCTAAGATAGCAGGGACTTGGATTCAGATAGATTACTATTAAATCAGACAGGATTTAATAGCTATTAGAGTTGGATTGACATACATATATACAGAATCAGTCAAAGGTTCATTCATCATTCTAGCTTTTGTGGGTTTTTGAAGACTGGCTGATATCTCAGCTACTATATACAGTATATCACTAGAGCATGGGTAACTATGGCAATTTACCACCTGTGGATTTCAATTCCTAGAATTCTGAACAGAACAAGTAAGATTTTTTTTTAATGAACTGAAAAAGTATGTGAGAAAACTGAGCATATGGAATAAGAGAAAAACCATTGCCTTCTGGGGTTTTTAGATATTGCAGAGTTTAAATGGGCGACAGCATTTGAATCATATCATATGTTTACAGCGAGTTCTAAGTTCCAAGAGGTCCAAGTTCCAAGAGAGAAATTGCAGAGTCCTAAAAAGTAATTTGGCTGGGGCCATAATTTCCTTGTATTATAGCATTATATATATGCATGGCTTCTCATTCAAAAAATAATGGTTTGCTTTTGTAATTTTCTAACTTTTTTTAATTGTACATTATTCTGAAGGCTTCAAGGATATTTTTTTAAAAAAAATGTTTAAATATTTAGAGAGTTTAATTTTGGCACACAGCATTGCCTTCTTATAAATACAATGTTTTGATATAGTTATGGATATTTTCATATATTAGCAAATAAACAACCAGTATGTAGATTCAAGGAAACCAAGCAAGAAGTCTTTTAAAATACCTGTTAACATGTCAACAGCAGGACTATTCCTGTATTGTTCTTTAACAAAATACCATTCAAAATTGATACATAGAATAAAAGACTAACTATAGACTAACCAGAGCCAGCTCAGCATGGAAGAGGGCTGAATCGGTTAGCCCTTCCTCCTCAAAGGACTGGGCAGTGTAGAAAAAGGAATCTTCCTTAGCAGAAACATAGCCCTCTTCTGGTGAAAGCTGCAGAAAGAATGAAGCTCTTGAGTTGGATGATGGCCAGTGAACAGAACATGCCATGTAAGTAAATACTAAGAAATTTTAAATGAATATAAAGATCAGGAAAAAAAGGTATCTAGAAATGATACTATAGCCCTCAAACCATGAAATGATTTACAAGGTTGAAAAAAGAAAAATGAGATGGCAATAATTATGAATTTGAAATAGCCTTTAAGCATCACATGGTTATGTACCTAGGTGCTGATATTTGAAATGTTCTCCCAGACCAGATGATAAATTCTGTCTCTCTCCTTGTATTTCCACTGCCTGGTTTCCAATGCAGTTAAGCCTCACAACTAGGTTTAAGATTAAACTAGATTTAAGTCTTACCAAGTTTAAATTATACTTAGTTCGTAAACACAATGCATAAGTTCCAGTGAAATCAGTAACATTTCTTATGATAAACTTGTTTGGGGCAGATTGAAAATCATATTTATTTTTTTAAAAAATTACCTATCTCACTTGTGAATTTCATAGTAAGTCACTGGGAGACAACAGCTTTCACAATCTTGCCATCAATATTGAACCCAATTTCAATATGAAGGATTTTAAGAAATTGTTCATTCCAATACAACTAAAATATATTCCTTATCAACATCATAATAAAACTACATTACCTAGATCCTTTTCTGTTGGGTTTGAGGTTGGATTATAGAATTGAGATAACACTGCCATAATTGTTGATGGCCTCTGGTAAACTCAGAATATGGATTATGTATGCACCCAGGCCTTGATCCTTGATCAGAGACTTTCAGTACCTCCTGAATCGGGTTTATGGGGATTGGTAATTGGGGGGGGGGGGGGTGTACAGTGGCTTTCCTCCTTCCTCTAAGGCTGGTTCCAGTTAGAGTTGGTACAGAATAAAAATGCAACCCATGCTTTTTCTGCATTTTCTTTCTGCTTTTATTTAGCGTCTAAATGAAACATCTGAGTAACTCAGAACATTTGTCCGTATAAGGTTAACTATAATTAAAATGCTATAGATCTCTACCCTACCCATTACTCGGATAACTTAACATTCCCCCAGTGACTGGTGTGCAATTTGGAGGTCCTTTGGAGGTCCTGAAAAAAGAGCAGGTGGCAGCCACAGCCAGGAGGACCTTAGCACAAGTCTATCCATACGACCAGTTGAGCCCTTAGATCACAAGGCTATCACAGTTACACACGCCTTAATTATTTATTTGGATTACTGCAACAGGCTCTAAATAGGAGTGCTCTTGAAGACCATTCAGAAGTGGTCACTGATCCAGAATGCAAGGGCACATGTGTCCAGGTATAATTTAAGGAACAAGTATCACCCATAAAGCTCTGGGTGACACAGGACCAGGATACCTATGAGTCTACTTGTTTCTGATAGTTTCTACCCATTCCACCAGACCTCAGGTTCCTTTTGTCAAACTGAATGACCTGGTTGAACCCAGGACATCCACTTCCTATGTCACAATGCCTGTCCTATGGAACAGCCTCCCCTCTGAGCCTGGAATGGTTCCATTGACCCTAGCCTTCTGGAAGGCCTTGAAAAGCTGGCTTTTCTCTCACACATTGGTCCCAGAACGTGAGATGAGCCCAATATGTGTTTTATTATGCATGTTTTAAGATATGTTTTATGGAGAGAGAGAGAGAGAGAGAGAGAGAGAGAGAGAGAGAGAGAGAGAGAGAGAGAGAGAGAGATTTGCTTGCAGCCTCAGTCACATCGTACTAGATTGTTTTTTTTTTAGTTTCATTTACCCTGTTTCCCCCAAAATAAGACATCCCCTGATAATAAGCCCAATCGGGCTTTTGAGCACATGGCAATAAGGCCAAGCGCTTATTTCAGGGTTCAAGAAAATATAAGGGTCTTATCTTCAAGGAAACACAGTAGTTTATATTTTCCATACAATATTGTTAACTGATCAAGAGTCATTAGGTGAGATGACAGCGTTAACATATTCTTTAAATAAATAAATAATCGTTGCGCCTACAATAACTAATATATCCAGCAAGCAATAATTGTGAAAAATGGTCTGGCTGCATTTAATCATCAGAGAAACAGACCATCATAGAAATGTAAAATGATCTATACCCAAAATTAGAAAGAAACATTCCCTTCCTTTGGTGACAACCTTCAGTTCTTCTATCAAAGCAGCAATTCAATGGGTACCCCAAATCCCTGTGTGGCCACAGAATCATTTTTTTGCAATCCTCAGAACCTCCTATGTCCACTGCTGTTGGAACTTGATGGCAATGTTTCCAATTTCCAAATGAAAAATAGGGGCAAACTTTAGCAATACCTCTGAGTTTACATTAATAGTAAACAGTAAATAAAAAAATATGCTCTCCCTCCAATTCATCCACAAACCTTAGTCCCAAGTGCACCTGCAATGAGGCCCATTTATTTTGCGGCATTCAGTACTCTTCTGTATCACTAAGTGTAGCCCTTGCTTATCAAATGTTGCACACCTCTGTGCAAAGGTAGCACAGCACCAGAATTCAGCCAGAAAAAGGTGGATATATATAAATGTCTTACTTTTCCAGAAAGAAGCCCTCAAACCAACAACCAAAATTACCACCTTGCTGATTCAAGGAATAAATGAAAACAATTACTCCCAAACTTTCAGTTCTGTTCACTATAGATTCCTGCCACTTAGGGACAGAAACTTTCCAGATTACATGTAGAAGGTTTCATAACATACATTTTTTGCATGTATGCATTTATGTGAAATAAATCTGCAAAATTATTACTATATAAATACCAAAGTTGCTGAAGTATATACACTGTAAATAATTAATACATTCAATCTTTTTGTCTAAGTATTGTTTGCTTATACTTTATGAAAATAAATCAAAACATTGTTGTTTGGGGTATTTTAAATATTCTTACCCTAGGTTTCTGGAAGCAAGATGTTTCTACCCTCTGTTTCAAATTACTATGCCAACAGTAAGTCATTTCCAAGCTAAAATTATTATTTTGACTCCAAATAAGTTATTATTGAGTAACTGCGCTACTTTCATGAATCTCAAGCAAAGATATTTTTTGTAGAACAAAGTGGTAGTGGGCTGGTTCACAGAGCTTTGTTACTCTCTTGATGACAATTGTATAAAATGACAGATTTTGCAAAGGGCAATTTGCAGGTAGAAATCTAAAGCAGCATTTTATTATCTCACAACAAATGTTAGTTCACTTTTAAGTATCAACAGTTATATAGCTAAAGTCCTAAATCAGTAAATACCCCAGGAGTTTATTTGCAAAATACAAAATCCCACTATATAAAACAAGAATTCTTACAGGCAATGGCTTGGCGACTCCTATTTTCACCATTCCCAAAGGTGCTCCTTTCAGGGCCTGTACAGCTTCCTCCAGGCTACCGTTTTCCAAACTGATCTCATTGACAAACATAAGCCTGTCTCCTGGGAGGAGCCGGCCATCTTGCTCAGCAATGCCCCCAGGAACAAGAGAACGAATCACAATCACTGTATTTGCAGGATCCACTGGGTCCTTATTGAAGGAGAAAAGAGGGGAACGTGAGAAAAAAGGTTGAGATGTGTTTTTATTTACTTTGTATTTATTTATTTATTCATTCAATTTCTGCAGTGCCCAACTCACCAAGAGACTCTGGATGGCCTGCAATTTTAAAATTCGAAAAAATAATTAAAACAGTTTAAAAGACATTAAAACAATAAAAATGTCCACCAAAATAAGTAAGTACAAACAGCAGCTGTGATGATTAATCTGCTAATAGTAAAGTCAAGTAACAAGGCCCTTCACACATTCTGAGCCCCAGGCCCGAGTACATAGCCAGGTTTTTAAAGCTTTGCAAAAGGCCCACAGAGTAGGGGCCATTCTAATGTTCGAGGGGAGAATATTCCATAAGTCAGGGGCTACAGCAAAAAAAAAACCCTTTCTTTTAGTTCCTGCTACTGAGCTCTCTTTGGTGGATAGGATCTGCAGCATGCCCAATTTATTGGATCTGATCAGAGATTTCAAACAATGGTATGGGGTTTTTTTCCCTGACCCTACTTGCTTATAGAAAGATTCAGTTATCAAGCCACTACCGTATTTCCGCAAAAATAAGACCCTGTCTTATAATTTTTTGAACCCCCAAATTAGCCCTTGGCCTTATTTTGGGGAGGTCTTATTATTTTGGGGCGCTTGGAGGAAACCAGAGGAAATGGCGGGGACCGGCTGCGCATGCGTTTAAATATTTTCAGGGACGGCTTATTTTTGGGAAGGTATTTTAGGGCATGCGCTCAAAAGCCCGACTGGGCTTATTATCAGGGGATGTCTTATTTTCAGGGAAACAGGGTACCGTATTTTCCGGCGTATAAGACGACTGGGCGTATAAGACGACCCCCAACTTTTCCTGTTAAAATATAGGGTTTGGGCTATACTCGCCATATAAGACTACCCCTCTTCCAACACACACCAAATAAAAATTAAAAAACATCAACTGCCTCAACACAATGTAAAAGCAGCTGTGCTAGACCCAAAATGGCCCCTGCAACTAGCAGGAACCTCACACAGCCACAAAAAGCCCAAAAAAAAACAACTTTCACACTTTACACACACACACATAACACAACTGGCTCACCCACAATGTAAAAGCAGCTGTGCTAGACCCAAAATGGCCCCTGCAACAAGCAGGAACCTCACACAGCCACAAAAAGCCCAAAAAAAATCAACCTTCACACTTTACACACACAAAATTCCACATACAGCTTTGTGAGATTTTGTGTGTTTGTGTAGTTAGAGTGAAACACTACAGAAACACACCACATCTCAGAAAGCTGCACAAATATTATTTTATTTTTATTTTTATATGAAAACTAAATTTAAAACTTCCTAAACTTTAAATGGCTAGGTCTAAAAAAGAACAACTAAAAAAACCCCAATTAACTATTTTTTTAAAGCTCCCAAAGGGGGAAAAAACTTACCCAATAGAACAGGGGTCTCCAACCTTGGCAACTTTAAGACTTGTAGACTTCAACTCCCAGAATTCCTCAGCCAGCTTTGTTTTTACTGGCTGAGGAATTCTGGGAGTTGAAGTCCACAACTCCTGCCTGCATGATTGCAGGCAGAGAGTGGGTTGCTGATGGAATGGATTCAGGCAAGCGAAGCAAGGCAAGCGTGGCGATTACCAGCTAAGGTAAGCAAGCTGGAGGGGGAAAACTTTTTTCTTTTTACAGGGCTCTGGGCTCTGGCGATCCCAGCTGAGTTGCCTGATTAGCAGGCAACGCAGCTGGGATCGTCAGAGCTTGGATCGATGGCTCTGGCGATCCCAGCTGCGATGCCCGATTGGCAGGCAACTCAGCTGGGATCGTCAGAGCTTGCAGAGTCACGTAAAAGGAAAAAAGTTTTTTCCTTTAACATGGCTCTGGCATCCCAGCTGAGTTGCCTGATTAGCAGGCAAAGCTGGGATCGTCAGAGCTTCGATCGCCAGAGCCATTTAAGGCTCGTTAGAGTCTTTTGGGCTGGTCTGCCTGGTTACAGGAGAACAACACCCGGCGTATAAGACGACCCCCGACTTTTGAGAAGATTTTCATGTGTTAAAAAGTCGTCTTATACGCCGGAAAATACGGTACTTATAAAAAATTAAAACCTAATTATACATTATGTAATCTTGCAGAAAGACTGCAGAAAGCAACATTAAAACCAGCTTCTAGAATATAAATAAATTCTTTGCATAGAGATGGAATTAGCAAATACATTTCAGAATCTGCTCTACATTTAAAATCTCCTCAAATTAGTGCAAAAGAGTCAAAAACCTGGTAGTATTGCACTTTGAGACATGTCTTTTTTAAAAAACAAACTACACAAGTATCTACTAACTAATACTACTATTACTTCTATTACTTTCATTATAATAACTGCAATAATAATGAATCTTGCTTGGTGATAATGTTCAGCAGTCCCAATATTAATAGTTTATGTGTTTGTGTGTGTAATTATTAGATCCATGGAATAAGTACTACTGTAAGATCATGTCTCCTTAAATTTCAGTTTCTCCTTAAAGAGAAAGACTGAGAAAAAAAATGTTAATGAAGTGATACCTTAGTCATACCATGCCTTTTCTCATCTAAGGTCAAAAACTATCCACAATGGAAGATGAGTATCTTGCAAAAGTATGAAGATATATAAAATAAGTTTGACAAGTTTATTTAATGATGTAATTTAGGCAGTGGTGGGATTCAAAAATTTTTACTACCAGTTCTGCGGGCATGGCCAGGGTGTGTGACAGGCAGCACTCGGCCTCCTGCACCCCCTGGGAGCAAAAACGGGCATGGGGGGGAGGGGTGTGCACCGCTCCCCCGCGCCGTTTTGGCCCTAGGAGGCTTACCTGGGAACCAAAATGGGGTGCGTGGGGACTCCTGGAAGGGGTGGGGTGGGAAGGGGCAGGGCCAGCCAGTAATTTAACTACTAGTTCACCCGAACCAACTGAATCCCACCACTGAATTCAGGGGGCCCCCAATTACCTGATAATCCAATATGCTAAAGCCAAGACCTCTGCTGCCTTTCTCCAACTCAATTTGTTGTATTTCTGTCTCCCACATTGCCAGAGGAGATCCTTGTACCTCTTCGGTATTCTGACTTATGTTAGCTATTTCCAGTTTAGCATCGTCTGTCTCTGAAGCAGCAAGGAGTCCACCAAGGTCTATATGAGACTGGAAAGTTAAATATGGTTATTTTTTTACAATAAAGCTAAATGAAATTATAATTATATAATAATTAATAAATAAAGGTTATCAATGGAACTGGAATAAATGGGAACTGCTATTTAAAGTGTCTAAAACTTATCTATTTTTTAAATGAGCTTTTCATTAAAATTTTACAAAATATATAAAACACAAAGTAGTTCTATGTTTTTAAGCAAAGCCAGATTTCCATAATGACCACATAATTCACTTAGCAATGGCATGGATGGATGGATGGATGGATGGATGGATGGATGGATGGATGGAGGGAGGGAGGGAAGGAAGGAAGGAAGGAAGGAAGGAAGGAAGTAGAAAGAAAGAAGGAAAAAACAAAAAAGAGAAAAGTTCCAGTTTTCTTTTCAGCAAATATAAGCATATTTATAAAATTCTCTTATGATTACAAAATTCTCTGATTACAAATAAAAACCTTAGCTTTTTCTATATCTATTTTTTTCTAATCATCAAAAACACCATAAATCATAAGTACATGTTTTATATTTCATGCAAAAGTCTATAACAGATTTCCACTCAATTGTAAATGTGAATAGTTTTTTTCCTTAATTAAAGAGGTTAATTTAATAATCTCTATAAATTCCATCATCTAAAAGTCTAAACTTTATGTAGAGATGTCTAATCATATATGAAATGCTTAAATGACCATAATAACTTGACCAAAGCTTCATAAAAAATCTAAAAAAGGTTTTTAAACTAGGTTTCCTCGATCCAATTCTAGCCATCTGATCAAATTGTCTCAGCTGATTTTTTTTTTATTTATCGTACTTACCATATTCAATATATATTTAGTTGTTTAATTTATATAGCCAGCAGTCTCACAAACAAGAGACTCTGGGTAGCCTCCAACAAAACTAAACCAATAAATATCTAAAATCATTCACGACCATTAAAGCATTAAAAAACAATAAAACAGATAAAAGAAAATCAATAAATGAAGGAATATTTAATAGTAATGGAGCCATTTCAGGAGTTCAAATCTTTTCTTTGAATTCTCTACCGCAAGGAAGAATAGTGGCCTCTCGGTTTCTTCCCCAGGGTATAAATCTTTATGTTGAATTACCTGCTCTAACATATGAGTCTCATCCAATGCTGCCTCAGTAACAGGTGGAACCGCACGACAACACACCATTCTTACATTGATAGGAAGCTCTTTTAAAATATTTACAACATCCTTGTGATTCTCTCCAAGCAAAGATTGTCCATTTACCTGCCAATGAAAATAAGGATATTTACAGAAATAAGGAAAAAACAGAAAGAGAGAAAGAAATACATATATTTTCAGATTGGACATAGGAGACTAAAGTATCATATTTTTTAAAAAAGTTTGTTGTTGTTGTTAGTTGTGAAGTCGTGTCCGACCCATTGTGACTCCATGGACAATGTTCCTCTAGGCCTTCCTGTTCTCTACCATCCTCTGGAGTCTATTTAAGCTCACGCCGACTGCTTCAGTGACTCCATCCAGCCATTTCATTCTCTGCTGTCCCCTTCTTCTTTTGCCCTCAATCTTTCCCAGCATTAGGCTCTTCTCCAGTGAGTCCTTCCTTCTCATTAGGCGGCCAAAGTATTTGAGTTTCATCTTCAGGATCTGGCCTTCTAAAGAGCAGTCAGGGTTGATCTCCTCTAGGACTGACCGGTTTGATCGCCTTGCAGTCCTAGGGACTCGCAGGAGTCTTCTCCAGCACCAGAGTTCAAAGGCCTCAATTCTTTGGCACTCAGCCTTTCTTATGGTCCAACTTTCATAGCCATACATTGCAATTGGGAAAACCATACGCACTTTTGTTGGCAGGGTGATGTCTCTGCTTTTTAGTATGCTATCTAGATTTGCCACAGCTTTCCTCCCCAGGAGCAAGTGTCTTTTAATTTCTTGGTTGCAGTCCCCATCAAGTTTGCGAACTTCTGACAAGCAGAAGGGAGTATTTATATAATCACTACCTTAGAACATACTAGCATATTGTGAATTTATACAGGCTATACACAGGTAGTCCTCAACTTACGGCCACCACTGAGCCCAAAATTTATGTTGCTAATGACAAATTTGATAAGTGAGTTTTGCCCCATTTTAGGACTTTTCTCCTCACACTTGTTAAGTGAATCACTGCAGTTCTTCAATTAGTAACCTGGTTGTTAAGTGAATCTGGTTTCCCTATTGATTTTGCTAGTCAGAAGGTTGTAAGGAAGATCACATGGCCCGGGGACACTGTAACCATCATAAATGTGAGCCAGTTTTCAAGTATCTGAATGTAAATCATGTGACCATGGGGATACTGCAAAGGTCATAAGTGTGAAAAATGATCATATCACTTTTTTCAGTGCCGTTGTAACTTTGAACTGTCACTAAATGAAGTCAAGGACTACCTGTATTTCTTTCACAAGTACATGAATACAGGTAGTCTTTGCCCTACAACAATTTCTTTAGTGACCATTCGATGTTTCACTGGCACTGAAAAAACTGACATATGACTAGTTCTCGCATTTACAACTGTTGCAGCATCCCCAAGGTCACATGATCAAAATTTGGGAGGTTGGCAATCGGGAATGTAATTATGACAGCTGCATATGTCCTGGGATCATATGATTACCATTTGCAACCTTCCCAGTTGGCTTCCATCAAATAGAGTCAATGGAGGAAGCCGGATTCAGTTAACAACCACATGATTGGCTTAACAACTATATTGGTTCACTTAACAACCACACCAACATTGGCCACAACTCACTAACCGTCCTGCTTATCAATGGAAATTCTGCTCTCAATTATTGTTGTAAGTCAAGGACTACCTGTACTCTATGCTAAGAAAATATTAAAAGTGAAAAAAATCCCTCAACATATCTTTTAAGAGAGCAGAAGAATAAGAAAGATTAATTCATACTTCTAGTAATTCATCTCCACTGTACAATCTGCCACATCGTCCAACAGGCCCTTCAGGCAAAACAGACCGAATAAAATGATGTCCCACTGTAGCTTCTAAGCTAATCCCCAGTCCGCTGCTTTCACTAAACTTGTTCACATCCGCCACCTAGAAAGAAGAAGAATACAATCTTCATAACACCAAGAAATCAGAGCCTTAGAAAATTGCACCGAGATCCTATACAAAGGACCAGTAAATGTAAAAGCTGTTTTGCTACAAATGCTCTACTTCTTAAGCTACAGGCTCATTTCTTTCAAACAACATCCATGTTCATTGATTTCTCACATCAAAACAAGATGGAATCACAATGTGAGCTGAAAAGGAGCATCCAGCTGTAACATCCTTTTTCTCATTTGCAAAGGGTAACAGATGCTGGTAGCTACAGCTGTCCCAGAGTCTCACAAATAAAGGGAACAAATAAAACTATCAAAGGTTCCACACTTCTCATTACACCATCTTTTGTGGCCGCCATGGAACAATAGTTAGCAAATACAGTATTCGGAAACAGAAATGTTTCCAGTTTGAAGAAAAAGAACTGGATTCCATATCTGGCAATCCTTGTTGTTTCTGAAACAAATCAAGCGTTAACAGGACATGCACCTGGCAACATAATTATCTATGGTTTACTAATCCCCAGGTGGGGAACAGTCAAAGAACAGGAACTGCATCTATGACCCTGCTGCAGAATTCTATTCAAAAGTTCCACATCCTTGTAACATCCCTTGGACTACTGCACACAAAAGTAGTTGCTTATACGTTCTAAAATGTGCTAAAGGAAGACTGGCTAGATTCTCAATGAGAAGTAAAGTGTCAGCTAGGAAAACAGTTTTTATTACATAAAAACTAAACACATTTTAAGGCTTGTAGGCCAAAGGGCTACCAAGATCCCTCACATAAACCTTACTTTAAAAGAATAAAAGTGTCAATTAGCAATCAATTTAAAAACAAATAATGAAAATAGAGGATCAGCAATCATTATCATAAATCATAGGAGGGAAGAAAAACTAAAAGGAAAAAATGCAAATGATCTGTTAAAATGCCAGCAAAAGTGGGGCAAACCGGTTTCCTTTAAAAAAAATCTCTGTAAGCGATACTAACAGACCATCCAGCAATGAACTAGGGGTCAACAGCAGCAATACAAGAAAATATAGGCCCTAATTGTTAAATTTTGCATTACTTACCTGAAAGCAGGCCAACATTAAAATTAGTGGCATTTATTACTGGTAGATGAATGTCAGATTAAAAGAGGGAAGTCTTTTATTCCAAATATCAGCTATGTGCAAGAAATCTTATGAAGCAAGGATTATGCTAAATGTTGTATGTTGGAAGTGGGTAGATTTCCTAACAAGCAACATTGTTTTGCTTTCCAAATGTAGATTTCAGAATTCAGCTGTAGCTCTGCCCACATTGAGAGAGGTTATCATGCAAAAATGCTACCCCAAGAAATGAAACTATGCACTGTTGACAACAAGGAGAATCAAAATATAAAATGGACTCCAAAAGTTACTAAACAAATGCTGCCAATACTTATCGACTGAATTAATGAAAACCCAGGAAGCAATATTTATAAACTGTTTAATCAAATTTAGGATTTGTTTTCTGACTGCCTAAGATTACATAAAAGTTTTGTTTTACCACAATTTTAGGTTTTAAAAAACAATGTCGCTCCCAAGGAAGAGCAAATTGTTTATTCTTTTAATAAGAAAGCAATGAGTCGACCTACCACAACTTCATAATTTTTCCCCAAAATCTTCTGCCATTTGTTCAGCAATATTTCTTCTTCTAGGGATGTTAGCTGAATATCTGTAAGATGTGACAATTATCCTAAGCAAAACTATGATATTCTTATCTCTAGGTGGAAAATGAATTGCATTAGAATTTGTAAACATGCATCTGATTTGTATAAAATGAAAAAGAAAATACTTTTCAATACTACGTATCTAAAAAAGAAAAAGGGGGGAAAAAAAGGAATTATAACTTAAATTTTGGTTTTTAAAATCCTTTGAAAGCTAGCTGAATTTATTTGGATTAAGTCACAAAAATAACAGCTCATTTTTAAATTGCTTTTTCTAACCAATTTTGTACCATGAATAATAAACTTTTAGCATTATCCAGTTCTATTTGAAATTAAATCAGCATGAGACTCAATCCTTCAGTATTACCTTGGCTATTCAATTTAGGCTTGCATTACTCAAGAACTTCCTTTTATCTCTCTTCCATAGAATCCCAATTGTGCTAGTCTAGCTTCCTGAATAACTGGATTTCTGTCTGGCTACAGTCCGCTGCACCGTTTCCTTTCTGTGAATGCAGAAATTACAGGCATGTTCTTCTTTCCTGACCCAACTCTTCTCTGAAAGGCTCATTCTGGTTATTCATTACTATCTTACACCCCTGCACTCTACAAATGTAGGCAAAACAAGTTTGGGTGATTGAAACATTAACAAATAAAAATAAGAACTAAAATTCAAAGGATAAAGCAGAAAGCGCTGCTAAGCTTATGGGTGATTGTTTTCCAATTCTGAAGAATAATTAAAAGTCTTTGTTTATACTTATAAAACTATGGCTATCATTTCATAGTTTTCTTCAACAGGAGTACACTAGTAAATAACATTATGTATTCAGGTTTATTAAAATCAGTTCCCAAAATTGTTCAGCATACAATATTCTTTTCATATTTATTCAGAGGTTAAGTTAAAGTTAAAAGAAACTTATTCTCAGGTTGGAACATTTAGCATTGTAATGATTTTGATATTACTTTGCTTATATCTTGAGTTACATATACAAATAAATATATTATTTAATATTTAAGCACTCAAGAAATATTCTCTATATTTAAGATTTTAATTTTTTTGAAACTATGACCTCATTTTCAAAGGCTCCTACCGAAACATGGTCTCTAGAGGGCAGTGGAAGTACACACTTCCTGGAATCATTTAACAATTTGTATATTTATTTAAAAATGGGAAAAAGAAACATATTGTGAGTGTAATAATTTACCATTTTAAATCTGATCTAGTTTATCTCTTACTACGGTAACTGGAGCTTGTCAGATATGTACAGTGACCCACCAAGCACTTACAATATCCTCAAACACTCACACGCTTAAAAATCCGAAGTAGGTGGAAACATGAAATTCACAGAATCCGAATAATCTCTCTTTAGCATGGTTTGATGAGCTACAATCAGCTATGTATATCACAAATTATACTTGCTTATTTAAAAATAAGATATAAACAAATGTGATCAATCACAGATATAAGAATTGTGTGTATACATGGCTAACTTCAGTTATGAATTCTGCTTTATGCTACACCTACATTTTCTAATATATTAAAACTGCTGTTCGCCCAGTATTATCCTTAAGGTTTTTCATTGTAAATGAACAATGATGAAATATCTTCAGCGGTATGTTTTGTTATCTAATGATAATTTACTTTTAATATCCTCATTAACAAGTACTCTTTTCAGCTGCTGCTATTTAGCATGTTGAAAATTAAGCTTCATAATTTTAACACTTGATATGGTATATGAAGCTAGATGCCTTCAGGAAATCAACTTTGTGTACATTTATGTACATTGTCCATAGAGTTTTAACTAGACAAACTCAAATAACTATTTTATAGCCTTTTCTTTGAATCTTTTAACTTCTAAATACTTTATCCACGGGTTTTGATAAGATACCTGTGGATAAGATACTTAGAAGTTAAAAGATTCAAAGGAAATGCTATACAAATAATCATTTGTGTTTACTTAGCTAAAATTCTGTGGACAATGTACATAAATGCAACTAAACAGAGCTGCATCATTACATTATTCTTCGAAGATGGATTTGTCTATAACATCTCAAATATACATTTTCGGAACCCAAAAGGAACTTTTACCATGCTACCATGCCAAGCAAGCAAAGGGAAAAACTAGGGAGAGCAAGCATATTTATAAGGGGGAAAACATTATTTATAACCTGTTTGTTGTATATTAGTATCTTCTTCAAAATGAATCTCACTGGGGCTGCATGACATTAATGGAGAATCCTGCTCTCTTTTGCAGCTTTCTGTGGAAAAAAAATATGCCAATTTCTGTGATAATACAGTTAAACCCCTTTCCTGTTTCACTATTGTTAAGGTCTCCTAGTTTCTTACCAGATTAAATTAAGTCTGGTCTAGCAGTTAAGGCTCCATGCTAGAAAGCGGAGACTGTAAGAGTTAGCTATGAAAGCCAGTGTGGTGACTTTGAGCCAACCTACCTCACAAGGTGATTTTTATTGTGGGGAAAATAGGAGGAAGAAGATGTGTTGGATAAGTTTTCCACCTTAGGTTATTTGGATATTAATATAAATAAGTAATTAAGTACATACATACATACATACATACATACGTGGCTAGTATAGATATGCGTAAGCAAAACACTAAAAATAAAAACTGGTAACAGCAAAAAGGCCACAATCTTCTATATTATCTGAAAGGAGGAAAATATGGTTGATCCAAATGGGGAAAATCTGACTGATGTCACATACATGGGTGATTCAATGGAGACCTGAATTGGGAAAGTTGAATCACAGATTTTAGGGGTCAAAATCGAGAGAAATAATGAGCACCATGGCATTAATTCCCTAAGGCTTAAATTCTTTCATTCACTTTCATTTTGTTTTGGTTTTTGTATTTTATTTTATTTTTTTAGTTCTATCATAAAACATAAATCACAGAAACAATATTATTTGAAGATTATTTATTTGTTATTCATGAAAGAAAAAATCCACAACTCTTTTGTTTCTCCTTTTGAGTATGCTTTTTCTTTCTCCAACTGAGACTAAAAAGTGGATTGCAAGAATGACTTTAAGCCACTTTGGTTTAGCCTCTGAAGAACAGAAAATAAAATTCAAGAAACGTGAAGCAAAGATAATCTTAATTGCCTGTGTTTGTGCCAATATCCATTGTTTGGAAAATTGAATCCTTTTCAACAGCATCACTGAAGTCATCATGAGACTGAGTGTGATTTTCCTGTTTCAGGCCTCCTCTTCGGACCAATGTCAGATAGACTGTTTGCCCAGTATGTCGCAAAACCTCCACTGCTTGCTGGTTGGTAAAACCTTTAAGATTGGTTCCATCCACCTATGGATTAAACATAGGTCCATGAGGGTGACGGTTCATTCTCCATGCTTGTGGATTGGTTTCTGAATGTTTTGTTATCAGGTTAGGTAACATCTTCAGCAGAGTTTAAGGGATGTCAGTGTCAGTGTTCTTCTGTTTGTAAGGTGTGAGTGTGGGTCTTATGATAGGCCAGATGTGGGTGTGTCAAGTGAGGGCCTTAGGATGGTCAGGTGTGGCTATGTCAAGTGAGAGTCTTGGGATAGGTCTTGTCAGCATCATCCTACACCCAAGCTACAGATATTCGCCACTATTGCAAACATATGTTCATTTCTTACCAGTCATTGTACATCTGTCAAGATTGGAAAAACTGTTTTATTACAAATTAGGCAAATCACATTTGCCAAATGTCTGCTGAAATTTGGTTTGGGGTTTGTTACTATCTTCAGCATAAGAATCCTATCTAAAGGTTGACAGCATAGAGTTTGAAGAGAATGTTTGAAAATTGTGCGGCGGAGCTTTATAAATTCAAGGTAACTTAAAATAATGCATGCAAAAATTTTAAAAATCTTCTCCTCTATACAGGTAGTCCCCTGCTTACAACCACAATTGGGACCAGAATATCCATTGTTAAACAAGGCGGTTAAGTGAGCTGCACATTGATCATGTAAATGTGAGAAAGATACGAAGGTTGTAAGTTTAAGGACCACTTGTAACTCACTTATTACAAACGCTAAACATATGGTTCTAAGTTGAGAACTAACTGGGTAGGCTGATGGGAATTGGGCAGGAAAGTTTACTGTTATTTTTGCTGTTCACCTGTAAAATGGTTTAAGACTCAATTTACAAGCAATGCTATCAATATAGAACCTACAGGTAAATAATTATTTATGTTCCTCAACTGTGGGAAGTAGGTCATTGATCTTATCTCTGCTTTCATCAGAAACTAAGTCAAAGAACATCTCTCCTAACCCCAAGACTTACATTTTCTCAAAGACCTCTGAAAGAATCCTCCACATTTTTCTCACATCCAGGATCTCATTTAGATTTTAGATTTAGAATGTAGTAGCAAAATGGCCTTTTCTTTGTGACAGTCTAATTACTACTAACCCTCAGAGACAAAATAAATAAGTATATAAAACAAAGTGCTTGGTTGGGAGTGGGGGGATTGCCTACCTCTGTTTTATAACCTTAATAATTTTATCTTTAATATTTTCCATTCATTTTACCTATTATTAATATGGTACCCTTAAGCTAAGCAGTCTGTAATTTCCTGAAATAATTTTTAAAGAGTTAGGCATTATATTTCACAGTTTGTGATCTTTCTGTACAAAAACCAGACTCAGTAATTTTTGGTGGGTGTCAATTGAGATCAGAGATCTCACCTGTGAGATCTTTTAAGAACTCTGGGACAGTCCTCATGAGTTGTCTGCTTTTAATCCATCAAGCATAAAAACTAAATAATAGAAGGAAAAAAGGGATAACAGAACTCCTCCAAGGTTACTTACAGCAATAATTTGATCTCCAATATGGATTCTACCATCATGCTCAACTGCACTGTCTTTTGTGATACTTTTTACAAAAATACCAGAAGGTTCTGTGATTTAAAAATAAAATTGAATTAAAGGTATGTCTGAGTCATATATTTGTAAAACTGTTATGACTTGAATCCATAAACTTAAACACAGCCTATCAAGATCTGACTACAATGGTCTTTATGACTTCTAAGTACTTAAGAAGAAATATTACAACATAGTATCACTGAAGTTATCATGCTCTAACCCAGAGGTGGGGAACTGTGTTCCTTTTATGGCTTGTGGACTTCAATTCCCAGAACTCCTGAGCCAGGCTGACTCAAGAATTCTGGGATTTGAAGTCCACAAATTATAAAGGGGCCATAGTTCCCCACTTCTGCTCTAACCCAATGTATTCACTCAAAGAGATAAACTTACATTTTAACATACATATCTAAGCCAATTGCTGCTAGATCTTATACTGACGCATGTATTTTTATTTCAGTTATAGTGCAAATCCCTATGCTATAAATATACTAAGTCTAAGACCTCTAATTAAAATAGAAGTTTGACTTCCCAAATGAAGCACATTTAAACAATTTTAACATCAAGTTCTGAATCTAGTGAAAGAAAATATGCTGCATTCAATGAATGCCTTTAATTATTTCAAACTATTCCAGACTACAAATCTATTGCAAAATAAAATCCGTATTTTGAAATGAAATCCATATATAACATTTTTCTTGCAAAGCAGTTATTCTATGTATTGTGTGAGGTACTTTAAAACATCTGGACTAGCTCAACCAAAAAGCTAATAAACGGACTTTGGAGTTAGGAAAAAATAGTTATTTTTTGAGCAGAATTCATTTTAACCATACCTGATATTTTATCCCCAATGTAGCCAGCAATTGTTATTCCTAAACCTTGAGAATTTTTTGTAAGCTCCACATCAAATGTGTTCCCATCTTCAACATTCTCAATTGGTGTATCTTCCAATTTCTTAAGGGAAAAGACATGTAGTTATTCTTCATGACAGAAGTTCTTACAGGAAACAAAAATAATTATTCTATTTCTCACCTAAGCCCTAATATTTCAGCACTTAATTCTAAACATAACACAGAGTACTTCTTGCCAGAATGTGACTCAGATATTAGTTTCATAACTCTCCAATATAATTAGTGAACCTTTAATAGCATTAACATTATTTGCTATGATAAGAGTTCCTCGATGGATTTTTCTTAAATGCTTTTCTATGTAATTCTGGATCATGTTTGGAATGTTAGGGCTGTGGCTTTGTGATTTTTGAGGTTTGCAGATACTTTATGCTCTACAGAAATCATTTCTAGAAAATAAAACAAAGATCAAAATTTTAAAAATGGAAAATTATCCAATTATGCACATTTATATACATACACACATACACACAGAAAGTATGGAAGTAAGATTTAAAATATTGAAATGTCAATTCAAACACTATTTTTTTAAATTGTTTTTATACTGTGGAGATATATAATCACTAATATAATCAGAAAAGAGTGGCTCAAAGTGAGGAATGGGGAAATCGATGATGCTGTACTTTTTTCTTAAAATAACTCGAAGCTATAAGCTGCGTACTTTTATTTTTTAAGCAAAACCTTAAAATGGGTAAAAGACAGTAAAATATTAGATTTCATCTACTAAATATAGGTAGTCCTCGACTTTCATTTAGTGACTTTTCGAAGTTACAATAGTAGTGAAAAAAAAGTGACTTATGATCATTTTTCAACACTTATGACAGCAGCATCCACATGATCACATGATTTACATTTGGATGCTTGGCAACTGAGTCATATTTATCACGTGATCATCTTTTGCGACCTTCTGACAAGCCAAGTCAATGGGGAAGCCAGATTTATTTATTTATTTATCTATTTATCTATTTATCTATTTATCTATTTATCTATTTATCTATTTATCTATTTATCTATTTATCTATTTATTTATTTATTTATTTATTTATTTATTTATTTATTTATTTATTTTTAAATTTATATACCGCCCTTCTCCTTGAGGACTCAGGGCGGTGAACAGCCAAGTAAAAAATTCACTTAACAACTGTGTGACTAATTTAACAACTGCAGTGATTCGCTTAACAAATGTGGCAAAGAAAAGTCGTAAAATGAGTCAAAACTCACTTAACAAATTTCTTACTTAGCAACATAAATTCTGGGCTCAATTGTGGTTGTAAATTGAGGACTACTGTATAGCAATTCAGGAAAGAATAGAAAAGTATCTATTCAAACTAAAAGATAGTTTCCAGAAAAGGCATAGCTAATTGGAAGGAATGATTCAATTATTCAAATCCATTCCTCCTGAAGACTGCAGTGAAAAAGCTGTAAAACAAAAACAATGGGGTATAAATTATGCTTCTGACAGAAAGACAGGAACACATATTTCTGCAGAAATATAATTTTTCCCTGTCTCTTTTTTCTTCGCTCTGTCACTCTCTCAAGCATTTCATTCTGTTGAATATAATCCAGTTAGCTGAAGTTTCCTGCCGAATTGTATTTACATTCTTAAGACACTAAAACTTGCTTCAGTTGACACTGACATATGTAGGCACTTGCACCTTCTGATCTGTGTTTGCACACACCAACTCCCTATTCTACCTTTTATTTTGTACATTATCAGCCACATTCATCCTTGGCATCGTTTCAAAAGGTTAAAAGGAAAAGTGTCACTGGTGAGATGGGGGAGCTATACAAGTGTGATTAAACAGATAATAAAGAGCACAGGAGGTTTTTGGTAAATGAGGTTTAGTTTGAATGACGTTACTTTTCAGGCAACAGAAGAACTCAGTGGAGAAAATAAAACATCAGCCCAAACGAAGAACACTATATGAAATAAAGAGGGCAGCTGGGTAGCTGCCACCTAACTAGCAGCAGCTGAAATTGTGCCAGCTGATTTAGGTGAAGAGCTACAGCCAGGCACCGGCTGGCACAGAGAGGAGCCCAGCGGTGGATGCCAGGGAGGAAGAGGAGGAGGTGGTAAGTGGAAGAAGAATAATCCAGATGAAGTCAAAGAGCTGCTGCAGAGCAAAGGGGAAATACTATCATGCAGTGATTGCTTAAACTGCTATTAGAGCACCATTCAAGTGGCAGATTGAAATTAGCAGGTTAGCAGTTATTTGCAGGCAGGCAGGATGTTTGACTATGAATAAGCGTTATGAACTTCTATCTACTGTCAGTCCTGTTTCTTTAATGTAAGTTACATGTTGTTATTACCTTGTTTTCCATCATACACGTTTGCACTGGAGTACCCAAAGAAGCTGCTGTTGATGGAGTGGCCTCCTCAATTAGGCCTCTGGCTATCACCAATTTGATGCGGTTTCCACATTGCCTCAGGACTTGTGCCACCTGCTCACCACTGATTCCAGTCAGGTCTGTATCACCAATTTTCAAAATATGGTCTCCACTGCACAGTCTACCATGCTAGATGAGCAAACATTCAATTGTTTAAAAAACTATACACAGAGGTGTCTTAGAAAAATGCAAGAGTTTTATCTAGCTTGCAATGCAAGCAATGCAATGCAATAGTTTCACCTATTTTAGTTTTGGATTTATTTATTTTTTTGCTTTTAATACTGCTGTAGTAGACGTTACTTTAAATCTTTTTATCATATGCTGTTTGAGTATATCTATACAACACCTGATAAAAATGAATATATTTTAAATTAATAAATGTGTTAATGTTTTTATGGTTCTAAGTAATATGTTTAGCATTGCTTACATTCAAAATTTATGTATCATTTATTGCTTTTATTCCTATTTATTAGCATATCTGCCCAAAAGGACACATCTAAATTTAGCACTGTTTTCCTCCCAAAATGAAGAAAAACATGGAAAACATCCTGTTCAAAATCTCTCATTTCTACCTTATCGACCTAGGATTACCAAATCTACTTGTTGCTTGTAAACATCCCCATTTAGAAAATGATTGCCTCCTATCTGCTTATCCGCACCTAAGTTACCCTCATATATATACCTCTCCTTTAAACAGAATCACAGAGGAGAAAGAAGGAAAACAAGGTGGGAATAGAGAGATTGGAAGAAAAGGGGGACTGTTTTCCATGTGTGAAGGGCAAATGTGTATGGCTTAAACTCTGCTATCATATCTGCCTCACCCAGAGTAAACACCATGTTAAAAAATATCTCAAATACGGGAATAAAAAAAGTTATCCATAAAGGAACTCTACTATCTGTTTTTCTGTGGTCCTCATTCTCAGACAAAACCAGCTTCCTATTTCCATAGAAAAATTATACTCATGACCAATAGCAGTTCAAAAGCAAAGCTTAACATTATAAATTTGGCTGGGGTTTCAAGCCATTGCTACGGGGATCATTTGCTGGGAAAAGATAACCCTTTAATTCAAGATGTTTTTCCTCATAGAACATTAGCATTCTATTCTTTCTATTTCAAGTAAATAAAGGTATTTATTAAATGGTAATAAATAATTATCATGCTGTAACTCTAGTACAGAAGAATATATTGTGTACCCGATCAGCTACTCCGCCTGGAAGGATGGTTTTAACTATCACTCCAGTTGATTTTCCTCCTACTATCCCAAATCCCAGACCCGATCCATCGTTCACCAACTCAATAGTCTCCACATGCTGCCAATGTACCTTTAAGACAAAGTCTTACATTAGTTTCATTTTTTAAAAAACAATCTCTAAAGATATTCCATCGGGTTTGCATTTTCTCCATATAGTCAATCTCTTTTCTATAGCTACTCCAAATAATGTTTATGAATCATCAAAAGAACCTTTTAGTGTTCTATATTTTGAGTGGTTTTACTGGCAAGTTACAGTGTTTAACATCTTAGTGAATAAATTATTTTGGGCATAAAAGATAAAATCTTATGCTTGCTTTCCCAAGGTATTCATTAGGTGCACTGACTGAGAACAACTTATTTCTACTCAACTCAGCTGTTTACATAGCTCAAATAAAGTGTGGTGACTCCATACTATGCATAAAATGGTACATCTGATCCACAGGAAAGATTTGGCTTAACTCTCTCAAAGGCCTCAGACTGAGGTACTCTTTTTTTTTTTATCTTCTCTCACTCCCTCCTTAATCTACATCATCAAGGCCCTTCCCTATTATCAGGTTCTCATCAAAGGATCCAATCGAAGAACTGACACTGCTTATCATTTAGGATGTAAGTACATAAAAACAGCCTTGCTGAGTTAAGCCAAGGACTCTCTTAATCCAACATTTTGCTCACACAATGGCCAACCAGATACCTCTCAGATGCTTACAGGGAGGAGATAAAAACATATCATTTCCCCATCACTGTTCTCCTGCAAATGGCTTTTGGAGGCAAACTATGGCTCAACTGTAGGACTCAATGATTACTCAAGACCAACAGTCCTTGATAGACCTCTCACCCAATTTGCTTTTAAAGAAAGTTTTGTGGTAATTAAGTCCACAGGTTTATAATCTGCTAAGAACTGATGAAGACACATTTTATGGAATGTCTTACGTATAATACGCTTCCACCAGTGGTGGGTTGCCCCAGGTTCGCACCAGTTCTATAGAACTGGTAGTAAAACTGGCGGGAGGCTCCGTCCACTGACCCCGATGTAATCAAAACGCTTCTGCGCATGCGGCCCCGCTGTGAACCGGTAGTAAAGGTAAGTAGAACCCACCCCTGGCTTCCACCACCACCAAATTGGATTTATTTTTGGTAGCTGGGACATGAGTCATAGTGTACATTTAAACTGTTTGAACTACTTCCTGCACTATTTTCTATACACCGAAAAAACAGAATTGTGAGTGTAAGAAGTTTTCTATGGAATTGCAACTTTACACAATGGCTAACATTCAGCAACATGTTGCAGAGACCTTTTTTTTATCTTCAAGAGTACAAAGAGTTGCACTGACTACACCAACCTAAGACAGAAGAAAGAAGACAGACTTGTTTTCAGTGTCCACTCACCGGGTTTGAATGGGCTGAAATTGTACTAGCAGCTGACGGAGATCGAGAAATTATGGGACTGATGAGCTGAGGCAAAGAGCCCCTTGCAACAACTAACTGGACACTATCTTTGGCTTTCTGTAGGATGCCGATAGCCTGTTGATGTGTTATGGTCTGATCAAGGGCTTGCCCATTAATAGCAAGAATTTGATCTGCTTCCTGCAATCTGCCATCCCTGTTGTAGACAAACAAACAAAAAATTAATAAGCATCATCACCGGTATTGCTATCGTATTTGACAGTTTCTCCAAAGTACTGTAGTTTTGTTTTGTTTTTAATCCAGTTTTCTATTTCTTTCAATGCAGATTTATTTCTATTTTATTTATTATTTTTGAAAAAACTTGCCCTGCAGTTTTGCTGCAGGCGTCTTTTTTGGGCCCCTTCTTGATGAGCTTCCTTTGAAGCTAATCCACAGACCCTGTCTCCTAGCTTTACCCCAGAGCTACCTCCTCCTTCTTACGCCCCAATCCGAAACTAAGCATATTATATATTGGTTGCTTCCAGCTTTGTTTGCTATTGCCTGGGAACTTTATTCTTGACTGTGAGCCTGCTGGGTAAAAACACCAAGCGTTTTACTGCATTCACCATAAAAAGTATTGAATATTCATCAATCCACAGTTTACTTACCAAACATTTTCACAAATGGGAGAGGAGAAACTATCCTGTTTCCCCCAAAATAAGACATCCCCTGATAATAAGCCCAATCGGGCTTTTGAGCGCATGGCAATAAGGCCAAGCACTTATTTCAGGGTTCAAAAAAATATAAGACAGGGTCTTATTTTCAGGGAAACATGGTATTTAAAAAAAAAAACATCCAAAAAAGGATCCTAAGGCCATCTTACAAAATGGACTCACGCTTTAATTAAGGAAGGGTTTTTTCTCATATAATCACATACAGTAACGCTTTCTCAAACTTACATCAAAGTGATGTGAGATAAAGCAGCTATTGAGTTAATCTGTACTATTATGTTACAATTAGTAAAAGAAATCAATCAATAGACTAGTGATATAGAAATTTTTTTAAGATACCGACTTAATTTAGACTCTCCGAGAATATTATGGTATTCAGATAGCATTTCTCAATATTTTTCTTAGTTCTTAGCAAAAAATATATTTTCTCTGTATACTATATCAGAAAAATGAGTGTATAAAAATGTTGATATTACAGAAAGTTGTCAGTGAAAATAAATGCATTTTTGCATGATTAAATGTTTAGCCTGATGTAAAAAAATTTAAACAGACTTCTAAGTAAAACTGAACTGGATCAGAGAAAGGCTGATTAGCAATACTTAAGTCAAACTTTATCTGTATAAAACATATCGAGCATAAACAAACTGAAATAAGCCTTCTTTTCAACCCAAATTTTTATTTATGTTATCTGTTGTTTATTGCGTTTGTATACTGCAATGAAAGTGAAATGTTTGCAAATCTGTGCATTTTTTCAGCAGAATATTGCACAAAACAGACATAGCATCCAGACTGGATTAATTTACATGTATCTCCCAAAAGAGGCCACTCTAGAGAACATCAACAGCCAATTGTTTTCCAACATAATAAGGAAAAGGAAACAAACAAGCACATCACCTCCCTTAATCCCATGATGCACGTCCAAACTTGGCCTGAGCAGGGGGAAGTTAGCAATAGCAATAGCTCTTACATTTATATACCGCTTCACAGTGTTTTTTCAGCCCTCTCTAAGCGGTTTACAGAGTTAGCATATTGCCCCCAACAACCTGGGTGCTCATTTTACCCACCTCGGAAGGATGGAAGGCTGAGTCAACCTTGAGCCTAGTGAGATTCGAACTGCCAAATTTCAGGCAGCCGGCAGTCAGCAGAAGTAACCTGTAGAATTGCATTCTAACCACTGCGCCACCGCAGTTCTTAGAAGTTATGTGCCCTTTGTGCATGCTCCTGGATCCTGCTGATTTTGAAATTCGGGATATGTTTAAATGCAGTGAGTATTAATCTTCAAAAGCACTCTGAAAATTCCAAATTTACCAGGATGAAAGAGCACATAAAGACTAACTCACTGCTCACTGCCAGGAGTTCAATTCTGACTGGGTCAAAGTTGACTCAGCTTTCCATCCTTCTGAGGTTGGTAAAATGAGGACCCAGATTGTTGGGGGTAATATGCTGACTCTTAGAGCTTAGAGAGGGCTGTAAAGCACTGTGAAGTGGTATATAAGTCTAAGTATTATTGTTATGTACATGCATTGCTAATGTTTGCAAGCTTTTTCCCTGAAGATTTTCAATTGTATTGATGTGTTTGATTGGTTGATTGCTTCAATGTTGGCTTTTAATGGAATTTTTGATTATAAATGCATACAAAAAAACCAGCAATAATTTCTTAGTTGGTTGACATGCTGAGTATTTGATGTTCAGTATTGCATACTGTGCATTTAAAGAGAGAGACAGAAAGCACACCATATTAGTAACCTCTCGTCAAATTTCTTTCATCGGTAAAAAAATATGCTTGGATTTAAGGGAGACAGTAGGGTAAGGGATAAGCAAATGCTTCAAATAAATAGAAAGTAGATAAAGTCCCCCGCCCCCGCCAGTTCTTCCCAAAGTTGGCTCACTGCTAGCATTCAGCAAAGTCCTATCTATTCTTGTGTATCTTGGATTAAAAAAGAGAAGAATTGTTTCCTGTAGCTGAAACCCTCAAAAGTGTATTGAGTTTTGTTTGAATGACAATTAAACTGGTTCAAGATTTGCTCTGTTAAAATGTATGCAATTCAAAATGTTTTGTGGAACATTCTAGGGAGACGTCATCCTTTGAGCTCAAACCAAACAGGTTTACTAATTCATTCATTTCATAAAAATAATTATTTAAAGGATACATTTCAAATTTTAAATATTGTTTATGTTTACAATCCACTTGAAAGCTGGAATTTATACATCTCTTTCAATGTATACCTTACATGCAAACTCACCTTTGTGCCACACTTCCATCTTGAATCTCCTGTACAAATATACCAAGTTCACCTCTATATTCACTCTTCAGGCCAACTACGCTAAAACCAAGCCCACCATTTAGAGGTTTTAAAAGTTCTATTGTCTCAACAAGTCGACCCTAGTAGCAAAAACAACAGGAAACAAATCACTTTGAAACAAACTCAAAAGCACACTGATTCCAAAACATTCACTTAATTTTCATATTCGTATATTAATGAAGAATGAAAACAATCAAGCAATGTACATCCAGTACAGACATGAAAACGTGTCTTTGGCAAGGCGCTATGGTTAAGAAAACTAGGATCATTGATTGTTCGGAAATCCTACATGGGAATAGGAAGTTCTCGACTATAAATGGATATCTTCTACAAATGAAGGGTGACAGGAGAAGATAATGTCAACTTACTCAACCCTGCTGCCTCTGCAGATTTTATTTAATTTTACTTATTTATTAAATGTTGTGCCACCTATCTCCCCTATAAGATAACATATGGAAACACTATCCCTGATTGTAATCACATATGAAGAGAAATTGGATTTCCTATTTATAATAAGTGGAACAACTTGCCTGCAGAAGTTGTCAATGCCCCAACACTGGAAATTTTTAAGAAGACGTTGGATAACCATTTGTCTGAAGTGGTGTAGGGTTTCCTGCCTGGGCAGGGGGTTGGACTAGAACACCTCCAAGGTCCCTTCCAACTATTCTATTCCATTCTATTCTATTCTATTCTATTCTATTCTATTCTATTCTATTCTATTCTATTCTATTCTATTCTTTAATAATAGGAAGAAAATTATTGTTAACCCAAGAGAGGAAGTGAAGGTAAAGGAAAGGACTTTGAAAAAAACAATTCGATGTTTCCAATTAACTAACTGATTTTAAATAAAATTTACCTGTGCCATATTTCTGATCAGTAGTTCAAATTCATCACTTGCAGGCTTCCCATTAATCTGAGGAGTGATCGACTGGAGAACAATTCCTAGCCCATTAGAAGGGCTACTGTTCTCTTGAGCCATCAAGTAGGAGTCATTGTGTAGTGAGGAGCCCACAACATGGGAAAGTTGCAGGTGCTCACCAGATGAGGAGATGGAAGGTGCAAGGTTCACCTGAAAGTTGTATAAAACATTTTTTAAATTTTAATTTAAGAGCACAAAAATACAGCTAACAGTACAAAAGAACAAAACCAACAAAAAAAATAACCAATGGAAAATATGTCCTAAAATGACACAATAGAATAGTAGAGTAGAGTAGAGTAGAGTAGAGTAGAGTAGAGTAGAGTAGAGTAGAGAGTTCTTAAATTAGTAAGATGGTTGTTAAGTGAATATGACTTCCCCGTTGACTTTGCTTGTCATATGGCCCAGGGACACTGTAACCATCATAAATACATGCCAGTTGCCAAGAGTCTGAATTGTGATCACGTGACCATAGAGATGCTGCAATAGTCGTGTGAAAACAGTCATAAGTCACTTTTTTTACTGCCAATGTGACTTCGAAAGGTCACTAAACGAATGGCTTTAACTCGAGGACTACCTGTAATCTAATCCATTCTTTTTCATTTCTAAAAACACACTGTTGGTAGCTTCGTCTTTTAACTGCATTTGTCCCACTTCTTCAGCAAGACAAATTATGTGCTGAGATGAATAAGATTTAAAATGTTTAACTGAGTGATACCCGTGATTTGGAGACTATCATATCAGGAAAAATATCAAAAGCTATATAAAATATCTCTGTTGATAGATCATACAGTCTGGAAGTTCTTCTGGCTGCATTTCTCATCAGTTAGACTATGAAGCTAGATGGCAGACTATTTCATTAAGAAGCAAGTCAGATTTCGTGTTTTTGTACTTCATTGTCCTTGAAGTTCATCTAACAGATTATTCTCTCCTTTCTTAGGAAACAGAATCCCTCCTAATGTAAAGAAAGAAACTGATTAAGAAAGAAACATTGCTGTCTCTCAAAAATTGAAAAGGCAAAGGGAAGGCTTCCTGTTATAACTTGAGACTAGTTACAAAAGAAAAGAAGTTAAGATTTAATTAGGTTTTTAAAAGGCTTTAATACGCACTATGGCAGACTTTTGATGTATTATTGACTACTAATTCATCTATACTAACGGAGTGGCACTCCACTCTAATGATTATCGTTTTTAAACCTAATTAAAGAAAGTGATTTACATGTACAAAAAGGATTGATTTAGCATGAAAGATAATATCAGACAAAGTGGCAGATAGCTCCTATGCAATTTTGCAGCTAAGGAAGTTGGTCTACAATAATTGAAACAAAAAGGGATTGATTGATTTAAAAAAACAATCTACCAGTGAAAAGTCAAATCATCAGAAATTCAGAATTAAAATGTTTTTAGTTGTAATGGAGAAATACTTCAGATCTTATAAGGGGGATCTTCAGGATCACAAGAAGAACAAATCATTTAATACGAAACAAAGTAACACCCCACCTATTCACTGCAAGCATCAATAATTAAATGTAACATCAGATTACCGTATTTTTCACACTATAAAACACACTTTTGCCCCCCCCAAAAAAGTGGGTGGAAAAGTTTGTGCGTCTTATAGAGCTAATATTACGGTGGGGGGAGGGGGGTTGGTGTGGTGGCTAACACTGCCGGCGCCGCCTGTCTCCGCTGCCGCTGTTCGCTGCTGCAGGGAAACTGGAGCCTTCACTCCCAAGCAGCTGATTGGCAGTTGGATCGGCCTCCTGGAAGATTGCCAATCAGCTGTTCTAGGTGGCAGGGATCTCCACCACCGCTGCCAATTAGCGGCGCCGTTCGCCGCTGCCAGCAATCGCCACCATTTGGTGATAAGCGGTGATCGGCGGTGAAGGCGATTGGGAGTGATCAGCAGAAATGGCGATAGACGGCTAGAACAACTGATCGGCGGTATACCAGGAGGCCGATCCAACCGCCAATCAGCTGCTCAGCAGCAAAGCCTCCAGCATTTTCTGGTGGCGGTGGCAGCTCACGTCAGTTGACCGTGGTGGGTGCAACGGGGCGGAGCCCTGACAAGCTACGTGCTGGGGCTGCGATAACATGCAGAAGCTGACCAGGCTGTTTGCTGCAAGGACGCTAGCCAGATGAATACCAGAGATGAATACCAGATGTATGCTGGGAAGCAGAGGCAGATTTTTATTTACTTGTTTTCCTCCTCTAAAGCTAATGTGCGTCTTATGGCCCGGTGCGTCTTATACTGCAAATAGTATGGTATTTTGGGCCCCAACACCAAAGAAGAATGTGATGCTTTGAAAAATCCAAGCAAGTTTTTAAAAAAAGGTCAACATAAATTAAGATAGCTATTATCAAAGTTGGCACAAGTTTGATTTTACAAAATCTCAAGTGTGGAAGGTGTTTTGTCTTGTGACTTTAAGTCTATCTTGACTCCTGACAATTGCCTGGGAAAGTCCCTACACTTTTCTTGGCAACATTTTTGTCATGTGTTTCCCATTGCTCTTTTTCTGGAGCTGAGAGAAAAGTGGTTGGCCCAAAGTCATATAGCTGATTTTGTGCCTAGGGGAGGACTAGAATTCATAGTCTTCCAGTTCACAGGCTGGTGTCTTCAACTAAACTTAAATATATAATCAATATCAACATCATCACCATCATCTTTAATCAAACTGGTTCTCATAGAAAACATTACTGACAAATACTGTACTGGGGAAACACTACATGTTGGTCTATGAAGAGCTAAAAGCAATGGAATGAATGAACAACAGCAAAAATCCACATCACAAATACAATATCAATTTGCCAATAATTTAATACTGGAGATAGTGTAAGAGCTTCATGTCACAGAGAAAAATATTTTTGTCTAAAATATGCTTACTGATTTGTTACATTTTCTCTAACATATTCTAGGTGGATCCAGATGCAATAAAATCAATGATTGTCCTGCTGATTTCAGTGGGTCAACATAAACTATGACTGGATCCACTGTGTTCTATGAATCTTACTTCCTCAATTGCCTTTCAAGGGAACTTAAGCTAAGAATTAGCCCTTCAAGAGTGGTTCACAGTTTCCTATCCTAATGTACTCACAAGCTTTTACAGCTGTATGAAAAAGAAGCAGAGGTAGCCCTTGGTTAACCTTGGTAATCGAGGCCAGAATTTCAACCACTATGCCAGGGGTGTCACGTGACGTATCGGGACTTTTTTCCCCTTGGCTAAACTGGACAGGGGCAGGGACAGCATGTGATGCATCTGGCCAGTAGGGCGCAAGTTTGACAACCCTGCACTAAACTATGCAGTTGTAAAGTAAAGCAAGATGTCATGGGGCTACATTGCATAACAACAGCAATCTTACACTTCACATTGCTGTCATTAAGCAAAGATTGTGAGTCACTGAGATACTCCTTGCAACTTCCAGCTGGCTTCTAACAAAGTAAGTCCAGGTTGCTCGCAAGCTGGCTAGTGGACAGGTATGTTCTTTATAAAAGGAACATTGCTTTATTCTATAAATCTCCTTTTGCTAATTTGCTACAATCGCCTTTCCTTTTACTATACATAACATCTGCAATATAGGCACAATTTGGCAGGAAAGAAATAAAAGAATGCCTCTGATGCCACTTTATACGATAAAAACATACATTTTGGCATTATATTTAAACTTCCACTGCAATCAGATAACGCTTCAGTACTTAGTTTGTAATTTATCTATTTTTAAAAAAAAAATCTATCTCAGTTGCATTTTTATTATGTAAGCAGTTTAGGCTAAAAAAAAATAAAAGTTGGTGGCATTTTTTTTAAACTTTGAAGCTTTCGTTGCATGAAGGGGGAAAGAGAAAACATAGGACAGGAAGAAAGATTACATTTACACTTTCTTCCCATATATGACAGACATTGAAGGCTTTGTAAAGCATTCAGTTAAACAAAGGCATGTGGCAATTCACAATTCTAATAACTGCATTCCATCCACTTTTCAGCACATTCTAGGTGGGTGTTGCAGCGACACAATTATGTGAGGAACAGGAATTCAGATTAGCTTTCTTTTTCTCCTAACGTGTTCTCTTTCACAATTTCAGTGCTAATTTTAACAGCCTCATAGCTGACATAAGGTCAAATAAAAAATTTAAACTGTTAGCTCTTTTAAAATGTTGGAGGACTAAATCCAATGGGCACTGACTCTTTGGTACTTTATCACCTATGATAGGAATCAGTAGAGTATGAAGAGTTAATTATTTAACGTGTGCCCTCTTTATCTCTCTCTCTCCCCTCTCTGTTTTTTTGAACTAGCTAATCTGAGCTCACACCTTTCTATCTTTGCTTCTCTGGAGGACAGACAGAGACCAAAAGCTCCTTTGATTCCTCTCTAGAGGATTCAGTTAGTTAGGTGCTAGACTGCCTATCCATATATTGTATTTCCTATAAATAAATCTCCTTTCTGTTATAAAACCTGTTTTGGTAATCACTGCTAGGGTCAGATTCCTGCTCTCAGGAATGCCCATATGCCCACAAAGAATGCTTCAAGCTCCAATTTAAAGAAAAAGTTCAGCACTTTTCCTCTTTTAATTCATTGCACAATGTTTTTGGAACAATTCCATTGAAAGATATTGAATATATTTACAGATATTTATAAATCACTGTTAACTGCAGTACACACAACCTGCAGCAAATTTTCCTTCTTAAGCCTCTTCCCTGTCTTTGCGGCGTGTGGCCAAGTGGAGAAATTTGGAATACTTCTCCTTTTAATTAAAGTTTGCCACATGATCTGAATTTGTGGCTCACAATAAGCACCACTATCTTCAACGTGTCACATTTGGTCCTAGTTTACACAAATCACTAAGGCATAAGAGGTTTGGTTTTGGCTTTGCATGAAGTGTTAACTCACTCAAAAACCACTATATAATTAACATGTGGAATTCATTATCACAAGTTGTCATGGCCACAAACTTGAGTAGCATTAAAAGGAGATTAGATGCATTTATAGAGAACATATCTCTAGTCTTGAAGACTCGGTGTTACCTCCGTGTCAAGGGCAGCATGACCGTTAATGTCACCTGCAGAGAAACACAGGTAAGGAAGGGTCCTATCTCAATCACCTGTTCTGGAGTTGGCCACTATGAGAAACAAAATACTGGATTAAAGAACAGCCTTGGCCTGATTGAGCAAGACTATTTTTGGGTTTGATTAATATGCAAAGCATGTCCCTTCTTCAACAAACCATGATTTTAAAAATTGGCTTATTGATGTGCAAACCAAACTCATAAAACATGAATTTATATGAACCATATTAATCATAATTTGCACTCAAAAATAAAAAGCAAAAGTTTCCTATTGTCATACTAAGAAAAGAAGGAAATAGAACAAGCATATAGAGAGCAAACCCCACTCCCTTTTAGTATTGGTGGTGTTACCTAATTAGATAATGAAATGTCTTCAAGAAAACAACCAAGCTCAGCAAGCACCAAGGACCCCAAGGAACAATTAATGATACAAGACCATAGCTCTCTGCAGTTTGTTTCTATATATTGGTGTGCCATGTGAATCAGCCCATCTGGTTACTTTACATTTCTGTATGTCATGCAATCCCATAAAATTTGGGCAACTGAGAAAGCCATGTTTAAATTAACCCCATACGTATCATATCATGCAAACATAGCCAGTCTTTGCCATGATGTGGTTATCTTATCTCTTTATATGCAAGGGGACAAACATTTGCCTGATCACGACAGAGGAAACTAAAGAGAGGAAAAACAAAGGCAGAACAAAGCAAGGAACATTATTATTTGCCATCATCATTTTCGTCTAGCAAGACTGTATGCCATCCATGAGTGGAATAATCATGTCTTAGAACATAATCCATGCATAGGGTCAGAAAACTATGATGTAGATGTAATTGGTTATTTAATGTATGCTCTACTCAGCATACATTCCGAAATTCACACAAGGAACTTCAAAAATGGAACAACGGTAAAATCTACTAATAGCCAACTTCAAATTATCTTTTCTTATATTAGATTGTCAACCAATCACAAGCTATGTTTTTGCTAATTCATACATTCTATCAAGCCAAATGTCTGAATTAAGGTTAAGAATTATTTATTTATTTATGTATTTATTTTTCATATTTGTATACCGCCCTACTCCTGAAGGACTCAGGGCGGTGAACAGCCATAAATAAAATACAAAGACATACAAAAGTTAAAAACTATTAAAAGAGATTAAATAATTTAGGCTCAAAGATTAAAACACCCAATTTATATAAAAGAGATTTAAAACCCAATTTAAAAGCCAATTTAGAAGCCAATTTAAAGGAAGAGTTAGGCCAGACCAGCCTGTTGGAATAAAAACGTTTTTAGGGCGCGGCGGAAGATGCGTAAGTCTTGGATCCTCCGTATCTCCGGGGGGAGCTCGTTCCAGATGGCAGATGCCCCCACAGAGAAGGCTCTCCCCTTGGGGGCCGCCAGTCGACATTGTTTGGCCGACGGCACCCAGAGGAGCCGCTCTCTATGGGAGCGAACTGGTCGGTGAGAGTCTACTGGTGGCAGGAGGCGGTCTCGTAAGTACCCTGGTCCTGAGCCATGGAGCGCTCTAAAGGTAGTAACCAAAACCTTGAAGCGCACCCGGAAGACCACCGGGAGCCAGTGTACCTCGCGCAGGAGGGGGGTCACATGAGAGCGCCACATCGCTCCCGTCACCACCCGCGCGGCCGCATTCTGGACCAGTTGGAGCCTCCAGGTGCTCCTCAAGGGGATCCCCATGTAGAGAGCATTACAATAATCTAGGCGTGAGGTGACAAGGGCGTGAGTGACCTTGCGTAACGAGTCCCAATCCAGAAAGGGACGCAACTGGCGAATCAGGCGAACCTGATAAAAAGTCCTCTTGGCCATGGCCGTCATATGCTCTTCTAAAGACAGCCGCAAGTCCAGGAGGACGCCCAAGTTGCGAACCCCATCTGTGGGAGCCAACGACTCGCCCCCAATAGAATTCAATCCTATGCAAGTTTAATCAGCAGTATTACTTCCAACAAGGCTAACTTCTTATGATGTATTTTAAGAATATTATTTTTACCTTTTCAAAAACATCTTGTGTTTAGCAAGACAGCCTGATTAATTAATAAGGTTATCCTCATTTTAGTAGAAGCATTATTTTTAATCACTGTACATTATGAATGCATATTAACATTAGCAACATTTATATTGTAAAATACCCATCTGTTCTTTAAAAAATGCTAACCATGCTGAATTTACTGAAGCTCAATGAATTTTGCTACCAAATGTAACATTTTGTTTAAATATTCAACATAACATTTTTTAATTATTCAGAGTTATCATATGAAAACATCTGAGGAAGATTTATCAGCATTTTCTTTTGTCCCTCCTGATGATCCTGTCCTACCTGATCTCGTGACTGTGGAAGAGAAGCTTGTAGGTTTAGGATTTGATTGAATAAAGGACTCTGCAGTACTGATTTTAATAAACTTAATTTCTCCTCATTTGCTGAATCACCACGTTCTCGTAATTTTGCTTGCAGGCGTTCTACTGCCTGGAGGGCTCGGTGAATATCTGGGGTAGGGGGGAAACATTCACTGTGATGTGCTATCTTCACCACGTTTATTACATTATGTGGTAGAAATATAAAAATCATGACCCAAACTCCCAAGATGCTCAGAGATGCTGAAAAATGTTTCAGACATAAATTCCATAAATTGTGATCATTGCACAAAGCCCAGACAACACATTAAATTACTGCTTACATGACTGTTTTAAATTATAATGAAAACCAAACAAAATTTGAAAGGAAGGCAGCCTTAATTCTTAAACATGGGGTCTTATGCTTGTTTTATTTGTAACCCAACTCAATTCAATTCTTTTGCATGCCAGCATCCATCTAGGAGGATTTGGGTTGATATTTTCCATCAGGAGAACATTAGAGCCAATACTGGGCAAGAGGGAAGAGATCTGCTCCCTCTTGAATATGCATATAGCAGCAACATCTGGAGAATAATGAAAGCAGTACTGGAGCATCACAAAACAAGTTCTGCTTTTTTTTTTTTTTTGTACACGCACAACGATTTTGTATTCCAATGCAAAAGGGATGTAGTTTATATTGCAATGCTGCTTTTATCCTTTTAATTTATGCAATTAATTAAATTACTGCAAGTGCAACCCACACCCAAGCTGCTGTGGTTGTCCATACATGCATGGATCAGTGCCCAAACCCATATAGAATTGTTCACATGGTTAAATAAATAATTTCTGATATGCTATCATGACACACAAGTGAGGACTTAAGAGGGAGACAAATGATGACTCATTGATGATAATGGCATCACATTAATAACATGATTTACGTTCAGGACACAAATACATCATTTTGTGTCACAGTGATTTGCTGTGGACCCTATGCATACTCTCTGCTTTTTCTCCCTTGGACCTCCTCTCAATGATTTATTGTGGAATATTCCATTTATCTTTTCTTATGTTAGAAAGATCAATAGTTAAATTAACATGATTCTTCAACATGAGAATGAAACTGAGTCTATTTAGTATATACTTAATTCTAAGTAGGTTAAATATATTTACTATTTCTAAATAAACTTTATTACTATATCTTACCAATTGTTTCCAACATGTCTTTTGCTTAATTCCCACTTCACCAGATGTTAATTAATATAAGGTCTTCCTAAAAAGGAATTGGGAGAAAGGAGATGAACAATTTTAAATAAATATTATAAAAATAATCTCAATTTTATTGGTCATCCTAAAAAAAGTATCCAAGACTGAAAGGAATCCATTGCAATTACAAGTCAATTTTAATTCTGATAGAAATACATTGTAATAAGTAAAAACTTCATCACAATACAGTGAGCCACATAAAACTTTATTCCCAACGTATGTACTTTTTTCGGTCATAGCAATATCATTGCTATTTTAGCACAGAAAACTTTTAACAATGGCTCCTGTTTAATCATGTTATATGAAATAGTATCTGGTATTAATGTAAATGCAGTTTCTGAATTCCTCTATGAGGAAAAGAGATATAGAGAAAGAAAGATGTTAAGAAAACAGAAGTGGAAAGCTATGTAGTTACTTTTCCTGAATCTCAGTCCCTGTGCAAGATTTTTTTAAAATATTAGTGGTTGTATTTTTCATAAAAATATTAGTGATCCAAATAAAACATAAATCTCTTTAATATCTGAAACTATGATACACCTATGAGAAGCAAACTAAATGTTAAAATGTTATCATCAAGATAAAACATGTTTTCGTACCAAGAGGCTCTTAGCCCAGAACAGCTGTCAGCCTTCAGTTGTCTAATCCCCTGGATTTTAAAGGTCTGTTATCTACCACATACTATTTTAACTATTTTACTACACATTCATCATTTCATCAAAAAGGTAACATGCACCACTAATCTCATCTACCAGCTATAAGACTTCTCTGCAGATATAATCTCCAATGAAGTTTCATGCATTCATCAACAGTCCCATTTCATAAATCCTTTTTAGATAAATACCTCAGAAACTATAAGCTCATAGAGTCAGATTAACCAACATGCAATGCCAAAGATAGCCAGCTCCATAATAAGCTTTACCTCAGAGATGTTAGTGACTTTCAAGGCTTGCTAAAGCTAACACTGATATCCATGCTAAGATGTTCATTGGATATCACAAAAGAGCAGCTTCTCCTCGTGCAGGGAAGCTTCTTGCACGCAGTGTGTTAATTTTACGACAGCTAGAAAATGCTAGGAAAACAAGTTTCTAATCTGTTCCTACTAAAAAAAGAAGGTTCTGGCAATCACTGAGATAATGTATATATGTATGCATGTAAGTATGTATTTTATGTGTGACTTTAGGCAGCTTACAATGAAATGCAGAACATGAAAACGTAGAGCAGCCAAGCATCATTCAACCAATTAACTACACAGCCAGAAGTCAGGGACAAAACCAACTTTTCAAGGCCTGATGGAAGGTCAGCAAATATGGGACCAATTTAATCTCAGGAGGAACGATATTTCAAAGGGCAGGTGCCAAGGCAGGAAAGGCTCTGTTTCTTAGCCCTGACAGTTGGCATTTTTTTAGCCAATGGTACCCAAAGCATGCTCCTCCTGCCAGGTTGGATAAGATGGGGTAGGACAATCAGGGAGTAACTCAGTCCTAAACCATTAAGCGTTTTAAAGGTAACAACCACACCTTAAATTATACCCAGAACCACACTGGAAGCCAATGTAGCTCGCAGAGTAATGAAGTTACGTGCCCCAAATAAACAGCAATAGTTTGTGATACCAGAAAACATAGAATATTTAACTAATTAATTAATTAATATTTAAGAATATTCATATTTAATATTTGTTTTGTATCCTCTTCATTGGTTATTGCTTACTAAGCCCGTAATGGCAAACCTATGGCACACGTACCAGAGGTGGCACACAGGAGCCCTCTCTATGGGCACACATGCCATCGCCAGCTGCTCTTCTGGTTTCCAGCGCGCGCATGCACACTAGCCAGCTGATCTTCGTGTGGTGCCAGAGCCCTGGAAACCCAAATAACAGGTGGCCGGTATGCACATGTGCACTGGCCAGATGGTCATTGAGTTTCCGGGGCTGCAGTGCACACACACATTCCGGTTTGGACACTTGGTGCCAAAAAGATTGGCCATCACTGATCTAAGCAAACTGCAAGTCCTTAGCTGAGGTCTTATGACCTCAGCCATGACTACCATGGGAACTATCACATTAAAACAGGTGTTTCTCTACTTAGCTACTGAGGCCATCATCCATAATTTACAGAGCCAAGATATGTAAGGCCAGCACACAAGTCTTAATTATTTGTGCTCTTTTTTTATCCAACTTGCTGCCTTAGGAAATACATCTGGCTCCATCAATGTATCTCTGTCACCATCAGATAATTACATTTGCACTGTATTGTTTTCATAAAAAGTTTTGAGACTTCAGCTTCTGGCTGATTCAATTATGGGTCTATTAAATTTGCGTTTTCATGGCTTATGTGAACATAAGTAGGTATGAGCACAATTATATGTTATTATTTGATTTAAAACATGTTCATTCTACTTCAGTTAAAAATACTGTGTTTGTTGTTATATTAAGATAGAAATATTTTAAGGTTAAGGATGAAAATTTGTTAGAAAATGTTATATTATGATAGAAATATTTTTAAGGTAATTAGGATGAAAATTTATCTGAAAATGTTATACCAAGATAGAAATAGGTTAATGTAATGAAGATGAAAATTTGTAAGGGGGAGGGAGGGGTTCAAGTTTTATATACAAAGGAGGGTTTTTTCCTTTTATCTGACATGAGCATACTAGGAAGTCTGGGGGGAGGGGAGGGTTAGGATGGGCTGGGGAGGTTGGGAAGTCTGGGGGGGGGGTAGTGGGGGGGGAAAAAAGGGGGTGAAAATGTAATTGTAAAACTTTTGCAATAAAAAAAAAATACTGTGTTTGTAATTCACTGAAAATATATGAATAAAAATTTGAAGTTTTTTAAAAAATCACTATTTGTTTTGCATTTGCAATCTAGAGAAAACATATATACATACAAGTGATAACACAAAATTGTTTTTTTTAATTATTTATTTGTTTAAAGAATTAATACAGCTGTTCCACTCACAACTTGCAACTCTGGGCAAAAAAAACTATAAATTAAAAAAAATATTAAGTCAAACATTAAATGCAATACAGAAGCAATATAACAAAACATGATTAATACACAGCCAAAGCAAATACCACTTCTTAAAACAAAACAGGCTTTCACTGCATCCACAGGATGCAGGTAGCACGCAAAACCATGCGGATCAAACCTCTCTCCATGGAACCACTCCCTGGTGCTCAAAAGGTTGGGTACCACTGTTCTAGACCCAAAGCTACATTGTTTTAAAAATGGACTTTGAGCATGTCCACCGCATAAGTTGTGACTTGGATCCAGCAAGAGGACCACATCCCTACCCTTGAATAAGGCTTTCAAGATGCACTATTTGAGGGAGCTCTTCAATGAATTTGCAAGCTTCTCCAGGATCTTTGGATCTTTGTTCTGGAAGGGAAAAAGCATCAGAAGAGAGGAGGGGTGTGGAATTTCACCGAGTCTATATCATCATCCGATACTGGAGACTGATAAGAGTCATAAGGATGGAGCATCTGATTTGAAAAGCAGAAACGAACAGCTGCTGGTTATGCACTGGTTGAATGATCTATATTTCTATAGATTAAGTGCCAGTATCCTTGGGAAGCCCTGTTTATTTCAGATGTCTCTCCCTATTTGATCAACAGAATAGAATGAGCAAATCACCTAGTTAAGTATATTCACCTGGATCTAAGTGGGCTACTGCAATCACCATCATCTTTGTGAATTCACTGGGAACTGAACACAAGTCAAATGGAAGAACCATGAACAGATGGTGAACTGCTAGTATTCTACAGTATGCTCTTGGTGTTTGAATTCTTGTGTAACCTGTGAGGCTGGATCATTTGAGGGGGGGGGGGAGGACGACTTTATGATGGATTTCAGAGCTTCCATCCAAACTATTTGATGTCGTTCACTTCAGATCCAGGATGTTATACCATTCTCTGCTCTTCTTAGGAACAATGAAGAATATGGAATATCAGCCCAAGAATGTCTCATCGTTGGGATTTATCCAATCACTTGTACAGTCAAAAGATGATTTAAGCCTTCAGGATGTTTTGTTGCCTTAAGAATGAATGAATGAAGAATGAGGCGGAGCAATATTGATATAGGCTGGTGGATTTTATGATACAGCCCTATGAGACTGTTTAGGAAACATGCATCATTATGACAGTTCACATATGGATGAGTTCCATTAGCCTCTTGCATACACGGAAGTTGTAACGATTGTTGTTGTTGTCTGCATATTTGCTCTGGATTTTAGTGGAAGGCATTCTTCCCCAAACTGAAGCTGAGACTGATGTGATTTGTTTTGGAAACTTTGCCTCTTCCAGAGTGAGATAAGTGTTTTGAGTCAGGGTTCAGCTACAACAGAGGAAATGGAAGATGTAGCTTGATTATCTACAGACCTTGCTATGTAACATTTTAGATTAGGGACATGCCTTTTGTTTTCTCCTATTCTCAATTAGATCTTACAGACTTTCTTACAAAATTGTGAGAAGTCTTTTTTTTTGAACTAATGAATTAGAGCATTAGCTATTTTATGTTTTGTCTTGTCTATGGACCATTCACCTTCTTCCTTATCTCTCTGGTCCTGAAGGGAGGTGTCTGAATCAGGTGTGATATGGGGTGGTAATTGGGTTTTTCTCCATTCGATTGTTTGCCTCTCTTCCCTTTCTGATGGCAGCCTGGGCCTCAATCTCCATGGTGAAAGTCTGGAGGAAAAAGGGGAAACAGTTTCCTTTTTCCTACACTTTGATAAAGTTGTAGAATTCCAGAATGCTGTTTTCCAGGTGTTGTTGTCATTTTGTTCTTATCACTAAAGTGGCCAGGAATTTCTGAGGAGTGGGAGGCTAGGGGGCTTTTTAAGAAGAATTTGGTGGAGCCAACGGAAGAGACAGAAGAGTGTTCATCCTTCAGCAAGTACAGTGGGTTGGATCAGGGACACCAAGTGCCAACTTCCATCTTCTCTGTTGCCCAGGCTATCTAGCCATGTAAGTATGGCAATGATCCCTAGCACACCTAGCATACTTGTGGCTAGCAATTTAACAATCCTTGACATCAAGGGAGTCCTTGATGGAGCTATAGGCATGTATACACCCCAGTGAAAATTGGATCGGAACTGGGAAAAGAAACAATGTCAATAACTTTTCTAGCCCTGCTTTTGGTGCGAGTCTGAAGCAGATACACACTGTTGAAAGTTCTGGGTCTGATTTGGGACATAAGCATTAAACTCAGTGCAATTTTAGGACAATGATTTGACTGTTAAAAAGAAAATAGCAACAAAAGGAATTTAGCAAAATGCAATAAAGCATACTAATGAGAAATGTAGTGGTGAGCATGTAGTGTCATTTCAAAGTTGGATTAATTTTAAGACAATCTTTGTGTTAGAAAAACATACCATCACTATAAATATTATATTGGCTCTCTTAATGTCATTCTATCCGCTTTCCAAATACAACCATTCTCCATCTGAAAACAAGTTATGATAGATGTTCACTACCCTTCTGTAGCAAGCCATTTTAAGCAGCCTTTGTAAAGGTCCATATTTTTATCACTCAAATTTTTAATTTTTATACTTTCTTCTAACATACTAAAAACCATCAAGGCAACATACAAATCTCTCCTGCCTCCTATCCTCCTTTAAAAGGGTGCAACTAGTCTGCAAAATACAAGAATTACTGTTTACACCCAATGGATAACAAAGAACACAAACTGGATACAATAGCTTTTGCAAATGCAGGAAAGCCTATAGAAAGCCACCATGTAATCAAAGTGTCCCTATTTATATCAATATTGACAAATTATCTGAAAATACCTGCTTATAATTTAATTTACTTCTGAGTTAAACTTCTTTTTGTTTTTTGCCTGGACCTTTTATACCCAATCTGTGATCTTACTGGAAGAGCAAACAAGATGGCGAAAGCCTGTGTAGTAACACAAAATATGCCACTACAGTGAACCAGCATAAACAGCAAGATCCCAATGAGCTAAATTCTGTAGTTTAATTTATTAGGTTATCCATCATCATGCCTGTAATTTCACTGTGTAGTTTTGCCATTTGCAAAAAAGAACAAATATATACTAACGTCCATTAATATGCCTGACATTTATTTTAGTGAGTGCATTGAATTTGATTATGAATTTTTTAAATGGGTTCTACCTTGTAAAGAAAATACAAGAGAGCTTTATAGCCAAGTCTGAAAGTCTGTTTGTTTTATGTATATGTTAATGAAGTATGTCTCTTAAAAGTCATGCTGCTTTAATGCAATATGCTTAATATGTTATTTTATTATGCCATTATAAAATGCATTCATACATGAAAAAATGCATATACTTAATTTGAAGCATAAATCTATTTTATATAAATATTTAAAGGCTCTATATTATTTATTTTAAAAGTTCCCAAATTATCTGATATACTCAATTTTTTCTAAATCCATGTCTTAAAACAAGTGGCACCCTATTTCTAAGAAATGTTTTCATGTGCTAGTGATCTCCATAGCACAGCATTAAAATATGTTTATTCTATAATTTCACTGATTATACATTGCATAACATCAAAATTCAACTACTGCATACAAACAAGTTTTACCTCTTCTTTCTGTACTTACTATAGACAGAAATATATACTGACATACTGAAATATAGCTTTGTCTAGATTATTCTCTGTTGAATTTAACAAATATTTCTAAATCAATGCATCCAAGTCAATGGATTGTGGAACTATCCAAAAAATAGTTAAATGGTGGAGAATATTTTTAGCCCAGAGTTTGAAATTAAAAGGTTAAGGGGCTTGCCAAGAAAATAAAGAGTGCATGATCAAAATTATGTAACAATTCATAATGTCTTATAATTCAGTGTAGTCCTACTATGAAGACTTCAGTTTCCCCATCTTTTCAATTAATAATTCAAACAATTACTAATGAAGTATGTTTTCCAGTAATGAGATCCCAGAATGTTTGCTATTTTGAATTAATATGGGAGTGCAGATACAGACGACCTGCCTAATGTTTATCACTCTACAATTGTGTTCATAAATGCCCACTCTTCTTATTCTACTGTGATTACATCTGAAGTAATTATCAGTTTCTTGATTATCTATTCTCTGTTATTGCAGAAAAACCCAACTCCACCTACAGCTTACTCGTTGGGAGGAAAAAAGAGTGAAATGCATCTTATCACTATTTCTAGTGATGATAAACATAGGAGGAAGATCAACAGACTCAAGCTTCTGTACTAAATAAAGTCTTTACTGTACTGCTTTTCCTCCATTTTTAATGCACTGAAGTTCAAAGATGCAGTTCTCGATTTATTCCCTTTTCCCCAGCTATTTTACAGAAAAGAAACTATGAAAAGCTCCCCGCCTAAAGGAGGATGCTGTTTTTAATCTGCATAATTGACTCCAACCCACTGAAGTGCGCATGCAACCCAGGACAGATCTCCCTCCCTTTCCTCAGCCATACAACTTCTTTTTCACTTTGTGACGTGCTTAAAACAAGAGGCCGGCTGATCCACCATCTACACATAACACATACACACTCATACTAAAGCACTACCCAAGACTCTATGCCACACCAGGGTTTCGGAAGGATAAAGTTGCAGGACACGAGTGGGTGTGGGGGGATCATATATAAACGGCCAAGCTAGAGGGAAGAAGTTGGGGAGGGGAGAGGGTAGTCATACAATACTAATACAGAAATTCCTTCACCCACCCATCCACCCACAATACAATGAATCCAACTCAAGCAGAGGAAGCAGCCCTTTTGTTGACATCCACTTTCTTCCCGAGACAGGCATCGAAGCCAAACCAAATAGCATCTCCTCGGATCCTCCCGCAGTTCGGTGAAGACCCCGCTCCCCCCTTGCAAACGCACACACACTCCAACACATATGCACACAAACGTAGAGAAGACCCAATGGCTGGAAGTCGGCCAACCCAGCCAGCTTCCCCAGAAGAAGCAACAGGCGGCCTAAAACCTTCCCTTGGCCGCGCCAGCAAAGCTACTACGCTGGCCTCCTCCGGACCCGCCTCCACCGAGGGCACGGTGAGGGGAGGGGGGCTGCCTTCCCCCAGCGTTACGACGCCCCCTCCCCAGAGAAAAGCCTCGGCCGGCCCTCTCTTCCGCTGCCGCCGGGCGCTACTCCCTTAAACCTAAAGCGGAGCGGTCTATCTGCTAATATGCTGGAAAAGGCTGGGAAAGGCTGGGAAGCCCCCCCCCCCCCATATTCCCCAGCCTTTCAGAAGGGAGGGAAGGAGAGGGCGCTTCCCCCCTCCCTCCCTCCTGGAAATAAGAAACACCCCCCCCCCCTCCCTCAAGAGTAACAATCGCAACAACCAGGGCTGGCAAAGCGCCTCACCAGCAGCAGCAGCAGCAGCCGGCGGCGGCGGGAACAAAAGCGAGCGCGGGGTGATGAGAAGGCTCGCCCCGGGCGGAGCTTCCACGCCGCTTCTGCATTCCGAGAAGCAGCAGCAGCAGCAGCGGAGGCGGCGACGGTGGCGGCCCCCCTCCCCTGGAGCCCTGCTGCTGTCCTCCCTTTCCCCCAATGGAGCTGTGGAGTCCCGCACCCCAAGGCGTGTGGACGGAGGCAGCGGGCAATTGCTTAGCCTTTGAGGTGAAGCCTCGGGTTGCTGCTGCCTCCTCTTCTATACCCACCCACCCCCTACCTACGCTTCCTTTGGCTCTGAAGTAACGGCCCGGAGAGAAAAGCTGCAGGATACACACACGCGCAGGCGACCGTGAAACTTAATCCTGCCCAGGCATCGGGGAGGCTCGAAGCCAAGCCCCCCCTTCCTCCCTTCTTTCCTTCCTTCTCCGGCGACTAGACGCGCAACGTCCGCCAGCCGAGCCGAGCTCCATGAGGCACCATGACAACCGCAGCAGCAGCAGCAACAGGAGGGGGCCGTAAGGTGCCGTGCAAACTCCTCGATGCAAGACGGCCCAGTTTAAAGCTGCCCTAGTTTCTATTTTATTTTATTTATTTATTTTAATTTCATGGAAGAGAAAAGAGAGGAGGAGGAGGGCGGGACGAGAGAGAGAGAGGAAGAAAAGACTGAAGCTTGGAAATCCTGCTTTTCGAGGAATAGCTAAAAGTTTGGCATTGCTGCGGCTCGGGCAAAAATACCTTTTAAACCCCGTCTCATAAAACCTGCGGTTTTGCACCTTCTCTTTAGTGGCTCTTTTGATCAGGGAGCTCCAGATGTGCGGCACGGTGTCGAAACCGCTGGCCACTTGGTGTTTGTGTTGCCAGGTGTAATCGTTTTGTAGCGCCAGCTTATAATAAAATATAATTAGGCTGAGTTGTGCCTCCGCTTTCATCTGTTTCAAGGGTTTCTGTTGTTTTTTTTTCCTGGCTCACGGTTTGCATCGTTTTAATCTGGTATAAAATCAGATGTAATGTGATCAAAAGGTGAGGAATAAATGACTGGCCGCTGTCTATATTGCTAACCGTGTATTGCTAGAAAAAGGAGAGTGGTTGATCAACTGATTTCAATCACAAAAAGATGCTCCCCTTTCTAAATCTTGTAGCTCTATCTCGAAAGCATCCAATACAGTAATGGCTTTTCCAGAGCTGCAAATGGGAATGGAGAAAGACACAAACATGGCATTACATATTTCCATGGTTTTCACCAAAAGGGCTGTCCAGTCATAAACATCAAAGATAATTTGCATTACAAAGGAATTTTTCCTGAATAGAATATTAACAATAAAATCCTTTCCCAATCATCTAAAAGGCAGGCCGCTATAGCAACATTTTTAGGGATATAATCACTTTGAGTATAAATAGAGTTATAAAGGAACCTTACACAACCTGTTTAAATCCTCAGATTGAACCCCAATACTTCATAATTTTTTTGAACTCCAGTATGGTAGTCAATTGATATTGCCTCTTGTCCAAACCTTGGGATCCACCATCCTTTTTTTTTCCATTCATCCACTTTGTTATGATATAGAATGTAGATTCTGAGAAATAAATTGGAACTCCATCCCTGGATTACTGACATGGCAAAGACACCCTCCCCTCCCAGCCTGTAATATAAAAAAATAAGAAGCAGTCCTATCACACATCATTTATTCCAAGCTATATTGGAATATTGCCCTTTGTAACTAGAGAGCATGGAACTTCTCCAAAGGCATCCCACTGAGTGGTATATAATGTAACTATATTATATTGCAATTTAAATCTTCCAAAATATGCTGACTTAAAAAAAATTGATGTTGCAAAGTTTTCATGTGGCTGTTTCTTTAAAAACATTATCAGGTCTACATCAAACAACAGGTTCAGATTGTAGGTCTAGGAACTATCAATGTGTCAGCCAGATCTTACATTGGAGGCTAGTTTATGTATATTGTGTGGTTTCATTTGTACTCCAGATGTCCTTGAAGGGATTGTGCATTACCAATGTATTCTCAGTAAGATTGTGACATTGCCAGACTCTATCATCGTTATTTAACTACGGTATGTATTGTCAGAGAGAATTTTGACATGTTATTTGAAAGTTTAAAAAAGCTACCCCTATCACTATGAATTAACATCAGCCCATACATGCATTTAATCCATGCTGGTGGTCATGATACATTTTGATTTGACTATAACATATGGGAAACATTACTCCATATGTGTTTCCTCAACTTATTTCCACATAGAATTCTTAAGACAATTTTATCACAGAGACCTACTCATTCATATACCTGGGTATGCATGTGCAGATAAACATACCTAAATATGCACTCTCTTTGCTCTTTAATTCACAGAAAAAATTGCAGAGCAAGATCCCAGTGCCTAGATTCTCAGTGGAGACCCTAATGACTGAATCACAAATATTAATGGTTTATGTGCACAGGTAAACATTGAGCTTGGAAAGAATGAAAATCCCATATTTCTTCAGTGATCTCTTTCATTAAAAAAGGTGATGAGTTCTAAAACAAAAATATTTTTAAAATATTGAGCATTTTACCAATGGAGTGAAATAGATTTTTGCCTTTTTGTTTAAAAATGCCCTGGATAAATACACCCTCTCCAATCTTTAGATCATCTTGATTCCTGTTGACAATTGATCCTCTCACTAACGGATCATCTTGATTGCTATTTTAAATAAAAACCTGTACAATAGCCCCTGTTTTATATCAGACCATTTAGTTTGACCTGTTATCTCTCTGAGGTTAGAATAGCTCTCCTTTTTTGGGCAGGGATTTTTGGAGAATAAAGATTAAGCAAATCAGCCACTGCTATTGCACCCTTGTGTGGTGTAAAGATATGAGAAAGCAACAAAACTTAGGGATTGTAAAACCATGAATTGTAGTTATTTACAATAGCCTTATAATTGCCCATCACAGAAATAGCTAAATGATTTTAAATAAAAATAAGTGGCTGGACAAAAATGACATTGCTTAATAAAAAGAGGTGAAAGAAAATTCTTACATATGTAAAAAAACAAACAAACCAGAATTAATATAATATGAACCACTGTGCTTTATTGGTTTGCTTTGTTTGTGTGTAAATAAAACAACAAAGAACAACATATATAAAAACATCCTGAAGTTTAAGCATGAGCCAGTTTTATTATTTGTTTATTTTTTCTCAATAGCTCTCTATATCAGAAAACCCTCTCAACTACATGCAATTACTCTGTCAATATTACTATCATCATCATCATTTATATTTTTTCTTTCTCTAAAGTAAGCCACTAACAGCTATTAAAGGATAAGAAGAGTCTGCAGATGTTTAGGGTGGAAATATAAAGAAAGCAAGATAAAACAGTTGCTGGGGTGTCTGGAGATTCTCAGTCCTTCAGGTCACAGTTGTCTCAAGGGTGTTTTTTTCTTCAAAAGGCAACTGGACTGTTTTTTCCTTGAGGAAGAAGAAGAAAATATTTTGCTTCTCATCCAAGAAGTTTCATCATGAAGCGTCATCATTCATGAAGCTTCTTGGATAAGAAACAAAATGTTTTGTTTGTTCTTCCTCAAAGAAAAAAAACAGTCCAATTCAGTGGTGGGTTGCTCCCGGTTCGCACCAGTTCGCAAGAAATGGTAGTAAAAATTTGTAGTAGTTTGGAGAACTGGTAATAACATTGGCTGGCCACACCCCCGAACCAGTCCTCGGCCCGGTCACCGCTCACTTACCCCACCCACTTCATCAGAGGAATTTTTTTTAATTACTTTTAAAAGCATTTTTTCTACAACCTCTTCGGCCAAAAAAATGCTTTTAAAAGTAAAAAAAAAAGCCTCTGATGATCGCGCGGCTCAGCTGGGATCGTCAGAGGCTTTTAAAAGCATTTTTTCTACAACCTCTTTGGTCGAAGAGGTTGTAGGGAAAAAATGCCTTTAAAAGCCTCTGGTGATCCCAGCTGAGTTGCCTGATCGTAGAGGCTTCTAAAAGCATTTTTTTCTGCAACCTCTTAACATTGTAGAAAAAATGCTTTGAAAAGTAAAAAAAAAAAAAAGTTGGCCATGCCCACCCAGTCACATTACCCCCCACCAAGCCACACCCATAAAATAAGCCATGCCCACAGAACCATTAGTAAAAAAATTTAGAACCCACCCCTGGTCCAATTGCCTTTTGAAGAAAGAAAAATACACCTTTGAGACAATTATTGCTGGAGGATATCTATGGAGATTCTCCGTCATCCAGGTCATGGTTGTCCCAAAGGTGCTTTTTTAAGAGGCAACTGGACTTCCTGGTTGTCATCTGATGAGAAGCGAAACATCTTCAAAGGAAAACCAGAAAGTCCAGTTGCCTCTTGAAAAAGCACCTTTGGAAATTATTGTTGAAGGGTCCCCCCCCCCCCCGAAACATTTTACTTGCATGGTAAATGTAAGGAAATACTTGGAACCGTTTTAGTGTTAAATCCTGCTAAAAGCGAAACCATGTCTGCGACATCCAGGGCAATCAAAGCTAGTATACACAATATCCTGGCATCCATACCACAGGGTTCTCTCTTTCACATTTCTTTATTGCCTAAGAATCTGATAAGCTTCTGTCATAAACAGCTGTACTTTTGAAACCATTGACACCTCCATAAACAGTAGCAATTACTTTAAACCCAAACCTTGGACCATTAATGTAGGTTTCTTATTTTAGACTTAAAATCATATGCACCCTCTTTTTTGGAGCTGTTCTCCCTTCTGCATTCTTCCTTATGGTCACACTCCTTCTCCATCCAATGATACTTCATTTGAATTTCAGGAAATTGACTTTTCTCATAAATATTCTTTATCCGCTGAAGATGTTACCTAGCCTGGTAATGAAACATTTGGAAACCAACCCACAAGCTTGGGGAATGAACGTTTACCCTCATATCTTGTCCTCTTTAAGACTCCTGTTTTTAGAAATTGTAAGAACTTCATTCCTTCAAACATTTTCACTGTTTCCTATGTTCCTTTTTATCTTCAAAACAGAACAAAAAGAAAAGCAGGGAAGGATGAAAAGAATTTTAAAAATGTACTGGCTTTTACATGTTGCTTTTACCCTTACAGTAGAACAAAATCACACTTACTAGCATTCCTCATAAAGCCACGGATTTTTTTAAAAAATCCCTTTATGAAGTTAAGTCCTTAGGTTGGCTAAGATTCATTCTCAATGACCTAATTTATACATAACACAAATACAATAATTTCCCAAACTACTTTTTGTTTTTGTTTTCAGATGCTCCATACATACTTTTGAAGGCTTTATTTTTAAAGTTTTTTTCAGAATAAAATAAAAATATGGCTTATTAGCAAATAGGATTCAGGATAGTAATAGGATAGTAAAGCCCTATAAGCACATTTGTTGTTCTTTTTGCAAATATTACGTTTTCTTTGTAATGAAAAGGCTTTTTTAACAGATACCAATTCATTATTAATAAATTTAGCCTCATTATGTTAGACAATATCTAAAAACATTAATTTCTAGAATACCAAATTCTTTGAACTGATGGAGGCAGATACTGGTATATTATACAATGTTTAGATGGTAGAATCTATCTTTGCCCCAAAAATAATTCCCAACAAGTTAAAGGACAGTATCTGTACGTATATGTTTTCTTAAACTCCAATATTTCAGAGGAGCTACAATACTTCCAAGTCTATCACAAAAAGCCATATTGGACTGTTGTTGTTCTTTTGCCAGACTCAGATCTGATTCTACCACCCTGAGATGTCCTCTAATTAACGATTTGGTCTTGAGTAAGCTTCCTGTTCATATATTTAATTCCAAAAGACTCCCTACATATTTGATCCAAAGAGCCGAGCAGAAAATGTATCAAATACCATGCTTTTAAAGTCATAGGATGTCCACCATTAGTTTGAGTCTGAATTTGGATGAATAGTGTTTGTTTTTGTATACGAATTACCAAGGTCTGTTTTATTTATAAGGTCTTTTAAGTCAACTGGTGCTAATTCCTCTATAAATTTTCCAGATGCCACTGAAAAGAAAGCTGGTGGGCTGAGGATTCTTATCTTGTCTCAAGTGTATTCTGCCCATCCTGTAGTAAAATAATATATTAGGAATTCCAGGAGATTCACACATTGACTATTTTTGGAGACTGTCTTGCCTCATCATATTAATCGGCTCAACAATTCCTTCTGCACCTCCACACTTAGTACTATAAGAAATGACCACTGTCTACTTTTTCTCTTCTTTGGCTGGACATGTCCCATTCTAGCTAAGTATCTACAACCTTTCCAACGTTACCTAAAATATTTGGGGTTATTAATCCCAGGATTACTGAGACTGAGAGTTACTGAGCAACTTTTCTCAACATCATTCTCAATTTCCTTTTGCTCAAGAAATTTGTTTTGTTTTTATTGTTTTTGAGGCCAACAATCTCTTATTGTTTTAAAATGTTTACATTTTCCCCCAAGTCCTGAACAGAGATCTGCAGTCAGGACACCAGAATTGCTACAAATAGACAGATAGACAGACAGGACATTGATGTAGAAGTCATGGATTTCATTGCTTAAAGCAATCACTCGAGTCTTCGTGTCTGGACCACTTAATGAATTCTTACATTGATTATTTATTATGGAGTACATAATTTGGAAACCTAATTTTCCACTTGAAAAGATCCCAGTGTATGATCAAATTTATGTTGGCTTCCTTTTCCCCTGCAGATAAGCTATAGAATGCCCAGATGGGGCACTTTTGCTGAAAAGTGAAAGTAAATGCCAGTTTTTGGCAAAAATGTCGTAAATCACATTCACATGCTTGTGGGATACTAAAAACCGGCCATAAATGCAGGCCAGTTGATAAGCGTTTAAAATGCAGTCATGTGATCATGGGGGGATAGTCATCAAAACTTCAAAACTGGTTCATAAATACCTTTGGAGGGTGTCTAGCATAATTTTGACTGGTTGTAAGTTGAGAACTATTTGTACAGTGGGAATGGGGGGATTTGTTTCCTGATATTCAGAAGCCCACCCTCTCCGAAGTGCGTGTTTATGTTCATGGAGATTCATTACTTTGCCTCTTGATCATGAATTCTTGTATTCCTCCCCACCCACCCCTTTTTAATTAAGAGGTTCCACAAGCTAAAAAAGTTTGGAAGCTCCACCTTGTATTATATTTTGTGTAAAAGTAATTTTTTTTAATTATGCCCCACAAGTGGCAAGATATCTTCATGAGTCTGGGGAGAATTATGGATAATCACAGTCATAACCTTGGGGTTAAATAGGCTAATCGATCAACACAGTATCAACAAACATTATTTTGAAGTGAAACACTGACTTTTGGAATACGTTCCTCATATTGAATACTATCAGACATGGTTGATAGAGGTCATGGCTAGCATGAGTTTATGGTTCAACCAGGGAAGATAAAATTCATGTCTCTTCAAACAGTGTTCATATTCTGTGAAAGCACCACTAAACTTAGCAATGTTTGTAATTTTATTTACAAAAGTAGATATTTGAATTTAACAGCTGCCTCTCAGTTCCTATATAAAATATTGTCTGACTCGTAAGGGAAAAAAATTAGCTGTTCTGATAATATCCTGTTTACTACTGAGAAAAGTTGGAATTCAGAGCTTTGCTTTTTGGGAACAATTCCATTTTTGGATTATTGTGCTGGCAAGTACAGCACATTAGTTTCACTTACTAGAGCAGCTCTTTTGGCATGTGGATTGCATAGATTTGCATTTTTAAGAGCTTTTTTTTTTTAAGAACACAGCTTTTCCCGTTGTACATAATTCTATAATTCTTAATTTCGTGCTAGAGGTTAAATGTGTATGGAGTAAAAAGAAAAGTAACCCATAATGTTGAGCAAAATAAAAACTATCTTTAAAGATATGTTAATGACTTATAATTGCAAAACAAAATATCTAGAAACTGCAGAAAAATAATGTATAAATGCTTTATACATAAACACAATTGTTTAAAACCACAGGCCTTGCCCTTGGCAGCATGGTACATCCAAATAAATGACAAAGCTCATTAACATTATCATAGATCATTCAGACACAAAATACCTAAAAGGAATATCTGGCTTGGCCAGATTAGGGCTACTTAAAAAAAAAAAAAAAACAGTTCAGCTTTTTCCCAAGGTGACCAGAGATTCGTCACGCTCCAGTTGCAAACTTCCAAATTCAAAGATGATTTTGCTCAAAGAGCTTCAAGTCAGGTTCCAGGTGGAACACGTGATTTGATGGAATGATTCTAAGCAAGGCAAAAAAAAAAAAATCTCCAAATTTGATGAGGTGTTTCCTTTTTACTATTAAACATTAAAATAGTAAGACAGATGGTGCTCTGATGAAGAACTCAGTGACTAATTGATCAATCTGGTGATCTCACACAGCTCAAGGGATTCACAAGCGCCTGCATGGAACGTCATGGGTGCTCGTTGAAGGTTACAAAGTAGGTTACAATTTAGATCTTAAACGCTGTTACTATTTTATAATTTAATATTTAATATTTTTATTTATTTTATTTTATTAATTAATTATTATTTATTTATTAATATTTAATATATTTTTATATTTAAGTCTCCATGAACAAGCTTGCAAAAGTAGAGAATATGACCAGGGATTATATTCTATAAACTGTGTTTTAGTGAAGCATCTGATACCTCTAATTGTGGTGTGAAATAGCTCAAGTTGTTTCGGGGCTCTTGTGAAATCATCTGTGCTCATTAAAGGATCACACCAGGGGTGAAATGCTCCCAGTTCGGACCGGCTCGGGCAAGTAGGTAGCGATAGCGGTGGGCAGTTTGGAGAACCGGTAGCAAAAATCCCTGCCCCCGCCCCCCATGCCCAGGTGAGCCCCGCGATCATCAGAGCCTTTTTTTCCTTTTAAATGGCTCTGACCAGCCAAGCTCTAACATCCCAGCTGAGTTGCCTGCTAATCAGGCAACTCAGCTTGGATCACCAGAGCCATGTAAAAAAAAAAAGTTTCTTTTTTTCTCCCCCGCCCCCCCCCTGCTCTCCCAGCCTCCAGCTTGCTTACCTTAGCTGCTGATCACATGACGATCGCAATCCATGCATCAGCAAGCAACTGAATCTCCCTCCCTGCAATCAAGCTCTTTCTGCCTGCCTGCCTTCCTGCCTAGACTTGTGGACTTCAACGCCCAGCAAAGCTGGCTGAGGAATTCTGGGAGTTGAAGTCCACAAGTCTTAAAGTTGCCAAGGTTGGAGACCCCTGTTCTATTGGGTAAGTTTTTCCCCCCTTTGGGAGCTTTAAAAAAATAGTTAATTGGGGTTTTTTTTAGTTGTTCTTTTTTTAGACCTAGCCATTTAAAGTTTAGGAAGTTTTAAATTTAGCTGCTTTTATATAAAAATAAAAATAAATAAAAATAAAATAATATTTGTGCAGCTTTCTGAGATTTAGTGTGTTTCTGTAGTGTTTCACTCTAACTACACAAACATACAAAATCTCACAAAGCTGTATATGGAATTTTGTGTGTGTAAAGTGTGAAAGTTGGTTTTTTGGGCTTTTTGTGGCTGTGTGAGGTTCCTGCTTGTTGCAGGGGCCATTTTGGGTCTAGCACAGCTGCTTTTACATTGTGGGTGAGACAGTTGTGTTGTGTTGTGTTGTGTTGTGTGTGTGTAAAGTGTGAAAGTTGTTTTTTGGGGGGCTTTTTGTGGCTGTGTGAGGTTCCTGCTTGTTGCGGGGCCATTTTGAGTCTAGCACAGCTGTTTTTACATTGTGGGTGAGCCAGTTGTGTTGTGTTTTGTTTTGTAGGTTAAAAAAGGGCAAAGAAGTAACATTGACTTGGCCATGCCCACCCAGTCACCTTACCACCAAGTCCCGCCCACTAATTAAGCCACGCCGACAGAACCGGTAGCAAAAAAATTTAGATTTCACCCCTGATCTACACACAGGCCTACTATATTCGATAACTGAAAGATAACTTTTATAGTAATAAGAAACCCCCAAATTAACAAGCCAAGAGTGCATTTGCCACCTGTATGGATTGCTAACCTGAAAGATGCAACCATGTTTGTAATGGAGCTGCTGTTTTTAAAAAAATTGGAAGGTCAACTTGTTTAAAGTTTCTTCCTAATTACCATGCTGTAGTTAAGCAAGGGCTATCTATAAATTATTCCACAAGACAGAGTAAATTCCTAAAAACCCAACGTACAAGTTTCCTTTCTCCAGAGCCAGCCCTGTTATTGGGCAGAAATGATCCGGGGATGCTGGTGGATGATTACACAGAGAAGTAATAGATTTTAACAGATTAGCAGAGTTGGAAGGGACCTTGTAAGTCTTCTAGTCCAACCCCCCACCCAAGCAGGAGACCCTACACCATTTCTGACAAATGGCAGTGCAGTCTCTTCTGAAAGCTTCCAGTAATGAAGTAGCAAGAGCATAATGTTATAATGTCTACCTCCTCAATCTTAAATATTCTGCTCTTTTAAATATAATACACAGGACACTATTATGTGATCAATGCTGGATGAGAGTCTGTTATTTTTATATGTGGGGTGGGGTTTTCATCTCCAGCAGAAAAATGTCTTGGCTTTTATTTGCCTTCTAACCCACAATATAGCAAAAAAAGTGGGGGTATACGGTGATCTTCTAAAATGTATGGCTAGAATCAGCCGTTCATATTTTAATGTAGTTTCATATTGCCACAGGGAGCACCCAGAGGGCCAAGTACTGATAAACAATTTTTGTTATTATTATTATAGTATGCAACTTGTTTTAGAATATTTGCACTAGGCTTCCCTGTTCAAAGAAGCAAGATATCCTGTAAATATTGTTATTTTATCAGCACTGCAAATAAATCAACAAAACTTACTTAACCTTGCAGAACAATTTAAAGGTAGCCCTTGCTTAACTGTAGTAACTGAGGCTGGCAACTCCATTGCTAAGCAACATGGTCGTAAAGCATGACCTCACATGACTGTACCAACTTCCAATGACAGTAGTGGCAGACAATTGCGTCATTAGGTAATCCCATGCAGTTGTGACCTCCTATGGTCCCATGATCACTATTTGCGACCTTCTGTTGGTTTCCCCAATGACTTGCTTGTTAGAAAACCAGCAGTGAAATTTGCAAAGAGTGATCACATGACAGCAGGATGCTGCAAGTGTTATAATTGCAAGCTGGTTACCAGGCCACTGAATTGCAATGACATGACTGCAGGGATGATGCAGCAATAGTCACAACCACAAGGACTGGTCAAAAGTCTCCTCATTCAGCCCTGTGGTGGTCACTGAACAAAAACAATCTGTGTGCAATGGCAGTAAAAAAATATAGTGATTCCTTTATTTGCTAAGCAGAAGATAAAAGTTTCTTTGTTCTAACAATTTGCCTGAATTTCATAGTAGCTGAAGAAGAGAGATAGAGTACTCTTGTCCATCCATCCATTCATCCATCCACCCATCCAAATCAAATCTTTATGATGGCCTATTATTGACCCAATCCACAATAAAAAAGATAACAAAGCAAAACAAAATATCAAATAAACTTATTGGCAAGAGCCAGATAAAAGTCAGGGCCAGTACAACTCACAACTCACCAGAGAATTAAAGAGAAAGATGGTGTGTTTAGCAAAACACAGCGAAAAATTGGGCCACTCTTAACAGCAATGGCAACCTCTGTGTCTGTAAATTAAAAGGAAGTATAAAGTATGTTCCATCTATCTTGTCTGTTATTTGAAAATCACCGTATGTCATTAATATCTCATTAAAATTTATTTATTTCCTGTTATTTATTATATGCAAAATTATAGAAACAAGGACAGGAGGAAATAATAAAAAAGATAGTGCCATATAAAGCCTAAATTAAGCAGATGCAGTAAGTGATAATCATTTTGCTTTCTTTACAATGTTCCCATGATGTAGACCTGAATGAAGATTCCAACTGGGATCACTCCCCAGAAAAAGGCTGTTTGGGGGCAGTAATGTCCAGCACCTGGATAATCCAATACAACAAGTAAAAATACAAGTCTGGGAATCAGCCTCCCAGAAGTGGAGCGGATGTTGAATGCCTTATTCATTTATCTGCACTAAATTATGAAGTTTAACTATATGGTTAAGGCAGTCAGGTTGATGTTCAGCATTTTTACAGGTTCTTTGGCTAGAAGTTAAATACAAGGAAATTAGTTTTGAAGTTGAATCCCAATCAAAGGTAATTTGTGAGTTGGATTTGAAGTACAGTAGTAGAGCAAAGAAAGTTGGGCCATAAGAAAGACTGAGTGCCAAAGAATTGAGGCCTTTGAACTATGGTGCTGGAGAAGACTCCTGCGAGTCCCTTGGACTGCAAGGGGATCAAACCGGTCAGTCCTAGAGGAGATCAACTCTGACTGCTCTTTAGAAGGCCAGATCCTGAAGATGAAACTCAAATACTTTGGCCACCTAATGAGAAGGAAGGAAGGAGAAGAGCCTAATGCTGGGAAAGATTGAGGGCAAAAGAAAAAGAGGACAACAGAGAACGTGGTGGCTGGATGGAGTCACTGAAGCAGTAGGTGTGAGCTTAAATGGACTCCAGAGGATGGTAGAGGACAGGAAGGCTTGAAGGAATGTTGTCCATGGGGTTGCGATGGGTCAGACACGACTTTGCAACTAACAACAACAACAACAAAGTAGAGCAAAAAACTGAGTTGACAACTTATTACTAGAAGTGTTTCTCAGCCTGTTACCAGTGGCTTTCCTTATAAGGTCATAGTTACTTTGGATCTTAATTGTTCTTTAAAAAAAAAGAGTTCGTTTTCATACAATGGCTTTCGTATCACTCATTTCCTTTTGTAATATATTACTCCACCCCAAATAATAACTAGTTTCTGCTATCACAGTCCCTAAAATTCCTTGTTATCAAAATCAATCTGTTTGCATCAATAGCATTGCAGCAATGGCCCAAAAGTACATGGTCATCAAAGTTCTCCAGATGATCTTATTTCTGCTTATGCTGGCCTCATCTCAGTGTGCAGGTAGTTTATTTAACTGGTTTAATCTCTTTTCTATTACTGAAATTCTGTTTCCTATATTTAGTCTCAAGGGTTTTTTCTCCCTTTGTTTCTTCAGAAGAGCATTGAAATAGGCTGCCCAACTTTCTGGTCGTATTTGGAGATACTGTTCCTCTGTGCTGACCTTGGACATCATTTGATAAATAGAAAAGATCAAAAGCTTTCAGCAAACACCTGTGTCTCGTTAAATGTTCTGCAATATTTCAGACATGATTTTGCTTCAGTCATTTTATGCTGAAGATGATCATTTTTCAGTGAATTGAGACAATCATTGCACTTTATTACTTACTATATTTCTATACCACTTCTCCCACGTAGCCACATAAAAACCAAATATCATTAGAATACAATGATAAAATCTAATCAGTTAAAACAATATAAAAGTATGCTGATTAAAAAGGGGAAAGAGGAACATAAGGAAAAAATAAAAATTCTATATCCAAAAGAGTAATAAAAAAACTTCATCAGAAAATTCTAACATACCAGTAATATCTAAGGCTGTGATGGCAAACCTATGGCACATGTGCCAGAGGTGGTACTCAGCGCCCTCTCTGATGGCACGCAAGTCATCGCCCCAGTTCAGTATGCCGCACACCTCCTGCCAGCCAGCTGGTCTTTGGGTCTCTGCCATACATGTGCGGGCCCCGTGTGAGCATGCACATGGGGCATGGGGCATGCGGCAGGGGTGTGTGCACATTCAGGGGGCCACGTGCACATGCATGGGAGGTGAGGTGGGTGCACGGGGTTGTGTGCACATGTGTGGAGGTGTGGGGTGCCTGCAAGGGACCATGTGAGCAAGCGGGGGGCGTGCAGACATGCATGGGGGACAGGGGCCATGCTCGTGTTGCATTTTAGGGGTTCGGCCGCACACGCACGCTTTGGGCACTCACTCCGGAAAAGGTTAGCCATTAGTGATCTAGGGCATCCAAATTTCCTAGGTTTGTCCTCTTCTAATGATGATGGGGGAGAAAGTTGTGATACCTCAAAGAATTATGTTCAGTCCAGGGCCAGTGAGGTCACCAAAGGTCCTGGATTTCAGCCATCTTAAATACTAGCCCTGAAGTCATAACCTGCAGCTGGAAAACAATGTTTGTTAATTCTGATAAATCTACTAGTAGTAAATATAATCTAAATTAAAATAGACCTTTTTGTTTCTAAAAGACATAAAAAGTTTCAACTAGGATTAGAGTTAGGGTTGAGGTTGGGGTTGGGGTTGGGGTTAGGGCACCAGTTCATTTTCATAAACAGACCAGGAGATAATTTTAACAAGAACAAGAGTGGTGCCGAAGCCTGTTTCCAACTGGTATTACTATTGCTGAATTCTATAAAGAATTTTCTCTAAACAATCTTATGCCCTTCTGATGTTTTGCAGTTCAGATCCCAGTTCTCAAGCTTGCTATTCAAGGGTTACAACTTTAAACTGCCTACCCTGAACTGTATCTCTTCTCTGTCAGAAACAGAACAGCATTGCCTTATCTCTAGCTCTTAGGTGAGTTTGACGGAGCTATTCCTAAAAGACAAATATTAGTTGGCCAAAGACTGCAGAATAAATTTTGCAATGAAAATGAGAATGAAATGTCTTTTTCTATTATTGTAATAGCATGATCCCCTGAAATTGACTGAAATATCAAAAGTAGCCTTCAGGGAGATTTTAAGCTATGACCCCTTCTATCACTGAAGCCCTTTGGTGAATCAGGAATGACATATTCATATGGTGTGCTCATGGGGCAGAGGGTAAAAACAAAAAACAAAAACCGAAATGGTGATATAAATAAATGGTGAAAGTCTGACATTTGTAACTCCTCCCACAGGCACAGTTTGATGCCATCTCCTCTTTTTTTTTGACACAACTCCAATGGACACTTCAGAAAGTATTCATTACTGATCTAACTTAGACAATTTGTGCATAGAAACTTGATATTGCAAATAAATGACAGTACTTCATTTATTTTATTTCAGCAAGGTGAACGTGTTTTGAGAAAGGCTTAAATTCCCATGAGGAATGCCACATAAACCTTTTCCTAAAACAGAAGAATAATTATTACAAGGAAAACCTATTTAAATCCCTTGGTCTAAATTGATTTATGGTGATGTAGTATAGTTATTATTATTGACTGATTAAGCAGACACTGTGTCTGTGTGAACTAAAGTTAATTAATTTGCTAGACGTTAGCTTACTTAATTTAAATTTCTAGGGACACCCATTTGTCCATAACTCAGGACAACTGAACAAGGATTAAAGGGGGAACCAATATATTTCTTATTCACTTTATATGACTGCCCATTCACCAAGTGACTCTGGTAATTAACAAGGATTTCAGTAATTTCCTGGAATTTTCAGGAGAAAAAGAGCTCCTGTTTCTACAGTCTTTTGTTCAACAAGGAAAAAAAGACACAAAGGTTATAAAGAAGTGGGGTTATTTTTAAAAAAGGGGATGAAGGGATTTTTTTTTTTTGAAAGAAAAAAAACCAAAACAGAAAGAAAACCATTGAACTGGTCACAAAGGGGGTAGGGGTGGGAGAAGAAAGAAAAAGAAAAATTGCAGCAGGGTGTCTGCCTTTATTGGGAAGACTAATGTGTTTGATAATGCCACAAATTACATTATACACAGAAAGATTTAAATCATGTAAGTGCCCCCAACACATATCTATACAATTCAACTTTACATAACTAACATAATGCAGGAACATTTTGTGCCCAAACTATTATTGATTTATAGAACAATTCAGATACTATAAACACTAAAGTAAAAGAAGAGAGTTTTAAAACTGCCCAGGGACTGTCTCTATGGTTTTAATAGCCAAGAGAGAAAGGTTATGTGGGAATTTTAAGTTACCATTCATCCACTATTGGCTGAATATCCCTTGCGAAGAATTGACAACATTATTTTGTTAATTTCACTGATGAACAGCATTTCAGTCACAAAAGCCTACTCACATTTAGAAATTGGGAAATATACCAAGGTTTTTATAACCATACATACACACAAACAGTCATGTTATTATAATAGACTTATTTTGAGAGGTTTGCCTGAACATGGATCAGGTATACAAAACAGTCCAGGTACCCATGCAAGGGTGAAATTCAGCAGGTTCTAACAGGTTCTGGAGAACGGTAGCAGAAATTTTGAGAAGTTCAGAGAACCAGCAAATACCACCTCTGGCTGATTCCAGAGTGGGGTGGGAATGGAGATTTTGCAATATCCTTCCCCCAGGAGTGTGGAGGGAATGGGGATTTTGCAGTATCCTTCCATTGCCACGCCCACCAAGTCACGCCCACAGAACTGGTAGGGAAAAATTTTGAATTTCACCCAGTACCCATTGTTATTTAAGTGACTTCGTTGTTACTGGAGAAAATGTTGACATCACATTGCAAAACCTCAATACAATACTGCAGAGGTTAGCAGACTATGATCCCCAAGTAACAAATATGAATTTTTTAAATCTAGTATTATATACCATGATCACACTCCTGATGCACAAAGTCTACTCAAGTGTGCAGACAAAACTAAGTAGTTGTGAATCCTTTTTAGGAACTGTTAATTCTACCACGGTGGCGCAGTAGTTAGAGTGCAGTACTGCAGGCTACTTCTGTTGACTGCTGGCTGCCTGCAGTTTGGCAGTTCAAATCTCACCATGCTCAAGGTTGACTTAGCCTCCCATCTTTCCGAGGTGGGTAAAATGAGGACTCAAATTGTTGGGGGCAATATAAATATGACTCTATAAACTGTATATAAGTCTAAGTGCTATTGCTATAACAGATTCCTGCCAAATCTAGCTACTGTACAGTGGCTTAGGATCACAATTAGGGCCAGACCTTCCACCACTAAGTGATATGGTCATTATGTGAGGCACAGACAATTTGACAATCTTTTCTGCTGGGTCATTAAGCAAATCATTGTGGTCTTTCAGTGAATCATGCCATTGTTAAGTGAATCCAGATTCCCCCTTTGATTTTGATCATTGAAACCCATCTAGGAAGGTTGCAAATGGTGATCACGACTGTGGAACACTGCAAGCATTGTAAATTTGGGCCTAGTGCCCAAATTTTGATAACATGACCATGGGGATGCTCCAGTGATTGTAAATGCAAGGGCCAGTCATAAGTCATTTTTTTCAGCACTATCGTAATTTCAAGCTGTCATTAAATAAATGATTGTAAGTCCATGACTACCTATTAAATGAAGGATCATAAGTTGAGGACTGCTTGTATTTAGAATAGAATAGAATAGAATAGAATAGAATAGAATAGAATAGAATAGAATAGAATAGAATAGAATAGAATAGAATAGAATAGAATAGACACAAGTGGGAGGAGATGGGTGATAGGAACTGTGAGAAGACTGATAGTAATAGTAATGCAGCCTTAGTGATACTTTGACAGTTTGAGGGAATTATTTGTTTAGCAGAGTGATGGTGTTCAGGAAAAAACTGTTCTTGTGTCTTTATTTAGCTACCATGTCTTAACCCATGGGAAGTTATGGCACAGGACAAAACCATACAAAATGGCAGAGAGAATGTCGTAACAAATGGTTACTAGCCAAATTGACTTACGATACTTCATAGTATGACATTGGCACAGTTATGTCAGATGTCATGGAAGATCGCAATGGATAATTGATAGCCTCTGCAGAATGCTTATAGTTTAAAAAAAGAATTAAACTGAAATACACAAGGGAATGTAGATTCAACCACTACCTGTTTAAAAGGGAGTTTACTCCCATCACTAATCATCAAGGTTTGTTTCAAGTTAATCTGTTTTCAGCAAAATATAGTGCTGGCTGTGTTCTCTGAAAGAGGCAGATACAAAATTTGCATGTTATAATCATGAAAATGAAGGCAGATTGCCTTGTTTACCTCTACAGGGTAAACAATCTGGAAAATCCACAGCCAACAGAGATTCCCTTGACATGTTTTCTCTCTGGAGTTGAAGAATTTTCCCATCACAGGTAAGATTATTTACAACTAAGGTAAATATATCACAGGTAAGAGAAATGGGGAGAAACTCTCAACACTATCTCAGATCTAGTCTCGAAATGGCTCAAACACAGCAAAAATAATTTATGGAATGTAATCTGTGCATTGATGAATGTATACTTGATCACAATTGTATTATCTGTGGAGCGAGATATATTGTCCAAGCTGAGAGCTTCAGTGAAGGACATGTGGTAAAGATGAAATCTCACCTCATAATTTTGTTTGGCATTTGGGAATAAATAAACAGATCAAACTCTGGCAGTGATCTCTACCATTCCCATTACATCCAAAAAAGCCAAAAATAGCTACATTTCATTTGCAGGAATGGGCCGCAATGCCACAGCAAAATACTTATATAGATTTTGGAAAATTATTTATGGGCAAATATTTTGTGGTGGTAGTGAATGCATGATCAAAGGGGCCAGAAGTGTTTCCAATGATTGCAAGAGCATTCAAACAAACCATGGGCATATTTAGAGAACTTTTTGCAAGAACAGGCAAGTAATGAGTGACACTGGAACAAATTATCTCATTGAGCCACTCACTATTTTTGTTCATTCATTCATTCATTCATTCATTCATTCAATTTCTGTAGCTGCCCAAGCAAGTGACTTGGGGTGGGAGGGCAGGGCGGGAAGCTTACAATTCTAAAATTATAAAACAATTAAAAACATTAAACAATAAAAAGCCCACAAAAGAAATATGTACAAATAGCAGTCAAGATAATTAATCCACTAATAGTCAAGTCATGTAGTTGGGCCCTTGATACATTCTGAACCACAGGCCCCACCTACCACATAACCAAGTTTTAAAAGCTTTTGAAGTTACAATTGTCGCTATTCACTCAGGGCCACATGATTATATTTTGGGGACTTGGCAACCAGGTCGCATTTACAACTGGTTGCAGCATTCTATGGTCACACATGACAATTATTTTTGATTTTTTTTGTCTGTTTATGGCAAAGAAACAGCAAATAATGTGCATTGGATTAATGACCAGATGAATTGCTTACTGATCATGGTGGCTCAGTTTAGGACCATTGTAAAAATGTCATAAAATCATGTCTGGTCATGTGGTGCCTTGACTTCTGACAGCAAGGACTTACGAACAACATTGTATTGAGGACTGCCTGCATACAAACTATATAAATAAGTAATAAACAAAAAAATGCAGATGTTAATCATTGTCAACTCTCTTATATTACTTTAAGTACCTAGTTATTGACGATCTCAACTGTAGTAATTTTCAGAAGTGGAAATATTCTACCTCTCCCTCACTCCCTAGTTGAAGTTCTCTCTGGAGCTGAAGAATTTAACTATAAATATAACTATTTCAAAAAAAGGTGAATCAAAGACTGAATAGGATAAACCTAAGTTAAATCTGAATCTGGGATCTGATGAAAAAGAGGCGTTCCCTCTTAAATTTCCTTATGGTATTTTCCACTGAAATTCAATATTAGTCATATGCAAATTTGTTCTTCAATCTTGATGGGAATTATGAAAAATTATGTTTTCATGAGTACATAAAATTTCTATAGGAACTCAGCAGTACTGGAAAAAAAAATAGGAGGTATGACAGATTTGAAATTAAATATTCCAACTTCTATTAAAATCCAATGTGATTTTTTTTCAGTTAGAATGAAAAAAATAAACACTTTTTCAGTGGAAAAGTTCAAAGAAAATAAAGTAGACGTTAATATCTTGTTAAATTTGACAGACAGTACAATAAATAAACCAAATATTAAGACACTTCTTAAAGATTTGGTTACATTAGATTAACATTCAGGTGCAATAGCACTAAGAAAATATTTTATCAATACAATCCTATGTGTGGATACTCAAAAATAAAGTTCATTTTAGTCACTAAGCTTTATCTCCAGTAAGTATATACAGAGTGCTATCTGTTACTGTATATGGAGTATACAGTAAAAGATAGGATTTTTAAAAAAATATCATTTCCATCATCATCATCATTAGTTTCAGGCAGTGAGTAAATCTACTGTAAACCAAAAAAAATAAAACTACTCCATTCAGCCTCTTACAAATTTGATATCTAGGATAGTTATAGAAAGAAAATTTTGCTTAATATTAAACATACAAATCTTCAATTAATTCAAAGGATATTTTTAACTTCAACAATCTGCTTCTATATAGTTAAGGAATAAGAATAAAATAGCAAGATATTACTGATCTCACTGGAAAGTTACTGTGAAGCTAGTTAATTCTTAATCTTATCCAGAAATAATATCACCCAATCTTGTCTTCATAGTATTTTCTTGTCGGTGATACCTCACTTTCTAATGCTAACGAAGGAGCAAGTTTGTTATTTAAATTATTGAATGGTAGTTTTACTGCTCCTGAGTAACTTCTTTATTATTTACCCACCTGATTAGAAACTTGTACATATTTTCTTGGAAATATTGTAGAATCTTTTATGGGCTTGTAATATATTAACACAGTGGTGTAAATTAGGCTTCCTGAAAGTGGTCAGTATCGACCCACAAAAATTGACGAGACTATCCAAGGGATCAATAAATGGCTGGGAGTAAAAAGGGGGTCAGTCAATGAAAGTCAATAGATGGCAAATAAATGATGAAAGGTCAATTGGGGGTCAATTAATTTTGGATGGACTATGTATAGCTCACCCGCAATCCTTAGTCCTGAAGGTGAGATGGCTACCAGTAAGACAGTGTTACCCAAAGTTGGCCTTGAATTGTCATTATTATAATTATTATTATGGTTGGTCACACAGTCGGTCTGATGTTTAGACTGGACTTGGCATTTATTATTTTTGCTACTATCATCTATCTTCTATCATCTATCTATCAAATTTATTGGCCGTCCATCTTACTACGAGGTAACTGGGTGGTTCAAGAAAGCGTAGATTTCCCATCCCTTAGATAGTAGTTCCAAGGCTATACTGAACAGAAAGGGAAAAGAGGAATACTCCTGCATCCATCTATTCATTCCTTCATTCACTCATTCAATACATATGCTGCCCATTTCAGTCTAAAAGTGACTCTGGGCATTGTAGAAAGAATAAGCAGAATGGGTTCAATTTGTAATAATCTAGACATCAGGGGATTTGTTGAAAAACTCAGTTCTGTTCAAAACTTCAATACATTTCTTTGAAAAAGTCATTTTCCTTGTTGTGGCTCTTAAACAAAAATCCTCTAGATCATATCAACTAACTTCTCCACATCCAACAATAAGAACAGAGCAGAGAAGCTCAACCCAGTAATCTATCTGCACACACAAAGTGGCCAGAATCCAGATGCCTGGGCATGAACTACCAATATCACTATCACAATCTTGCTGTGAAAGAAAGTAGTGGTAATTGGAACATTGGTTCACTTTCTCTCCGGGGAACCTTGCTTGTTATTTTTCATTCAGTGCCAAATCAGCTGATGATGAAGTTTAATAACATTCTGAACTGTAATGGATCCTAAAGCTTCCATAAAATTAATTGTGCATACTGTATCAGATGTATTGTGGAACTGAATAATTTTTTCTGGCTGCTGAAATAGTCGGAGGAAGGCATCCATCTCCTCTTGAAAGTTGGATTTTGCAGAATTTCTTAATAATGTATGGTTCATATTAGTGGGCAGATATTTGTTCCTTCTTGCATCTTGAATACTGAAGACTCCTATTTATTAAGATTATGTGACAGATATTTAATACATTTCCCAATGAATGTATTTATTACAGGTCAAAAAAAGAACCCTTTTATTAATGCAAACATGATTTTACAGCATATCAGCTACATTTCAAGAAATAGTAATTTTGAGCCATGGCCCAATTATATAGAGCCATGTCTTTCAAATAACATACTATTTTATATTTATTCTTGTCTTGTCCTACTTTTTAACATAGATATGCAAACTAACCTTTAATGTTGACTTTTGACATTATCTAGAATATAGGATCCGTTTTATTCCTTGATTTGTGTTACGCGTCCAAAACATTATGTTATTCCAATCATAAAGTTAAATCAAGAATTTTAAAAAATATTTTATGCCAAAAACTATTTTTGAGATATAGTTTTCAATGTAAGAAATGCCCAGGAAGATGATGGTAAATTATCTGTAGAAATTAAGATTAATTGACACACCATACATGAATAATATGAGTTATATTTACATTGGGTTGCATAGAAACTTACAAAGATAGATTTTAAAAATTGTGGGGTGTGATAGAGTCACCTCACATTTTGACAGAAGGTTTCATCTATGAAATCATGTATTTCTCCACATACATGTAGAAACCCGGGGAAGGCTGCAACAAGTGGATCTCTTATGGAAGGGAAATAAATTATGACCTATGTTCTAAGTATTTCTGAACTGAGTAAACTTGGTTCTGAAGCAGATACTACTTTAGATTCCCCTTGTCTTCATCCCCTTGTCATCGGTTTGATGAGTTAGGTCAATACATCCATGAGAGCTTTTGCTAGTTAAATGTCTATGGAGATTCTCAGTCATCCAGGTCATGGTTGTCCCAAAGATGCTTTTTTAAAGAGGCGACTGGACTTTCTGGTTTTTCTCTGAAGACATTTCACTTCTCATACAAGCTTCTTCAGCTCTGACTGGATGGTGGGGAATGGAAGGATTTATACTCCTTGCCGACAGCTGCTCATTTGCATTCTTTTAGCAGGTAGTTAAGGTCACCTAGAGGTTTATCTGTGTCATCAGGGTCTCCTGAGTGGTACAAATTGGTGTGGAGCCTTCTTGGAACTGTTGAAAGGTCTGTGTTGTAGATTGGACATAGATGATGTCGTATCCCCCCCCCCCGTTGAGAGAGGGCTGTTCAATTTTGACATAGATGCCCCAGAGGTGGGTTTTAGCAGGTTCTGACCAGTTCTAGAGAACCGGTAGCGGAAATTTTGAGTAGTTCAGAGAACCGGTAAATACCACCTCTGATTGGCCCCACCTCCATCTATTCTCTGCCTTCCAAGTCCCAGCTGATCAGGAGGAAATGGGGATCTTGCAATAACCTTCCCCTGCCACACCCACCAAGCCAGGCCCACCAAGCCATGCCACACCCACCAAGCCACATCCATAGAACCAGTAGTAAAAAATTTTGAAACCCACCACTGAGATGCCCTCTTTAACCCTCTTTCAAACCAGCGATCTTCTCTGTCCAAAATATGGACTTTGTTGTCTTCAAAAGAGTGGCCTTTGTCTTTTACATGCAGATGGACTACTGAATTTAGTCCTGATGTGTTTGTTCTCCTATGTTGTGTCATGAGTTTATGAAGTGGTTGTTTCGTTTCCTCAATGTACAGGATGAGAAGCGAAACGTTTTCAAAGAAAAACCCGAAAGTCCAGTTGCCTCTTCAAAAAAAGCTCCTTTGGGATTTTGCTAGTTAACTTCATATTTCTTCAATGTTCTTTCAAGCCAGCTTTTAAATTGGCCCCAGATGACATCATGTGAGGTAGTAATAACATCAGCACTCATGTCCTTTTCCTTCCTATTTCAGGTATAAAACAACAATTCCTGTGGAACGCAGTCATATGTTTCTGTGAAGACTCATTAATCTGATCAATCACATGTTGCTATTCAACTGAAGTTTCAATTCACAAAACTGAAGAGCAACATTAAAGCTTCCATACCCTTTCACAATTCAGGAATCCTGGTCAAAAGTCAACACTAGGTGTCATGCAAGAGCAAGGGATAAACCTCACTTAGACAATAATATTTTTTCCCCTTCATCAGTTCTTCCAAATACAAAGATATAGATTTCTGCTAACAGCATACATTAATCTGAGTTTAAGAAGGCTGCAAAGTTTAAGCTATACTGAGTTTAAGCTACGCTACCCTATATGTCTATCAAGTATTCTTTGTTTCTTCTACCAACTCTGCAGAACCTTCTTATTATCCACAGTACTACCAAATACATTTTTCTTTGGCCATTGACACAGGAGGCATTGGTCAGGACCTGAGAGCTCTTGGTCATTGCACCAGGTCTTCTTTGATAATAAAATCAACTTCATGGCTTGAGTTGGTATAATATTCAGAAGCAGAGCAATGAAGCAGTGTTCCTTCTCAGCGTAATGATACAATTATTAGGTAAGTCATGTAGTTTTTGAAGAAGGAATTGCTGATTTGGGGAGACTGTCCTTGCGTATCTTGCTAATGCTGATGACTAAGTGTCTTTGAAGAAATATTTGTTTAAATGTCAGATAAAAGAGCATATGCACCAAAGACAAATTCCTTGTGTGTCCAATCACACTTGGCCAATAAAGAATTCTATCTATTCTATAAAAAGCAAGCATGTGCCGAATACCTTTATGCAGTGGTGGGTTTCAAAATTTTTTACTACCGGATCTGTGGGTGTGGCTTGGTGAGTGTGGCATATTTCGTGTGGCTTGGTCGGCGTGGCAGGGGAAGGATACTGTAAAATCTCCATTCCCACCCCACTCCAGGGGAAGGTTACTGCAAAATCCCCATTTCCTCCCCATCAGCTGGGACTTGGGAGGCAGAGAATAGATGGGGGGCGGGGCTAGTCAGAATTTTTACTACCGGTTCTCCGAATTACTCAAAATTTCCGCTACCGGTTCTCCAGAACTGGTCAGAACCTGCTGAAACCCACCTCTGCCTTTATGCCAAAATTCAACAAGCCAACAAAGCCAAAATAGAGTATCCTTGAAAGAATTATGTGAAGATTATTAAGTTTTTAGAGCCCTATATAAATTGTGGGACTTGGCAATTACAAATGTAATAGTGATGGTATTTTGTTGTTGCTGTTTGCTGTTCTGATGTTGATATTACTCATAATAAAAGTTAAGTAGCAGAAACACCTTTTTGGCAGCAATCTCCGAAACAAGCAAAACACGAAGGTAACAAAGAAAACAAAAAAAGTACAGTGGCATTGTTGTTGGTTTTGTTTCTTTTGTGAAGGAAGTTTATAAATGAAAAAAGTATGCAGTGCTGTTCTTTAACTTAGTAAGTAGGTGTGGCGCTTATGCCATGATGAGTATTTGCCATCCAAGCTACAGAAAAATGAGCTAAGCGGATTATTTCTAAACAGAACTGTGAAACCTTTTTTTTAAAATGCAGCATTGTGTCCTATGGACATTTTTTTAAAAAAATCTTTTCTAATTGGAAAAAAAATCTCCTTAGCTAATTTTATTCTAGGTTGAGTGGCAAGTAGCTACTAGCAAGGACTATTACATCTATAATGGTCCTGGGATGAAAAACATGAGAACAAAGGTTTCTTCTTTAATCTATCATTTCCTATGACTAAAACATGTGTAATATTTTGAACCCGGTTGCATCAAAACTTAAATACTTGAATTTTCTTGGATTATTTGTACCCCCCCCCCGCATTGGAAGACACTGTGTTTCCCCGAAAATAAGACCCTGTCATATATTTTTTTGAACCCTGAAATAAGCGCTTGATCTTATTGCCATGTGCTCAAAAGCCGGACTGGGCTTATTATCAGGGGATGTCTTATTTTGGGGGAAACAAGGTAGTTAGCTCTGAATATTCTGATGGATCATTTTGAATGTGGCTCTTTTGTTACAAGTTCAAAATAAAATGTGCTTCCTATTGCGTGCACATACCTAATTCTAAACTGCAAAGAATAAAGTTTTAATTCAATATTTAGTGATACACTGAGGCATACATTTTTCTTTCTTTGGATATTATCACTGAGATTAATCAATTAACTCTTGTAACCAGTGTGTCTTTCCATGATTTGGCAAAGTTTTTCCGAAGTGAAACAGAAAACAGAAGAAGAGGAATCCATGCCATACGTTCATACATAGAATGTACAAAATAATTATCTGCTAAAATGTTGGCAGTGAAATGTGAAATAAACAATGATTATTTGGAAACAGTAGGTGTCACTGTAATCATTAAGGACAAAAGAACAAAAAATAAGCATCTTCATACAATATTTAAGAAGCTTTTGTATTCCAAATTACCTAAGTTGATTTAAGGAGACCATCAGTCTGAGAGTAGACCGCTTTGATTTGGGCATTAAATATACATTTCTTACTCACTTAGGCCAGACACCATAAGGTGAAGATATCTTTATTCAAGGCAAGAGTTTGTGTGATTTTCCTAACATGATAGCATTGTTTTTGGTCCTTAGTTAATGTCATTTCTATTGTAACTGTTGCAATAGCGACTCCAGAAAAAAACAATATCATGGGATACAGAAAGAGAAAAGGTCATTTCTGGGAGAACAAGCTTGGTTTGAAACGTATTTCTGAAAAAGAAGCAACATATTTTAAATTAATACTTCTGTTCTAAAGTTATTTCTTTGAAGCCAAGTCCTGTTCATTTCAATGGAGTTCATGGCCTCCAAATTTTCCTTTTGCCTGGCATGGTCAAGGCAGTCCAATGTTAACATTTGCAGTTTGTTGTTGTTGTTGTTGTTGTTGTTATTCTCCTTCTGTATTTTTCAAATCAGTTTCTTCAGACCAAGGAAAAGTTATGTAATCTTCCCAATCTTTATTTGACTTTATTTGATACATCTCCTTTCTGGGTGGCAGTTAGGACCTTCTTAGTGACTACTTCCCCTGGGAAACTGGCACTCTGAACAAATGTTTTCATACCATACCTATCAATACTCAGGAATTCTCTTCTAATGTCCAATTATGTAGCCATGGGTAGAACCTGGAGACTGAAATCAGGCTACTAATTTTACAGGTGCTTCTGTTTAGTTAGGTGCTTCTATTTAGTTAGGTGCTTCTATACCGCCAAGAGCCGCGGTGGCGCAGGGGTTAGAGTGCAGTACTACTTCTGCTGATCACCGACTGCCAGCAGTTTGGCAGATCGAATCTCGCCAGGCTCAAGGTTGACTCAGGTGGGAAAAATGAGGAACCAGATTGTTGGGGGCAATATGCTGACTCTGTAAACCGCTTAGAGAGGGCTGTAAAGCACTGTGAAGCGGTATATAAGTCTAAGTGATATTGCTATTGCTATTCTGTTTAGCATAGAGTTACTGACCTTCCTCCCCCTACTCCTTTTTCTTCTGGCCAGTCCCCTCCTGGTCAATAGTAAAATTGTTCTTGACTTCCCAGCATTATACTATAAAAGATGTGTGGCTATGAATTTCATAAGGATAACCAGTGTAAGAGGAAAAACTGGCAGGACCTGGAGGTGGAGTTAAAGGAAGGATCAGCCTAGATTAGAATCTCTACATGGCCACAAGTAAACTAAATCCAACCTCCTTTGAATTCCACTGATTCTTACTCAACTCCAAGTACCATAGGTGCTTACTTTTAGTTGAGAAGATTCCTGCGCATGGGCATGAGTAGCAATAAATCAGTTTAACTGGATTTTCACATGTAGACCTGATCTTTTGGACCTGACCAGTGGTGGGTTGCTACCGGTTCACCCCAGATCGGGATGAGTTACATGTACGAGTGCGCGCAATTTAGTTTTAGCAAATTAAATTGAAACCCACTACTGGACCTGACAATCAAGATTATATTGGGGCGCTTAACTGTAATTCCTTGCCAGCCATTCCACTAAGCAGATTGAGCAGTCTAAGCAGACTTCAATACCTGAGGAATGATTTAAAGTTGCCTCACCTCCCGGCTTGTTTCCTTTTTGCTATTTCCTGCTTTTTTCCATGAATATGCACCATCTGGACCTACAGAGATTAAAAATGGTGAAGAAAATTTAACTGGTTTGCTCTTCTAGCAAAAAAAAAAAAAAATGCACATATTTTATTTTCACATGAGAACCTTCGGATGCAGCCAAGGCGTTGCTTTTCCAAAATCATCTGGAAGAGGCAATAAAATAGGGAGGACAAAAGTAAATATAAAACTTTAACGCTTTCAGAGCAAGCTATTAGTCAACAATTGGATACAGGTCCCCTTTCACTGGTGTTGAATTACTTCAGTAAGAAACTTGCTCTGAAATGGCTAAATAGTTTGATTCCTTGCAAATAGTTGGAGCAACTGTTTGCAAGAGATGTTGGTCAGAAGAGCCAACCTTAGGAGAATTGAAGGGGAAAATCAAAAATATCTCTATCATCGCGACTCCTCTTATCATAAGTGTACCTCTTAGCAAAGCAAGGGACAAACGCCATTCCTTTCTGGGGCCACCATAATAGAAACTGCCTCTAGAGAATCAATGTAAATATTACAGACAGACAGACAGACAGACAGACAGATAGAGATAGAGATAGAGATATAGAGATATATTTACATTGATATTTAAAATATATATTTAAAAAAGCATGGTACCCGAACAAAATTTCATAGGGCTTTGCCAGACTGACACTGCAATTTTGTTAATGAAAAACATTGCCACTAATCAAAACTAATAAGTAGATGGAAGACTAGGAGCGCAGTAATTTTTGTAATGCAGTATGTTGGCAACAAGTTTGTAAAAGAGAAGAAGGTCAAGCAATAGAAATTCTTAATCAGAAAATTGTGTAAAAACACCTAAATAATATCTGCAAGAAGGAAGCAAAAATTATTTTCTGATATTGGTAAATAAAAGAGAAATGTAATCCTTTATCTACGTATTACCTTGAACACTACAGTATCAAGTTCTAAATGGAATTGTATAGTTCTTCTATTACTATCTGAATTTTGCTGGGGCTTAAAATTCTTTCCAATATGAAAACTAACTACACTGAAGGGAAATAAATCACAAGCCCACACGAGGTGATAGAGATTTAAGTTCCAACATATTTTGATCAACAAGATACAATGAGGATAGTAACAACTGGTTTTTGATAACCACTCGGTACAGGTAGTCCTCGATTTACAACAGTTCATTTAGTAACCATTCAAAGTTATGTCAGTGAGAGAAGTGGTTTATGACCATTTTTCACACAAACGACCATTGCACACAACATTCCTATGGTCCCGTGATCAAAATCCATAAAGTTGGAAACTGACTCCTATTTATGACGGTTGAGGCATCCCAGGGTCATGTGATCCCCTATTGCAACCTTCTGACAAGCGAAGTCAATGGGGAAACCAGATTCACTTAACAACCGTGTTACTAACTTATCAACTGCAGTGATTCACTTAACAACTGTGCCAAGAAAGGTGGTAAATTAGGGTAGAACTCACATAACAAATGTTTCGCTTAGCAGCATAAATTTTGGGCTCAACTATGGTCGTAAGTCGAGGACTATCTATAACACCTAAAATTCAAATTATTTGCATCCTATGCAAGTAATAAAACAATGGCTACATTTAGAGGTAATCCTGAGTCAATAGCATGTTAGTGCCTGCTTTCTGAATGTACTTTATTTTGTATGTTCCTTTAGCAGCTCCCAACTACATGACTGGTTATGAAATTAGGGGGAAAAAATTGTGTTTAAAGATGTCAACTTTGTTTCCTTCCTTCTGACCAAAGATTACCAGGAATGGGAAAATATCCAACAACCACTCTTCTTATGAGGGGATGTGGCTGGGAATAACGAAAGAAGGAGGTTTAATCATCTCTAAAATATTGCTCTGGTTTTGCACGAGCGAGTTCAGGGGCCAGAGTAACAGCTCCTACCAGCTGATAGTTGGGTTTCTTTTGGACATAGGTAGCATTATTTCAGTAAAGTCATATATAAAATCAGCCCCACAAAAATAAAGATATGGAGAGAGTTGCACTGTGAAGCTGCAAAATAGAGAGCTGTGCCTCTCCTACACAACACTTTTGCCTTTCCATCAGGGGTGAAATGCTACCGGTTTGGACCAGTTCGCCCGAACTGGTAGTAAAAAAAAAATGCTACCAGTTCGAGCGAACCAATATTTCAGTATTTCAGACAATCAGCTGTTTCTAGTGAATCTAAATCGCTAGATCAGCTGTCCCTCCCTCACTGTTCTACTTACCTTTACAGACTCAGAAAAGGCTTCTTAATCCTCTTTTTTCAGTGCTGCGCAGTAGCGCATGCACACAAAGCATGCATTTGGTGCACACCGCGCATGCACATGCAGAGAACTGGTAGCAAAGCAAACCAGTAGCAGACATCAGAGCATTTCACCCCTGCTTTCCATCCACCCCAATTGGTCGGCTACTATTCAAGCTTATCCAGGTTTATTGGCTAAGGATCACTCAGAAATCTAGCAGGTAACAAACTTGAAGGAACTGGACCTTTTCAGTACTCCAAACAGCCTTTGGAAGATGGTGCTCAGGGACCCGAAAGAAGGAGGATGAGCCATCCCAGCCTAGATTTTGGGCTGATTCAACTCCTTAGGAATCAACAGACTGCATTGCCAATAGAATGTCTGGCAAAGCACATCAGATTGTGCCAATTGAAAAACCTATGATTGAGTAAGGGGGAAAACACTACTTAAATAATCATCGAATTAAGGACCACTTAAAGCTGGCCAAAAAATAGGCTGGGAAGAATATGAAAACAATGTCATATGACAACAGGAAAAGGAAGTTGCTAAGGCACATTTGTGACACCGGTGAAAGTGAAGAACTCATAAGTCATTAACTAACAATGGTTCCTGAGTAGAAAGATAAGCCAGAATTATGAAGTTCTAAAGAAGTAAAATAATAACTAATCAATATCTTATTTCTAAATACTCTACATCAAGGGTGTCAGACTTGTATCGTCATGGCGTCATCACATGATATATCATGACTTTCCCCCCTTCGCTAAACTGGGTGTGGGCGTGGCCAGCGTGTGACGCATTCAGCCCGTGGGCTGCGAGTTTGACAGCCCTGCTCTACATAATTAAACTTATACCCATTCTCTGTGAATGTGAACTTCTCTCTCTCCCTCTTCCTTACACAATAGTAAGAGCAAATTGTGAAAAAGTAAAATTATTGGCAATGAAATCCAGTTCAATTCCAAGAAACAGGGTCCAGTTTTGTTTTTTTTTTCCTTGCGGGTGGGATAGGCAAAGCTTTTGCCCAAAGAAAGCAGAAATATCTCTGCCTTTGCAATTGGTGAATTTAGGACCAAATTAGGAAAATATGTTGTTTTCAGGGCCCATTTCTTATCTGAGAAGTGTTGGAAAGGAAGCACTGCTACTGCTTTACTCTGCTTACCTTTTTTTTTCCCCTGGGGAAAAGCAAATTGGGAAAATGGAATTCTAATAAATTATAATATGAGAATCTGAGTGCAGACCGCACAAGTTGTCTTTAAATATTCCTCTACCAAACAGCTTAGGTGCGCACACATCCTAAACGTGGTCTTTTTTTCTTAGGGAAGAAATTTAAAACAAGAACAAAATTAATTGGCTAGAAGCTAAGCAAGAAAAGCACAACCACTTTCCTTCTGTCTTGAAAAGGGAAAGTGTTTGAACTGAACCATGACTAAAATCCCAAGCAGCCACCAACACAGGGGACGCAGACATAAAACACAGCTAAAGGGAGACTATTTTTCCTTGTTCTACATGCTGAGATCCAGCTCTAGCCAACTTTCTCCAGCTCTGACTTTTGTCAACCGGACCCCTTCCAATTAAAACAAAACAAAACAAAAAAAACCTGATGTTGCCTGAGAGACTCTCTGCAGGCATCTCATTTCACTCCGGTCCAGGAGAGCTCCCATCAATCAGTCTTCGAGTGTCCTCTCATTTGTGCTGACTCTAACAAATGCTCAGCAGAGCCTCTTGGATAATGGGCTTCCCTCCAGCTCTAAGCATGACTCATTGGTGACACGTCTCCAACATCTTTGAAAAGGAACCTTGGATGAAGTGTAGTGTGGTTAACCAAATCTATTTCTGGTGTACCTCTTCAGTTTTAGGCTTAGCCATGCATCCTGATTTTAAACTCATTGCTCAGATGTAAATCCTACTGAAATCCCTGGGGCTTAGTTCCAATCTATATAGGGTTTGAGATGTGCCAATTTAGCTCCATTAGAAAGAAGAAGATAGAGATTAGTTAGAGATAGCAACTCACCGGTTGTTTGCTGAAGACTTATGGTGATATACAAGATCCAGATTTAAAAAGCAATATGTAAATTCCATATATTCGAGAGAAAATAAAACCAGAACCTGAAACATTTACTTCAGTAAAATCAGAATATAATAGCAAGCAATAAAAAGTTCAACGTGGCTCTTATAATCCCTTGAAAACAAGATCAAGAATAGGAATTCTATTATCAATTGTTTTTCATCAATGTTTACTGTTTTAATTCTTGCTAAATTGACTTTGTAGTGAGTTGTCAAGTGCTGTCAAGTGTGTTCTGTTTTAATGCGATGTATAAATGTTGCCTTAAAAGAATCAGACCATTCATACATGTTATATAACATGGGTCTAACATTTTTTTTCAAGTTTTAGCAGCCTTACTAGAAGGTGTAAGAGATTAAATCTGGGATGTTCTGCCCACGAAGTGAATTATTTACCCCTGATCTACAAGTCTTCCTCAAAGTAGGATTATGAATTATAGGCAGGCCTTTATATTTCCTGTACCCAAAAGCATTTCAGATTTCAGGTAAGGATTTCATAGGTAACTATCAGCAGATTGAACTGGATCCAGAACAGAACTGGAAACTGGTTCTTAAATAGACTTTAAAATGTAACACAATCTTCCCATCAAAGCATATTATTAAATCTAGAACCTATTTCCCCAGAAAGTTTTGCAACTGGCAGATGTGCTGAAATGGAACAAAATCATCTCTATGCCATCTAAGAGTACTTCCAAACTAGCTTTTCAATGGAAGTCTTATCCCATTCAGGACAGTTTGTGCTCCAAATTGTGGTTTGGCTTCACTTCTGACTAACAGAAGAGATTAAGCCTTATTTTATTTGTCTGAATTAAGCCTTATTTTCTTCATTTACATACAATTTCTCACCCTATCTAGGCTATTGATCAGGACATCTGTTGAAAAGGAGAAAAAAGTTGGGCGTTTATCAGCGGAACGATGATCCAACATCCAAACTCCAATTGACCTCCCCAAGTACCCTCATGTAACTATCCAAAACCATAAAGCATTTTTAAAAAATCCTGGAAGTAAGATGCCACTATTTACGGACCACGAAGAGAAAGATTAGAAAATGGATCAAGTATTATATAGCATGGCTATGGTTTTCCCAGTTGCAATGTATGGCTGTGAAAGTTGGACCATAAGCAAGGCTGAGCGCCAAAGAATTGAGGTCTTTGAACTCTGGTGCTGGAGAAGACTCCTGCGAGTCCCTTGGGCTACAAGGTGATCAAACTGGTCAGTCCTAGAGGAAATCAACCCTGACTGCTCTTTAGAAGGCCAGATCCTGAAGATGAAACTCAAATACTTTGAGTTAATGTATTGAGAATGAGAAGGAAGGACTCACGGAGAAGAGCCTAATGCTAGGAAAGATTGAGGGCAAAAGAAGAATGGGACGACAGAGAATGAGGTAGATGGATGGAGTCACTGAAGCAGTAGGTGTGAGCTTAAATGAACTCCAGGGGATGGTAGAGGACAGGAAAGCCTGGAGGAATGTTGTCTATGGGGTCGTGATGGATCGGACACGACTTCACAACTAATAACAACAACAAATTATATAGCATGGGTTTTAAACCATATTTTTAAAGGATATTTCATCCAGTGGCAAGAGCTTCAATGATTCTCTGGTTTACAAAAACGAGACTGGGAGTTATATTCAAGACTCCACCTTATCAGCTACAATCCCCAACAGCTTTTATAACTAAGGAGAGACCCAAAGCCAAAAAGTGAGTGACCGACCTTGTCCCTTCAAAGGACTTGTCCAAATCTTTGGCTTAATGAAGAAAAAGTAATTAATTGGAAAGGGACAAGCATTCCAACCATCTCTCCAGTGTCTGTTCTCAAACTTGTTCCAGATGGCAGGCACCATGACAAAGAAAAATCTTTCATGTGCTAACTTTCAAAGTTATACTGGTGACTTTGAAACGCTACTTTTCACTACTTTTGTGATTTTTAAAACAAAATCTCTTTACCACTTGGGAAAAAAAATACTAGATAATAGTGTGCCTATGTGAAAGAATGAAGGTCTTTATCATCATAGAAGAGGCCATAACATCAACTTAATTGGAGGTGGCCCATTTTTCTCTCTCTGATATTTCCTTGCTTTGGGTCAAAGATGCACAATCTGATGACCACCTACTCAGAGCTCCACCTGAAATCTATGGGGGTGGCCATTGGAGTGTGTCTAAAAGTTTCAACCAAAATTTTAATGCTTAATGTGATAGAGGGAGAAATGATGAAATACAGGTATGAATAGAATAACAGAGTTGGAAGGGACCTTGGAGATCTTCTAGTCCAACCCGCTGCTTAGACAGGAAACCCTACACCCTACAAGGTACATTTACAATAGTTCATTTAGTGACCATTCAAAGTTACAACAGCACTGAAAAAAGTGACTTATGACTATTTTTCACACTTACAACTTTTGTAGCTTCCCCATGCTCATGGGATCAAAATTCAGACACTTGGCAACTAGTTCATACTTACAACTGTTGCTGTGTCCCAAGGTCACGAAATCACCTTTTGCAACCTTTTAATAAGCAAATTCAATGGGGGAGCTAGATTCACTTAACAACCATGTTACTAACTTATCAACTGCAGTACCGTATTTTTCAGAGTATAAGACACACCTTAGTTTTTGGGGAGGAAAATAAGAAAAAAGCTGGTGGATCGGCCTCCCGAAATATCCCTAATCAGCTGTTCCCAGAGGTGAATTTTAGCAACAGGTTCACTGGTTGTGAGCTCTGTGCCTTGCTTTTTTTTCAGCCTCTGAAACTTCTGAAACTCTGTTTCAGGAAAAGCTTTTTTTTCAGCCTGTGAAAGCCTCCGAAACAAAGCTTCAGAAAAAAAGCCTCTGAGACGAAGTTTCAGAGGCTTTTTTTCTGAAGCTCTGTTTCGGAGGCTTTTTTTCTGAAGCTTCCTTTCAGAAGCTTTTTTTCTGAAGCTTCATTTCTGAGGCTTTTTTCAGCCTCTGAAACCTCCTTATACATTCGGAGTATAAGATGCACCCAGATTTTCACCCTCTTTTTTTGGGGAAAAAGATGCATCTTATACTCAAAAAACTACGGTAATTCACTTAACAACTATGGCAAGGAAGGTCATAAAATGGGGCAAAATTCACTTAGCAAATGTCTCACTTAACAACAGAAATTTTGGGCTCCTGTGGTCATAAGTTGAGGACCACCCTCTACACAAGACTGCTCATAGTAAGATATTTAATTAATTTATCTCAATTAATTTTAAAGAAAAAATCATATCAACTCCAATTTCTTTCCTGGTCCCATCTACTTAGAATGCAGCCTCTGACATGCCACTTGGAAGACGTGCATTGTCCTTGGGCTAAAAAATAAGTTGTCCAACTCTGCTCTAATCTTTGAAAAAGTCAAGGAGTCCGTAAATTGGTCCTCCAAAAATTACATCTGTTGTCTTGGCTGCTTTATCACTTCATAGATTGAAAAAAGAGTTTTAACCCTTTTTCATTGCATTAAAATTGTTTTAGAAATCTTGGCTACTCCATTCGGGTAAGAGGTTCCCATTCACTGAATTCTATTACAGCAAAGCATGCAATGCAACAAATATCTACGGTGATGTATGTGATGTGCACATGATGCTGTTATGCAAATGCAAATAGTGAAATGTATGCCTGTGATATAATCACATTGTTACACAAATTATATATCTTTTTTATTTAACAGATAATTATGAATAACAGACACTGACTCCTCTCAGTCCATTAAAATGAGAACTCACAGTATTGTTGCCCTTATCTATCCACAATATTTTCTCAAATTTAAGTATCGGGGCTATCATTTTCAGAATGGCCTGCTAGTAGTAGCCCTCCTGCACATTATAATGAGCCTTGGTGGTGCAGCAGACTAAAGTGCTGTTAAGTAGCACTTGGCTGCCAGCTGCCTGCAATTACTGCGAGTTCAAATCTCACCAGGCTCAAGGTTGACTCAGCCTTCCATCCTTCCGAGGTAGGTAAAATGAGGACCCGGATTGTGGGAGCAATAAGCTGACTTTGTATAAAAAGAACACCGCTTAGGGGGGCCAAAAGCCCTACTAAGTAGGTATATACAAAAGTATGAAGGTTATTGCTGAACGCATTGTAAGCCGCCCTGAGTCTCTGGAGAAGGGCGGCATATAAATCGAACCAATAAATAAATAAATAAATAAATATACCTGTTAATTCTAGCCCAACATATCTAGGAAATATTTAATTTCATTCATGATGTTACCATACAGCCATCCAGTGAATCCTGGCCTTCTCTGATAAATTTGTAGTTTATTTCACTTTTCAAAGCAAGTATCTTGGATAACAGAAAAGAGTCTACATCACTGTTGCAACTCATAAGGATGCTTCTACCGGATATAGTTGCAAATTGAATCAATCTATACATAAAGAATTTATCCCAGCAAATGTTCTCCTTGTAGAGCAGGGGTCCCCATCCCTGGGTCATGGCCCAGTACTGGGCCTTGGCCTGTTCGGAACCCGGCCATGGAAGCAGTGGGTGATCATGTATATACACAGGTTCACTTGTCCAAATAGTGGGTGATCACACATGTGCGTGAAGCTCCATTTATGTGAGCGGCAGGCACACGTGCCTGCCACTTGTGCAAATGGAGCTACACATGTCTGCTCGCCTACCACTTGCACAGAAACATCCCCACACTTCCCTCTCCCCACCCCCACCCCACCCCCCGCCGGTCTGCAAAGGACTTCTGTTGTAGAGGAATAATTTTTTATTGGGTAACAAAAATATGAATAGAAGTAATACCAAAAAAAACTCACATCCCACGATAACAAAGTTCCTTTGAACAAGCAACTTTCATTTCCATTGATGTAAGGTGAATTGGGAGATAGTCCCATGATGCTATTCTATGTTCAAAAATACATTTAAGTGTTTATAGAATTGCATATTAGTGCAACTGGACTCTATGCTCCTTTATGGATTATTCTGTTCCCTTATAACTTTCTCATTCCTTATGACCATTGTTTGTTCTTTTTTGTTCTTCAGATAGAATTGGATTTGGTTTGAACCAGGAAGCTTCATGTACATAGGACAGACTAGGAAGTTAAAAGGGAAGAAAACATCCCAGAAGAAGTTTTTGTCCAACCACTTCTGTAAAGTTGCCAAGAAACTTTGGACAAAAAACATGGACCAATAGCAATAGCAATAGTACTTAGACTTATATACCGCTTCACAGTGCTTTTACAGCCCTCTCTAAGTGGTTTACAAAATCAGCATATTGCCCTCAGCAATCTGAGTCCTCATTTTACTGACCTTGCAAGGATGGAAGGCTGAGTTAACTTTAAGGCAGTCCGGATTGAACTCTTGGCAGTCAGCAGAATTAGCTTGCAATACTGCATTCTAACTACTGCACTATCACAGCTCTTATAATCAAATATATCATTACATTCCCTCTCTCTCTCTCTCTCTCTCTCTCTCTCTCTCTCTCTCTCTCTCTCTCTCTCTCTCTCTCTCTCCATTAATATCCTATACTCACCTCTTTAGCACTGCAGTATAATATACAGCTCAAAATGTTTTTGTTTCTTTTAATACCCTGATCAACTGTCCTTCAACAGCAAAACTGCCTCAGCTACATTTATAGCATGGGAAAGAGGCTATAGTACAATGATGCTATTAAAAGAAAATCCATGGAAAAATTATGGGTATGAACAATGTGCCAGAGAGTTCACATTTGCCCCTGTAGTCTTGTCAATAAAATCAGCAAGACCCTCGTGGGGTGACAATTATCATTATGAAGGTTATTTTTCATGGGATCAAAAAGTATATGAAAAGCATTTACCTTAGGAACAACTGAACTGCTGCTGGCTTTTTCCCAACCATTGATCTCCATCTGCTGCTGTTCAGGCTCCATTTTTAACTGAAACATTTTCTTCATCTGGGTTGGTTGGGATCACTATTTGATGTCACAGCCCCTTTGCAGCCAATCAGACTGACTATGTGACGAGGTCACTGAAGATATACAAAACCCTCCCATTGTTCTTGAACTCAGTTAGGGTGGAGGAAAGACTTAATTATTTGCCTGGGTAACTCAAATAAACACCTGCCTCTCACATCTCTGCTGTATGACACTTGATAACAGCCAAAGCAAGTGTCTATAATTTTAAAAAGTAAAATAATGAAAAATAAGAATTTTTTAAAAATCCCTCTTATTTTAGGAAATCAGGATGCTCAAAACAATGACCTATAGGTGATTGAAGATGTTTAGCACTGATAAAATCACAGTGTTTTGCACATCAAACTGCCATAAAATGAAATAGGATGCCTCAGGAGAGACAGGTCCAAGATTCAGAGAGTTAAAATGGAACCAACATACATATATGGAGCTTGTTCAAAATACACTGAATTCTGATACAAAAACTGAAAGCAATTAGCAGACCCATTTAAAATATCAGAATCCATAACAGCCCACTCACAGAAAACAAGTGTGCTTTGATGCTCTCGTTTAGCTTATGGTTCCCTATTATTCTGGGTCTATCTAGATAAACTTTATTTCCTACAGATTTAGAGGTTTTACAATGATTCCAGTTCCTGTGATTTCCTAGAGGCTTCTGAGCTCTCTTCGGGGTCCCTCCCTCTCTTTCACTCAAAAAAATTAATTTCATTTTTTGCCACAGAACTAGGCACTTTTTTCCCCCATTGACTTGAAGATCTTCCATCCATACAATATTTCCAAGTCCTTGAGAAGACAGTTTTGTGTGCTCCTTCAGTGCCCAATGGGGACTGATTACTCTGGGGTTTTTTTTTATGTTTTCTCTCCCATATCTCCAATCTCTCCATATTCTACTTTTTACTGCTCTGTCTGCGTTGTTCCTAACTTTTGCCTTGATAAAACAATTTTAACCAGCAAGGATGAGGCTGGGAAGACTTTCTTTGTTAGGTCCAAGGCAATGTCACTTACTCCCCTGTCTTCTTGACACAAGGATTCCCAAACTACTAGCAGTTCTTGTTTCTAACTGAAAGAGAAGGACTCTAAGACATCCTGCCAACCTCTAAAACAAAATAATAACAGAATAACAAAATTGGAAGAGACCTTGGAGGTCTTCTAGTCCAACCACCTGCTCAAGCAGGAGACCCTATACCTGTGATGGCAAACCTATGGCACACGTGCCACAGGTGGCACACGGAGCCATATCAGTGGGCACGTGAGCTCAGCTCCGGCATGAATCCACGCACCAGCCAGATGATTTTCAGGCCTTTTGGGCCCACCGGAAGTCAGGAAAAAGGCTGTTTCTGGCCTCTGGAGGGCCTCTGGGGGAGTGGAGAAGGCCATTTTTGCCCTCCCCAGCCTCCTAGAAAGGCTCTGGAGCCTGGGGAGAGCGAAAAACAGGTCTACCTTGCCATTGCATGCCAAAAGTGGGGGCAGCGCAGGGAGGTTGCACATGCATGCACGGGGTGCTGGGTGCTTAGAATTATGGGTGTGGGCACGCGCTCGAGCGACCCCCCCACACACTTCCCCACTTTTGGCACGCGATGGCAAAAAGGTTAGCCATCACTGCCCTATACCTTTCCGAACAAATGACTGTCCACCCAATCTTTTGTTAAAAACCTCCAGTGATGGAACACCCATAACTTCTGAAGGAAAGCTGCTCCGCTGATAAATTGTTCTCACTGTCAAGAAATTTCTCCTTATTTCTAGGTTATTCTCTCCTTGAGAAGTTTCCATCCATAGCTTCTGATATATCATCAGACATGCTTTATTTAGGAAGGAAAGGTGTGGATTCCTCTGGCTGAAGCAGATTTATGAACTGGGCATATCTGGAGTAAATGTGGGATCAGTGTTTGTCACTTTCTGGAGTGAATAAGGTTTTGTTTGCCTACTCACTGCAACACTTTGTGAACAAAATGAAACCATGCAATTTTTAAAACTATCAAGAGTTTGCCCATAGAATAGTAGTCCTTAGTGCCCAGGAAAATCTAGGAGAATGGGATGACCTGATCTCTCAAGGAGTCTGTAATTGGGGGTTGTTACAGAACAGGTTAATCCCCATTTCCCAAAACCTCTTTAAGAGGATATGTTCCAAAGCATCTAATTAACCCATGGGTGATGTATCAATCTGGAAACAACAGACTTCAATTGTCAAAAAATGGAATTTTGTTTCATTCATTCATTCATTCATTCATTCATTCATTCATCCAATTATATGATGATGTTTTTCACATTTTTCTCCTATACTGCTTTTTCTTTGTGCTATTTTATTCTTTTGTTTTTAATTCTTTTCTAATCTGACTAATGGATTTGTTATTGCGGAGTTTAAAAATACAGTAAATAAATTGATGGAGATGATTTATCTGCCTAAAGACATTCTTCAATCACTGAATACTCAAAATTATATATATAATGTTCACATAAAACCATTGCTAGTATAAAATAAAATTATAGGATAAAAACTCAATACAAAATATTCAGCACATTAAAAGTACAAAATGTCATTAAAAACCTCAAAAGCTGAACAAAACATATAATTTTTGTGTTTAAACATAATCTGAAACGTGTAATCTGATATTCCTAGAGAAGGAAGGAAAGATCCATAGATGCTTATATTTCAAATTAATAAGGAAAATGCTAATATTTAGAATTCTGCATCAAATTCTTTCTCGCTTATGAGTATTTCTATAAAATTAACAAATAGAAATGGGCACAAAGTTTTTTCTAATTTCTTTTCCAGTGGTTAATTGTTTTAATTCTATAATAAATGAGTTCTTTTAAATTAAAACAAACAAACAAACAAACAAACAAACAATGGAAAATGTCATTGGAGTCCAAGAAACCTCATAATGTGTTCCAAATATTATGAATCAGTTATGAAATGGGCAGCTGTAAAATGTTTTAAATAAATAAATAAACCTCTGCTTTGACAAGATTTAAAATTCCTTGGATTTATGCTAATTACCGGTTTATACAACAAAGTAATGCAGGAAAAGACACATTTGAAGCAGCTTAACATGATAAAACAGCATTAATTATGTATATGTTGTTGCTGTAGGAAAGATTTTCACCTTTCTTAGAGTCTGTAGGTTTCTGGCATCTTCCCAGCGATAATTCGCCACGACTGCAAAAAATGAGTTTTTTAAACTGTCATGGAGCTTTTGACAAAATATGTCTATCAAGGTTTGTTGAGTATGAATAGTTAGATAATGTAAATTATGAAGCATCACTATAAGTTGTAAAAATAAGCACAAAAGTGAATGATAACCTTTCTGTATATATTAAAATACTATAGATTCAGATGCGTAAGTAACTGCCTTGTTTGGTTATTTTCAGTAATACATTTATGGGCATAAAAGGATTCTAGAAAAATAGAATCTTTTATATTATTGCAAAAGATAAAAGCTAGCTTGTATCAATACATGAAGAATCAGGAGCATAAAGTAGCCATGCAAATCCTAATGAATCCAAAAATTCAACCACGTATAGTTGTTGGAATTAAACCTTTGCATTTTCCACTTCCCAAGCATATTGGAGTGACAAAAATATTCCTTAAAAAAGATGCAGACATTTTCAGAAGAACAGTGATTTTTTAGAACTGCCAATAAAAGCCAAATATGTGACAGATTTTTTAATAAAATGCAAAGTACATTTCATGGAGAATAATATTGCTACAATAATAAATAATTCTTCTGGCAGTACTTATGGCATTGTCAACTCTATTTTGTACTAAGCGTTTGGCAGTGTGTGCTATGCATTACAAATTGTACTGTATTAAAATGATGGATTTCCATCCGCATTTATCGACTAAGATATGCATTTTATACATTTTTGGATGACAATGTATAGGCAGAAACACTTTGCTTTAAACAACCTTCTTCACTAAGAACCTTCCAGATGTGCTGGGACTGCAGATGCCAACGTCTTCATGCCATGTTCTCTGGGAATTCTGGTAACTGCAATCAACACAACTACCAGGTGCCAGGTTGGGGAAGTTTGCATTAAAACCATCTTTTATCAAGCTATCATCTCTTACTGATTTCTTCTGTATCTCTCAATCCTGTTAACCTTCCTGTAAACTTGACTTCTTGGTCATACTGGAGTGCAACAAACAAATCGATACCATGAGACTTGACCCTAGACCAGGGGTGGGGAACTATGGCCTTTTTATGACTTGTGGACTTCAACTTCCATGCTGGCTCAGGAATTCTGGAAGTTGAAGTCCACAAGTCATAAAGGGGTCAGAGTTCACCACCTCTGCCCTAGACAAAGTGGTGTTTCAATTATAAAGAATATTTTCAGCAGCCTTCTAACTATGTACTAGATCTCCAGTGAGCAGGGGGTTTCATCCCCACCCAGTACCACTCTATATCCTTGTAACAACACAGCTTCTAAGCTGCATAGGCTTCTGTGAGCAATTCAAGATGGTGGCCACTATCTATAAAGTTCTTCATGGTGCAGAAGACTTGCAGGACTGCTTATCTATGCTAGTTTTCTGCCTATCCCATAAAATCTGGTAGGGTAATGTTGTTTCAAGTGCCTTCTCTGAAATAATACGATCTGGCAAGACCCAGGAGTACTAGTTTCTCTGTCATGGTAGCTGCCCTATGGAACATCTTATTATTCAGGATTAAGATGGCCCATTCCTGTTGGCTCTTCCTAAGGGCATTAGGTCAGGGCATTGAGTGAACCCACCTTGTAATGGTTTGGGAATATGAACATGACTGTGATTAGCCTCAGTTGTACTACTTACGTTGGGATTTTTATTCTTGCTATGTTCTTTTGCTTTCTTTTTAAATTCTATGGTAGCTGTCCATAATCACATTTGCAAGACACATAGCCCTATAAATTGTGTAATTAAATTAAATTTTGTTTTTGACTTACTGTGAAATATGAACCTACCATTGTGGCTTAGCATTATGTGTGAAATGGATAGCTATGGTTTATTAAATAAACCATAATTAAAATAATATTGCTTAATATCCTCTGGGAACTCAGCTTTAATCATTCTTACTTATGCTTGTTGATTTCAAATAGATTTCCTGTAAGTACAATATGATTTAAAATTCTGTGAGTTTCTGCGTGTGTGCGTGTGTGCACACATACACACGCAGATGTCAGCCAATTGGCTTCAGTGGGATTTATTCCTAGGTAAATGGATGTTGGATTGTCGCCTTAATTTTTAGATCCAATTATCTATTTGTGAATTTGAATACACTGAAACCTCAATTTAATGGACTTCCATTTAACAGCCTCAGATGCAACAGACCAAAGCTGTGTTTCAGCAATCTCTGAAATAACAGACAAGCCAGTTGTTCCCAAAATCAAATCAGAAAAACTGTACATAACTGCACAAAAAGTAAATGCATCAATTATATATTTATGTAAATGACACCAATGGTATCAGACATAAATGTAGATTAAAAGGTTTCTTTCACTACAATTTTTATAGTTATGGATTTTATTTAGATGAAAATCTGACCCCAAGGAAGATTTCAGACAAAAATGTTAGGCTATTTGTTTATAGCAGAAGTGAAATAAAATAATTTCAAGCCTTTTAGAGAAAAGAAAGGAAAAATAACATATCACATTCTGCAGTATAACTAATACAAGATTATAGCAAGGGAAAAAAATTATTAGCCAGGAATCTCTTAAAAGAATGCTATAGTTATAATCTGAATGAAATGCTGCTTCATTTGAATCACTAAATATGAAATACTCAGCAGCTATCCAAAAGGAAATTATGGAAATTAATTTTTCAGTGGATTAATTTAAGGGTATGTAGTAGTTTGATTATACAGATTAGATATTTAGATATGACAAGGTATTGCTTGTACAAGATGTTCTAATTAACTGAATCTTTTTTCCTAATTAAATGAGGTGCCACTTAATAAGTATTAAAAAAATATTGAATGTTCTCAGAAGAAATGCAGGTCTTTTTTAATGCATTTTGTAAGAAGGTAAGATTATGGTACAACATCCTTATTGGATTCTCTCCCTTCCAAATTACTAGAAGGCTACCACAACTTTGCAAAGATAGGCATAATCTCATTAATTTTATGAATACAAAAACACCCCACTTTCTTTCTATGTCTCTCAAGGCAGCCAGCAAAGTTTACACATCAAGTGAAAAATGAAAAATAATCAACCATCCATAAAATGAAATTATCAGAATTGCTAAAACCAGAAGGTCATTTAAATGAAAAAAAAAGTAGGCAACCAGAGAATCCAAAGTTTGTTTTGAAAGAAATATTTTTAGTTGCTATCACAATGTGCAAATGGAGAAAGAGAATTCTCTGTGGGCCAAGAGACACGAATTTCTTTTCAAGCTGTATTTTGACATTGAATTTGGCAGGACAGATCACAAAGGACGGCTTCCATCTCTGGTAGAGTCATACAGTATTTCCAGAAAGCACAAAAGCTGTTGTTGTTTTTTTTACAAAGCTTCTAACTGATGCTTTGTAAATTGTATATGTTTTAAGCATATGCTTCCAACATTTTGATCACATAATTCAAAGTGTGATTTAATATAAGAAAGGTACGTATACATAGCATCCTAATGAATATAGAGGAATTTTTAAACTCTGGACACAAGAGATGACTTGTTTTTCTAACTTGTGTCACACCTGCTTCTGCTGAAGCTCATGGCATCTGAGGTTGTGAGCAATGACAAAGAAATGACCATCTGCCATAAACTGTGACAGCTCATTCACCACAGACTGTGAAAAGCTACAGTCATCAAATAATCATCATGACTATAACCAGAGGCTACCTATCAGAAACCCATGATTGGCTAAAGATCTCAAACAAGTGTAAACAATTAATGGTAACAGACATGTTCCTTGTGATATAATCCATGGAATGTTTCTGAAATTTCCATTAAGCACTATTTACATTTCAAAGAAATGGAAAGCAAATACCCAGGTTCTTTTAATGAACCAAATCCCACAGAAGATCCATTTTTAGTAAAGGGCTACCTTTAGAGCAGGGTTGTCTAACCTTGGCAACTGTAAAACTTGTGGACTTCAACTCCCAGAATTCCACAGCCAACCATGGGGAATTCTGGGAGTTGATGTCCACAAGTCTTAAAGTTGCCAAGGTAGGAGACCCCTGCTTTAGAGTGTTTCATTCTTCTTCCAATTCATGACTGTAAATTTGTCTAATCAGTTCTAATACCAGATCATCTTTAATCTCCTACCTGTTACCTGAAAGAAACAAGACTTAACTTCTCAAGAACATCCTATTAAACTAAAGTCTAGACGAGCAAAATATTATAAATTCTTTCTTGCACGAAGAAACACAAACTTTTCCTTGACTTTTTTTTATATAGTTGTTCATCAGCTTTATTGGATAAACTCAAAAGAAAGATCATTTTTCTTTATATCCATGACCAACTTTTTGTAACTCTCTCATCTCCTGATTTAGTATTTATAGACCTTTTTTTTTCCAGCTTGAGTCATCATAGTCTGAAACATGCCAGTACTTTTGTACATGGTGTGCTAGCCAACTATAGGTACTACTTTATTAGCTAAATGACATTCACTCATAATTTGGATCTCTTTAATACACCTACAGTACTAGCTTCAACCATATGTTTCTAAATTACTTTGTTAATAACAGACTCCACTCAAATGTGTACAAATTTGAGCATTTGTCCCAAGAGCTTAATCATTGTCTGGCAGTCTTCTCTTAGGAAGACTTCTGTTGTAGTACATCAAATATCCCATTATGTAAAGACAGCCTCTATGTTTTCCCGCATGCATTCAGCCCTACATCTAACAGAAATCTTGCTGGGGTCCTGCTTCAAGTGTCTTAACAGGAAGCTCTGTGAAGTACTATTTTACCAAGTTACCATTTGGTTTGTTGATGCTTATACGGTGTAAGAAGTTACCAAAACTGATCCTGAATTGAATGCTAAGAGTTGTCGCTCACAGGAGCTTTAGAGTATTGCCACAAAATCACTCACACAGATAATCTTTATTATCATCTATATATTGACAGAGAAAAAGACACCAGCTTTAAGTCCACAAACAGGTATAGAATTTCCATTGCCTCTTCATATTTTGGGAAGTGTGAGCTTGCAGCTGTCTAATCTCAGAAACTAAACACGTTTAGTCTTTGTTAGTCCTTGGGTAAGGGGCAATTCCAGGACCTATGCTTAGACTCGATAATAATAAATAAATAAATAAACAGAAGGCAGCAGTACCACTTCTGCAGTACCATTAACAAAACAACATGAATGTAATCACCAAGAATCAAATTTAGCTTAAGGGCACATTTAACTTACAGCACATGCACACATTTATTTATTTGTTTACCACACATGTATATACAGTCATAGATTTCTTATTTATTTATTTATTTATTTATTTATTTATTTATTTATTTATTGGTTCAATTTATATGCTGCCCTTCTCCGGAGACTCAGGGCGGCTTACAATGCGTTAAGCAATAGCCTTCATACTTTTGTATATACCTGCTTAGTAGGGCTTTCAGGCAGTTACATTCACATAAAGGTTTCCAAGAAGGTTGGAATTAATGTTTTGCCTTATGGTTAGGGACTTAGGAACAATACATGCTGGTCCCACTGCTTAGCTTCTGCAATTCACATTATGTTTATTCTTGTAGCGGAAAACAAATATACTAAGTTAAAGAGAAAGAAGGAAAGAACTGTCACCGTGTTTTAATGTATACTCCTGTACCAGTATTGATTCCTCATCTAGCTCTGGAGACCCCAGATTGCCCCACTGAAGAGGGGGAACAGGCACAGACAAAAAGGTTGGAAGAATTTTTTTTAATTACAGGTAATCCTTGACTTACAACCATTCATTTAGTGACCATTCAAAGTTACAATGGCGCTTTAAAAAAAAGTGAATTATGATTGTTTTTCAAAGTTATGACTATTGTAGCATGGTCGTAACTGTGATCATGTTCATATGATCAAAAATTGAGATGCTTGGCAACTGGCATACATTTATGACAATTGCAGTTCCCCGATGAACAGGTTTTGCACTCTTCTGACAAGCAAAGTCAATAGGGAAGCCATATTCACTTATATTACTAAATTAACAACATCAGTGATTCACTTAACAACTGTGGTGAGAAAGGTCATAACAGGGGGCAAAATTCATTTAACAACTGTCTTGCTTAGCCACAGAAATTTTGGGCTCAATTGTAGTTGTAAGTCAAAGACTACCTGACTACTCGTTCTGTTAATTCAGTATATAAAGTCCCAAAGGTGCTTTTTCAAGAGGCAACAGGATTTTTTGGTTTTTCTTTGAAGATGTTTCATTTCTCATCCAAGAAGCTTCTTCACCTGTGGATGGATAGTTCCTCACCATCCAGTCAGAGCTAAAGAAGCTGCTTGGATGAGAAGTGAAAAGTCTTCAAAGAAAAACCAGAAAGTCCTATTGCCTCTTGAAAAAGCACCTTTGGGACAACCATGACCTGGATGACTGAGAATCTCCATAGACATCAGTGTATAGAGCTACTTGCTTGAGGTTCATCTCAGGGCAGCATGCATGCACAACCAACAGCCACAAACAGCAACCAAAACATAACATACATTAAAATATATAGCACCTAGAGGCAATTCAAACAACCCAAACAATTTTCCTCATATCTAGAACGTATTTGCAAATAAGAAAACCAATTCATTTTTAAACCTTGTTCTTCCAGTTCAAGGAAGATAGTAAGACAGAAGTTTTTTATAACACTGTGACTAACTTAGGCAAAATTTTAACAGGCTCTGATGACTATGTAATAAAAAAATGTATGGTTATTTATTAGAGGTAAAATTGGAAGAACAATTGGGGGAAAAATTTTGGTCATGGAATTGATTTAGAGAAATGGCAAAAACTGTGGTTGCAAAATTATAAAATGACACTGTCAACAGCATGTAAGGAAAATTTATTTAAGATGTTTTACAGGTGGCATCTACCCCCGATGAGAATAGCCAGAATGTTCAAGAATAAATCTGAAAAGTGCTGGAAATGTCATCAGATACTGGGCTCATATTACCATATGTGGTGGACATGCATAGAAGCAAAAAGATATTGGACTAAAATCCACACATGGTTGGAAAAAATGATAAAGAAACACATAGACTTTAAACCAGAGATATTTTTATTAGGGATTTTGCCAGAAACATACAATAAAGAACTGAGATATTTGATTGTGAATGTATTAACAGCGGCTAGAATAGTATTTGCTAAAAATTGGAAAAAGGAGGAAATACCTACAGAAGACGGAGTTATTAAGAAAATTATGGAATGTGCTGAAATGAGTAAATTGACATTTGAAATCAGAGAACAGGGAGACAAACAATATTATATGATATGGGATTTATTTTATCAATGGCTAGATAGTAAAGCATAGAAATGAAATATGAAATATGAAATAAATGTAATAAATGTACTAGTATAATATATGAAAAAGTTTTTTTATGGGATGAAAATGCTATTGTTAAATAAAGGAAAAATGAGAATAATAATATGAAGAGATGTAACAGATTGATAAATATGAGAAACTAGATAACTTGTAAATTATGAATATGGGATTAAGCACAAAAGATTTGTAACCGATCGACATGATTTTTGCAATTGTAATAAATGATGGTTGTTTTATGTTTTGTTTAAAATTTAAAAAAAAATCAGTAAAAAAACAACAACAACCCAAACAATTAGAATGGGCTCATAAAACTTCCTGATCCTTGTGTCCTGGTGAAGGCTTAGGTTTTCAGAGCTTTCAAAAAGCAGGCAGCGTTGCGTAGAATTCAAGAAAATTCTGTTTCCTGTTTGAAATGAAGAACAAATAATGCTATAGTGGGAGGTCAGAGCATTTTGTTCCACACTTTAAAGCAAAGTTGCCATTCCTAGTTCAAGAAATTGCATAAGCATGTATACAAATAGGCACAGTTGCACATAGAAATAAATGCATTATTTCTAAATTGCAAAGCAGTACCAATACTGGTAGAAGGTACTGCAACAGAGAATATATATAAGTGAAAAGGAGCCAATATTACTGTATGGTTTGACTCAATTTTCCTTATCCTAATCTGGAAATGCGAAGTAAACCTGTGTTGTTTTGAGAGATTAGAAACAAGGATCAAAAACATGAAAATATTGCAAAAAACTAAAAAAACAAAAACCTCTGCTTTAATCATTGGCGATTTTCCCCTCATGATTTTGTAATCAGCGAAAAGAACGAAGAAGAAGAAGAAGAAGAAGAAGAAGAAGAAGAAGAAGAAGAAGAAGAAGAAGAAGAAGAAGAAGAAGAAGAAGAAGAAGAAGAAGAAGAAGAAGAAGAGGAGGAGGAGGAGGAGGAGGAAGAAGGCAGGAAGAAATGTCACATGCATTACTCACCTCTGTTGGGATGTGCATTAGTGGAGAGAAAAGAGAAATTAAAATGTAATTCTCTTAAGTTAATTTATTTCCTTTAGTAAATGTCTCCTCCAGCTCTCCGTAAGAGTTTATGAAATAGCTGCATTGAAATTATTATCATGCAAGAAAACCGCACAGCTTTTAAAAAGAGGTAGCAATTTTTCAATATTGAAACTGAAATGTATACGTAAGTAAAAAAAAAAAAGTAATGCCAGAGCCTGAAACAATATTTCCATAATGAAAATCTGTAACTCAGATTCCTGGAATTCACAACAATGTGGAGAAAACTTAGCAACAACAGGTAATGTCCTGCCAGACTTGATGGGTGGTAAATCTTTGGTTGAGTTATGATCTAATATAAGAGTCCAGAGGACAGAATACTGAATACAAATCGGTGGGAAAGGAGTAACCATCATAGTTACGATCATGAGCAACGTGGCGTTCTTCAGAGCAGACACAAAGATCAATAGGCTCATAATTTATGATATGGTAGAGGGTCAAAACAATACTTTTATCCCAGCAACTCCTAAAAATGCTTTTATGACTTCAGTCCTGGACATAGTGATTGTGGCTAAACTGGAGCCAAGCTGCTGCCTTAGTATTAGAGAAGTCACATTGTGACTTACATTCTTATTTAAGTCTTCTTAATTTTAACTGTTTTTAGATTTATCTTTTTACAATTTTGTGAGCCACCCAGAATTGATGGGCACCATATACCGTATTCTCCAGTGGTGGGTTTCAAATTTTTTTATTACCGGTTCTGTGGGCATGGCTTGGTGGGCATGGCATGGCATGGCTTGGTGAGTGTGGCTTGGTGAGCATGGCAGAGGAAGGATATTGTAAAATCTCCATTCCCACCCCACTCTAGGGGAATGATCCTGTAAAATCTCCATTCTGTCCCCAATCCAGGGGAAGGTCACTGCAAAATCCCCATTTCCTCCCAATCAGCTGGAACTTGGGAGGCAGAGAATAGATAGGGGCAGGGGCAGTCAGAATTTTTACGACTGAACTACTTAAAATTTCTGCTATCGGTTCTCCAGAACTGGTCAGAACCTGCTGAAACCCACCTCTGGTATTCTCCTTTTTTTTACTGCTTTGGGCGTTGAGGGAAATATTTAGTTCTGGTTCTTGCTCTTCTGGTGGATGGATGGATGGATGGATGGATGGATGGATAAATGATCTTTCAAATTATATAATTCCCAATATTTTTTAAAATCATAAATGTGTGATTTATACAGGCTTCAGTTGTGAGATTATGAAGATCATGTCTATAATCTTGTTCTATTTTTTTAATTGTAAGGTGAAAAATGGAGTCCTGAATTCAGGATCTCTACCCAATCCAAAACCTATGGACACTATCAAATATTTTGCAATTAACTTTCAGTCAACAGGAAGAGTACATATTTCCCTACCCTTTCCTACTGAAAGCTAATAGATTCAAAACAAATAATTTCAGCTGCCATTATCATTTTGTGATTATGGAATTAATCGAAGGAAACAATATCAACACAGCACAGCTAAACTGTTTTAGGAAAGAGAATTCAATACTTAATGGCTACTCTAAGTATATTGGCCTTACAGTATGTTCATAGAAAGGGATGCAATGAGTAACAAGCTATTTTCTGAATACCAGTTTCCAATGGAAACTCCTAATGATTTACAGTATATATGCATGTACATACACAAATGTTCAGACTTCCATATATCTGTTCTGATCCTCCATTAGATTTTTTTCCCCCTTATTTCTATATAGCCATGTTCTAAGTAAATAATATAAAACAGAACAGTTCTGATGAGGTTTGAAGAAAGGAATAAGAATGAAATTATTCTTTTTTATCTACAACAGGGGTGTGAAACTTGCTGCCTGCGGGCCGGATGCATCATGCGCTGGCCATGCCCCCGGTTTAGCAAAGGGGGAAAAAGTCGCAATACGTCACATGATGACAACGTGACGCCACAAGTTTGAAACCCCTGATCTACAACAATTTAAGCTACACTTCAAGAAGAGGTACCAAAGTCAGACCTATCTTATATTTAATTGATTATTTATTTATTTATTATTGCTAGATTAAGTGTAGGTTTCATTAATTTCAGTATAAGAATTTAATTATTTAATACAGTGATGGACACCTTTCAATAGCTAATGATAGTAGTTAATCTTTGGGAAAGTAGAGGTACAAAAGATTTTCTTGGTTTAATTATCTTATGAATCTTCGTAGGTTTATTGTAATTTGAAGGCGAATTCCACTAAAAGATACACTGCAGTTTGCTTTCTTCAATCTTTGCAGGCTGATCACCCCCGCCTTTGTACCTAATATTTTCTTAACTCTGCCTGACATATGAAATCCACATATTTAATTTCCCTCTAGTTTGACATTTTTAAAGCAGACATCTCTGACGTATATGCCTTTATATATTTCTAGATGATGAAGATCAAATATTTCTTTTATCTCACTCAATATGATTTATGTGAGTCAGACAAAAGCCAAGCATTTTAAATAAAATTAAATTCCGCATAAGGTCTAAAGGATATTAGTGCCAAAACAACTCCTGGTGAGCACAATTTTACTAAGATATAGCCTCTGGGCATATTCTATAAACTGTAGTTCTGCTTGTCGCTGATAGCATTCCTCTTTCTTACATTCCAGAAACTTCCAAATCTTTCTCTTCCTCACCACGTGACCCCAGAACCCAGCATTGTCCATATCAGAGTTCTCTAGAAGGACCAACAAAATATATTTTCCTCCATATCACTCATTATACTTGATAATCTCTGTTTTCTTTTCAACTAATGCCAATGTTGGCAGACTCACAGCTCTGGGCCCAGAAACTATCTGTTTAATCAAAGCAGGAGATTGCCAAGGTGACTGAAGCATAAACTGTTAGGACCACCTGTAAGGTCAGGAATGTTTTTCATTTACCAGATGAATTTCTGACAAGACCACCTGCAAAGCAAGAGCCAATTGGTACCAGATGTTAGAGGTTACTTCTGATCAGACTAGGGCAATACTAATCTTTTATAACTTCACACCATTGTTAAACAGTTATCAAATGAACATGCTTTTTGCTTGCTATATTGTCATGTGGCATCCAATTGTATCAAATAAATAAAGGCCTCACAACTCAGGATGAAGTGTCATTGGCATAGCAATTTGTAGTTTTCATTTAGTAACAAAACCCTTTTCTATTTGTTGGTTGGGCTGAGATCATCCACCATCTTAAATTATTTCTTTATTCATCAAAGTTGAGTGGATAAGAACAATTGACTGGATGTGTACAACAGGCTAAACCCAAACTAAACAAACCACCTTAGAGCTTAGAACAATATAAAAAGCCTCTCTTATCCTGTGGGAACAATGTGAGACTGAATTCTTGAAATTGAGAACTAAAAAAGAATTCTTATAGTTGACACTAATGGTGAGACAAAAGTTTCAGAGAAATTTGGATAAATATTTGAGGAGGAAACAACTTCCAGGAAAGAAATGGCAGACTGAAGACAGCTTTGAAGAGTGAAGCTCACAGGCAAAGCAGAAAGAGTTGCTGGTAAATGGATTGGCTCTTCCTCTCTGGAGCAAAGATGGGACCAGGATTGCCTACAAGTGCTCCATACACAGGTTCTCCACAAGAAGATCATAAGACACCAGTCTCTGGTGCTTTTAGAGCTCTAGAAGTCAGGGGATAATCATCCCACCTAGTCTGCAGTTTGGAACTTTCAAGTGGACACTGGATTTGCATACTTTCTTTCTTAATCACCTTAGGAAATTGCTTGTTAATAGTTTTTTGATGTTAAGAACCTTCAGAAGGACACGGTTCATTACATCAGGTAAGTTTCTTTCTATCCTTGAAGGAAAGCTTCAAAAGAAAATTGTTTCATTTTGAGTAAACAGCAAAATGATAACTAGAATGTTGTTTCTGAAAAGTTATAAATATATTAAGGGACCAGATGGTCTTGAATGAATATTTCCTGTGGGTTGTTTATAATTTTACAAATACCGGTGTGTGTGTGTGTGTGTGTGTGTGTGTGTGTGTGTGTGTGTGTGTAGATTTTAAAATTAACTCTAAGAAATCATCCTATGGAAAAGTGTTATTGATAAGAAAAAATACATGATATAAGGCAAATTTGAAGCTTAACTAAGAGGAAACCTGAGAGAACTAAAGATGACAATTCAAGAACAAATTATCTATTAATACAATGGAGGACAAGTATTTCACTGTGGAAGAATTCAAGGCTATGTGCAAACAATGCACTCAGATATTATACTTAATATTACCTGTTATTATAAATCAGATTTAAAAGACACTACAGAAGAGAAACAGATTTTACTGGACAAAATAGAAACTGATTTGCATGAAGATCTGAAAATGGATTTAAAATTGCTAGACTACAAGAATGATATGGAAAAAGATACCATACTTATAAATGAAATCGGCTGTTGCAGATAAATTAAAGGGGACATATAAATAATAAATCAGAACGGTGACTTGGATAATTTTCTTATATTGGATTTATAAAAGAAACATTTTAAATAAATGAAGAGTAAGAGTAAGAGACAGAGAGAAAATGATAAGAAATCAATTTATGGGTCATTATTTGAAGGAATCAAACGTCAATTGTTTTAAAAGTAAACAAAAGGAATATAAAATGGATTTACTTGATCAAGGTTAAAAATATATTTTTGTTTTTGGTAGCATTTAATAACCTTTTTTAAAACCAGGACAAAATGTCAAAGCTTTAAAGATTTGTTTATTAATAAATATAGGGTATGTGAAGAGATTTCTTTTGCTGTATTTTTAGAGAGTGATGTTACTATCTTAAAAGTAAAGAAAGCAATATAAAACTATTTTATTTGGTTAAGGCTAAATTATATACCATAATGATATATTTAATATGAATGATGAGATTTTATAATTTGTTTATTGATAAAAGATAAGATATCAGAAGAAGGTATCTTTTATTGAGCTAACAGGAGGTGATAAGTTACTGTTTTATTTATATATTTGTTGGTTAAATTTGTTTGCTGCCCATCTTGTTGTGCTTGTTTGAAAGGAGAGGGGAGTCATTTATTTATATATCTTTTTATTTTTTATTATTTTTGCACTTTTTTTACTTTTTATATTTTTCTTAGTTTGTATTAGTTTTTAATCCTTGCATTTGTAAACTTTAACATAAATTATTGTAAAAGAAATTGAAAAGGGCACATACAAATGTAGCAAGACTTCCTCCATTATTATTTTTTTATGGAGATATTTGTTCTTATTGCCATTTTTAAAATTTAATTAATTTAAAAAGTTATTGACATAGGTTTTACAGCCTTACTACCACTGCAAAATTGTCAAGAACACTGGCAATGAGTTTACAGTATTTTGCTGCATTGTGTATATTTCCCTTGAAAATAATACTACAGCCAATGCAGTCTCTTTCTCAAAAACAATCTAACAAGAAATAATAATGCTAGCCACCAGCTTTTGGAATAGGCTTATTACTGCATCTAATAAAGTCCCGCTTTTCTCTATTTTATGTTTCATTTTTGCCAGTAGATCTATGATTATAACTTGAAAACTGCATATCAATTATAAATTGGAACCATAGATGACGATGAAGGAGAAACAGGGGTGCTATTCAGCAGGTTCTAACAGGTTCTAGAGAACCGGTAGCAGAAATTTTGAGTAGTTCAGAGAACCTGCAAATACCACCTCTGACAGGCCCCCGAGTGGGGAGAGAATGGAGATTTTGCAGTATCCTTCCCCTGCCATGCCCACCAAGCCATGCCCACCAAGCCACACCACGCCCACCAAGCCACGCCCACAGAACCGGTAGGAAAAAAAATTGAATTCCACCATCGGGGAAAAACTGTCCATATTATTGAACACATTGTCATCATCCATCCATCAAGTATTCAGTGAAGAAGATAATTGAATTTATGCTCATGAATTGTGTATAAAAAACAAAAATGGGAACTAAGCCTAGGGTTAAGGAGTGCACACATAGCTGTGAGATGGAACTTCATTTGGAGAGGAACCCAAGTTTTCTAATCATTAACTGCATAAATTTGATGCTGACAAGAAATAAATTTATTTCAGGTATTTCAAATTTATTTCCGGGAATATTAATATAATATCTAGCTATATTTTGTCTTAGCTCATTGAAAGCCTTAATATAAGGTATTAGGTAAGAGCAGTGAACTGGAAAGTTGCTAATTCAAATTTCATTTGGTCACAAACTCACTGGGTGGTCCCATTTTAAGATAAAAAATAATTTCTCCACAGATTTCTTTGGAAGCAAATGTGGGGAGTTTGCTTCCAAAAGAATCAAAAGCTGGATGAATGTGAGCACAACTAAATCATTTATCTTCTCAAGTTATTTACAACTCATTTTGAGTATTATGTTTCTCATACGACTCACTATGCTTCTATTCTCTTCCTAACTCATCCAGAATGAAGATAGAAAAAAGAAATCAGAACAGATGCCGTATTTCTTTGTTAACAATAATAACATCGATAATTACTATATATCGTTCAATCTTTTTAAAAAAAAAAATACTTGTGATCGGTTAATTTACAGATCCCTCCATCCAATGATTCTTCTGCTGAATGATATTGAGATGATAACTGATTTTTTTTCTTTCACTTGTGTCTCTCCTCAAATGTTCTGAAAGATGGTAGCTGACCCAAGGCCACCCGCTGAAATTTATGGTTGAGTAGGAATTAAATGCATGATAGAAGAAACACATGTTTCTTATTTTATTATGTAGGAATGGTATTTTAAGATTACCATAGCAACCAAGGTAAATATTGTGAATGATTTCTCTAGTAATTTGGTAATTTCTGGAGATTTTGGATTTTGAGCAACATTTTCTCAACTTCCTTCTTGTGGTAGTATTAGCAAAAAAAAAAAAAAAATCTAAGAAGAAATTAAAATGTACTAGCGTGACTTCTTGTTTTGAATTCCAGGTTTACCCAGAAAGGAATTTGCAGGCTTGAATTCAAGGTTGAGAAGGTAGTTGGTTTAGTTTATGAATCAAGATGGGAAGAGGAAATAGAAAATCCATTCCTATGATAAATTACATTTTTTATATTATTTATGGATACAGAAAAGCAGTATAGCAAGGGAAATTATCTCTTTGTTTTATTTTTATTTTTTACTGTCATTGTTAGCCCAGTGAGATTCTGAGAACTTGGACTAGGAAATTATTTTTTTATTATTATTTAGATTAGATATTAAATGTTGCATATTATAAACTAATTTTCAAGACGTTGAGGATTCTGACATCTGCAAAAAGAAAGAATTAATAACAAGCTGGAATATCCCAATATTTGAATTGGGATTCGTAGTGGGATTTATAATGAAGGTTCCTAAAGAAAAAAACCCAAAATATTTTACAAAAGTATGAAGGCTATTGCTTAACGTATTGTAAGCCGCCCTGAGTCTCTGGAGAAGGGCAACATATAAATCGAACCAATAAATAATAAATAAATAAATATAGTAATTTTATTAAAAATTACAATTAAAAAGTTACAAATACAAAAAAATAATCAAAGAATAAATAAGATAGAAAGTACAGAAAATAAAAAATAGGAAAAATAGAAAAGAAAGAAAAAAGTGGTAAGAAAACACAAAAGAAATATATAAAGAAATGATTTTCCCCTTCATCATAATAAGTATAAACAATTATAGTAACTTATCACTGTTTCTTAAAATACAACAAATGATTTTTCTTCCTATATTCCATCTTTTATCTATAAACAAATCCTTAAATCCTCTTCATTCAGTTCTGATGAACCATTAACAGACCACAAGAGATAATAACATATGTATTTTAACCTTGATCAAATACACCAACTTAATATTCCTTCCTCTCACTTTTAACAATCTTCATTTTTAATCCCTTCAAATAATGTCCCAAAACTTGATTTCTTTTCATTTTGTGTGTGTCTCTTCTCACAAAATCCTTCAAATCTCTTAACAGTCTCTTTTGTAAATCCAATATGGGAAAGATATCCAAGTCAAGTCTGTTGTTATTTTTATATCCCTTTTAATTATTAAGACTTCAGACAGGTTTCGTGCTCCTTCTAGCATAGGAGAGGGTGAAGCTTCTTTGATGGAAAATGTTATAACCCCACATCTGAAAGAAGCAGTGGTAGATCCTCTCTTAAAGAAACCATCTGTTGATCAGGCTGATTTTTACAACTTTTCCCTTCCTTCAATAAAGGTTTGGAGGAAAGGTTTGGGGAAGGTAGTGGAGAATCAGCTATAGATGATGTTAAGAAAATGGATTACCTAGTTGCACTTCAGATTCAACTGAGACACAGTCAGCGGTGGGTTCACATATTCTTACCACTAGTTCACCCTGCACGAGCAGGCTCTCTTCACACGCATGCGCCTTCCGCACATGTACCCGACCTTCCATGCATACGCTTTGCTTGCGCGCGTGCCTTCCAAGCATGTGCCCAGCCTTGAAAACATGGCTAAGTAGGATGGCATTATGCCCGGGTGGGTGAACAGGCCCACCCGCAGTCGCCGCTACTGGTTTGCCCGAACTGCTACGAACCAGCATGAACTGCCTGAATATCACCTCTGGACACAGTACAGAAACAGTACTGGTCATTCTGATAAATGATCTCTGTCAGAACTTTTACTAAGGAAATGTAGTCCTATTAAATTTCTTGGCAGCATTCTGTACTATTGATCAAGGTATCCTTCTGATCTACCTAAAAGAGTTTGGCATTCTTATGATAGCTCCACTCCTGCCTGATTAGGTGGTTCTAAGCAGGAGTCTTGGGGCAAGAGCATTGCAGCCCTTGGTTGCTGCCATGTAGATAGTCACAGGGCTCTCCCTATACTTTTTAATGTCTACTTTAGACAAAGTGTCATAACATGTCAATAACATTCCTTGTTTATTGCCACATCAGGCAGAATTAGAAATGCCGTAGAAATTCTGAATGGATGCTATGTGATTGTTATGGGGCTGGGGAGAATTAAGCTCAGATTAAATCCTACCAAAATGGAGTTCCTGTTTGTAACCTTTCAGGCCATCCAGTAACATCCCTCCGGTAATTAGTGAGTTTATGCTAAAAGAGGTGTTCAGCTGGTTTTAGGGGTCCTTTTGGCACCTTCTGGTGGAAGCTGACATGATGACAAAAGGGGAATTTGTCCAGCTTTGTCTCATATATCCATTACAGCCTAGCAAGAAAACCCTACTTGGCTAGATTACTGCAAAGGACTCTATGTAGGGCTGTCCACAAAGACAGTTCAGAAACTGCAGCTGATACAGAAGCTGATGGACAGAGTAATAGAAGCAACACCTATTTTGAGGTTGCTGAACTGCACTTCAAAGCCTTTAAAGCAAAGGGTGAATTTGCATGTTCAGGCACTGGAGAAATGAGAATTTGGATGGCGTGGACATACATGACATTACAGAATCAGTACCGGAATTGTGTGAGTGTATTATTATTATTATTATTATTATTATTATTATTATTATTATTATTATTATTATTATTTTAATCTGTATACTTATATTATGATGTACTTACCTCCAGTTCAAACAATCCAAAGTGACATGACCCATTCCAATGCATCAGAAATCTTCAATTACATCTTGCTAAATGGATCAATATTTGTCCTGCACCAAAACCTTCAGCGGGAGAAGGGTGGGCAAAGCTGTGGCAAAAAGATGTAAATAATATAGGACAAGGCAAGAGGATTAAAATACCTTTAAAAGTGTATACACTTATCACTTTGACTAATCAGTGCTTCATTTTGATTCAATACCTTTCCTGAAATCAGGATTGACACACCTGGGATCATGAACTGCCTATTCTTCCTCCCAGCTGGTTCTGGTCAGTTGAGTCTGAATTGACTTTTCCAAGGGATACTGTTTTGAATTTTGAATATTATTTATTTATTTATTTATTAGTTCGATTTATATGCCGCCCTTCTCCGGAGACTCAGGGCGGCTTACAATGCATTAAGCAATAGCCTTCATACTTTTGTATATACCTTAGTAGGGCTTTTGGCCCCCCTTAAGTAGTGTTCTTTTTTTATACAAAGTCAGCTTATTGCCCCCACAAACCGGTCCTCATTTTACCTACCTCGAAAGGATGGAAGACTGAGTCAACCTCGAGCCTGCTGAGAATTGAACTCGCAATAATTGCAGGCAGCTGGCAGCTAAGTGCTACTTCAACAGCAGCAGTTTAGTCTGCTGTGCCACCAGGCTCATGGAATAGTAATTCAGCTTCACCTACCTTTGATCCCTGTGGTTACTTATCTACCTATTTATCTACCTAATACCCTCCTGAGTCAGTGGTTAGAATGCAGTATTGAAGGCTGACTTTGCTCACTGCTAGGAGTTTGATCCTAACCAGCTCAAGGTTGACTCAGCATTCCATCCTTCTGATATCGGTAAAATGAGAACCCAGATTATCGGGGGCAACATGTTGACTCTGTAAACCGCTTAGAGAGTGCTGTAAAGCACTATGGAGCAGTATACAAGTCCAAGGACTATTGCTATTGGAAATACAAGAGGTGACTTGTCCTAAGGGCCATCAAATACAGGTGGTCCTTCACTTACAACAGTTCATTTACTGACCGTCTGAAATTACAATGGCACTGAAAAAGTGATTTATGACCATTTTTCACAGTTAAGAATGTTGCAGCATTCCCGTGGTCATTTGGTCAAAATTCAGATACTTGGCAATTGACTCATATTTTTGATGATTGCAGTGTCCTGGGGGAGGCGGTCACTTGATCAGCTTTTGTGACCTTCTGACAAGTGAAGTCAATGGGACTTTAACAGATTCATTTAACAACCATATTACTAATTTAACAACTGCAGTAATTCACTTAACAACTGTGGCAAGAAAGGTTGTAAATTGTGGCAAAATTCACTTACCTTGATTTAAGCTTTACTTAGCCTCAGAAATTCTGGGCTCAATTGTGGTTGTACGTCAAGGACTAACTATACAAAATATTCTGTAGCTGGAGCCAATGAAGAAAGGTCCCAAAGAAATCCTTGCTTAAATGCTATCTTCTTTCTAAGGGAAATAACGACCAGCTAACAAGGACAACTGCAGGACTCACCTCTGTAAAAAGAACATCCCAAGAGCATCACTACAACTTGTCATTAATTTGCCTCATTTCAAAATGTCCACAATCATTATACTGATGGGAATAGATCCACGACCTTGAGTTCTCCTAACATTAGCTACAAATATTTCTTCCATCAAGAAGATCAGGCTATATTTTACCCGTTACTGGTTGAAATATATGCCATTCAATTCCATTAAATTAAACAAATATTGGTTGTGTCAGCCATGGAAAGTTTTAATGGTACACTTAACTAATAGTGAAGCAGAATCAAAATATCAATCACATTTAAAACCCCACATTCCTATAAAATATATTCATAATGACTGAGGAGAGGACATTGAATGGGTCGGTGCCACTCTTCACCTCATTTTACCTTGCTCTCCAAATGCATTTGTGTTTCTCTGAAGGAAATATATGGGGTTTGGAACGTGTAATTAGAAGGCTTGCCACCATTCCTCCCTATCAGCTTCAAAATTAATTCCAGAAATTGAGACTCGAAATGTAATTTTGTCAAGAAAAAGAGAGAGGGAGGGAAGGGAGGGGTAAAGGTTTTTTTAAATGGAATTTTATGAAGGAACACTTGGTTTTTATTAACAGCAGCACTTAATGGAAATTAGGTATTGGGTAATTATCTTTGTGGATAAAGGTATCTGAGGAAAGTTAAGAGAGCTATGCATAGTGAGAACCTCTATCCCTATTAAGGAATTGTCTGGCACAGAATTATTGGGAGAAATTATCTGTGCATGTTTGATAATCGATTCTTAGTAAGTTATGTGAGGAAGGGAAGGGAGGGAGGGAGGGAGGGAGGAAGGGAGAGAGGGAGACTGGACGTCCAATTTGTGTTAATTTATTATTAAAATGTATTTTATTTACTAAGTTTATATGCCACCCCTCTCACTTATAAGTCGACTTTAATGCAAATCTATATGTGGAGTAGTGGTTAAGATGCTGGAATAGAACTAGGAAAATAGAACTAACTACTTACAGGCTTGTTGCTGTGGGCATAAAATGAAGAAAGCCAGGGGCGGGATTTAGCCTATTTGGACCAGTTTGGGCGAACCGGTAGCTCCGACAATCAGCTGAGAGCAAACCGGTTAACTCTGACGATCAGGTGGCCCGCTCGCCAGCCCCTGAATTTCCTTTGTTTGAAGCCCAGCTGATTGGTGCAGCAGAGTGGATTGCCACGCCTCAGCTGTTTTACTCACCGGGGTTGCAGCAGAAGGTCAGTTTTAGAGCTGTTTTCAAATGCAGCCCGCGTGCTGCATTTGAATCCCACCACTGAAGAAAGGTTGTAATTCAAGTCAACTTGAGCTCCTGGGAAAGATATTATAAACTCTAACCAATAAGAAAAAATAAATAATAGCTGTTGTCACTGGAGTCTCCATGGGCCTTTGGTGTCGTACACTAGCTATTCCGATGTTCTTTGAGGCCTTTATCTGTTAATACATTTGCTGATTAGATTCGTATTGTTGTTGTGACATTGGTGCAACTCTGACAATATACAGATCGTTAAAAATATAAAAAAAACCCATAAAAGGAAAATCATTAAGGAGAATTCCAGAATTGTTTGGAAATGAATAAAGATGGGTTACCGTATTTTTCGGAGTATAAGACTCACGGGGCTATAAGACGCACCTATCTTTTTTGGTGAGGAAAACAAGAAAAAGAAATCTGCCTCTGCCTCCCAGCAATTTTGCCTTGTTGCAGCAAACAGCAAACAGCCTGCTTTACTTTTGTTTTTGTTTTCAGCATAGCTTGATTAACACAAGGAGAAAAGAATCTGCTCCAGCAATTTACCTCCTTGCAGCAAGCAGCAGAGGCCCATGCAAAACAGCTGAGAGTCGGGAGGCCGATCCAATCAACTTGTGCTAATTAGGTTGTGCTGAAGCTGAAATGGGCTATTTCTTCTTGCTGCTTGCTGCAAGGAGGTAACTGCTGGGAGGCAGAGGCCAAAGGGTGGGGGCCAGTAGGTGGGCAGGGCTACATTCGGTGTATAAGACACACCTAAATTTTCACCCCCTAAAAGGGGGGGGAAGGTGCATTTTATAATCCAAAAAATACGGTATGTAAAACTGCCTACTCAGTGGCAGGTAGCGTCTTCTCTTTCACCAAATCCTTTCTCTGAAAGAATGTGATAGTTAAAGCAAAACAGGCAGAAGGTAAACTGCAGGAACTACCTAATTTTGGGTGGACCATCCAGATGTGAGATTTTTGCATTGTATGCATTGTATACATGGGTTTTAGGCTGATAATGCTGTGTGCTTGAGCTCATAAAATATCATTTGATATAAATTAGTTGTCTTATCTGTTAAAGTCAGATAGGAATTCTTACTTAACATTTTCTTAAACAGTGTGAACTATAGCAGTGATGGCTAACCTTTTTGCTGTTGCATGCCAAAAGCAGGGGGAATGGGGGGTCATGCTTGCATGTGCATGTGCCCACACCCATAATTCAATGTCCCCCCACGGTCCCCCCGCTTTTGGCATGTGGTGGCAAAAAGGTTACTGGTAGGCCCGTTTCTCGCCCTCACGAGGCTCCAGAGGCTTTCTTGGAGCCTGTGGAGGGCGAAAATGGCCCTCCCCACACACACCCTTCAGAGGCCGGAAATGGCCCATTTCCTGACTTCTGGTGGGCCCGGAAGGCCCAAAAATCAGCTGACTGGCTCGCACATGCATACTGGAGCTAAGCTAGGGCAACGCTCATATGCCTACAGATATGGCTCTGTGTGCCACCTGTGGCACGTATGCCATAGGTTGGCCATTACGGAACTATAGTATGCAGTCCTCAGTATGTATACACAAAAGCAAACTCTCCAAAAGACTCAAGGCAGTCCCTTCCGGTTTAAGACATCTTGGTTTTCATAAGTATTTCCTAGGTTAAAAAAAAAAAGAAAGAAAGAAAACATCCAAAGAGAACTCATTAACTATATTTTTAGTTTAAAACCTAACCTTGAAGGAAACAAATGAATTGTTTTCCAAATTCTATTTTTTTAAAAAAATAAAAATAAATGGAAGAAAGTTCCTTGAATCATAGGCTGCATTAGTTCCAAGGAATTGTGACCACATTGAAGTCATAATTAGTTCCTTAAGCATGAATATTCATTCAATAATAGGCATTGAACATTGACCTGATCTATCAAAATCAATAATAGGTGACCCTTTTCTGGCTAAGAAATAATGTGAATCCAAAACAAAGTAATTCTGCAACAATGTCTTTGATTTTTCTTTTCCTGTTTGAGGTTTCCCTATGAGGATTAGGTAGGATGGGGAATCCAATTGTTTTACTAATCATAAATAACCGCACATTCTCCCTCCAATTTTATGACGTAATATCACTTCTGAAAAGAAAAAGGCCATCAGTATGAAAACGAAGATACATTATTTCTCTACTGTTGTGTGTGGCTTACTATTACCTTAATTAATATAACCACTGTACTACTTTTCTGCTTCTCTATGACAGAATAACAGAGTTGTAAGGGACTTGGGAGGTCTTCTTGTCCAACCTCCTGCCCAAGCAGGAGAACCTATTCCATTTCAGACAAATGGTTGTCCAATCTCTTCTTAAAAACCTCCAGTGTTGCAGCATCCATAAGTCTGGAGGCAAGTTGTTCCACTTGTTAATTGTTCTCACTGCCAGAAATTTCTTCATAGTTCTAGGTTGGTTCGCTCCTTGATCAGTTTCCATCCATTGCTTCTTGTCTTGCCTTCAGGTGCTTTGGAGAATAAGTTGGCCTCCTCTTTGTGGCAGCCCCTCAAATATTGAAAGAGTGCTATCTTGTTCCCCACCCCAGTCCTTCTTTTGACTAGGCTAGACATACCTAATCCTTGCTATTGTTCTTCATATATTTTAGCTTCCAGTCCCCTAATCATCTTTGTAATAGCATACTTCATTTGGGTCGATAACATACCTTCCCTGCCTGAATGAGTGGGATGGGCTGATGTGATGGGGTGAAGCCAGTTCCATAGGTAGCTTGGCCCTATGCCAGAGGTGGGTTCTGACCAGTTCTGGAGAACCGGTAGCAGAAATTTTGAGTAGTTCGGAAAACTGGTAGTAAAAATTCTGACTGCCCTGCCCCCATCTATTCTCTGCCTCCCAAGTCTCAGCTGATTGGGAGGAAATGGGGATTTTGCAGTAACCTTCCCCTGGAGTGGGGTGAGAATGGAGATTTTACAGTATCTTTCCCTGCCACGCCCACCAAGCCACGCCCACCAAGCAATGCCACACCCATCAAGCCACATCCACAGAACCAGCAGTAAAAAATTTTGTAACCCACCATTGCCCTATGCCATGTAGAGCTTTATAAATTACAGCCAACAGCTTCCTAATCACAGCACGCCTATCCCAAACAATTACTTTTTACTTACTTACATTGACTGTCTCAATGCTGAAAAAAACAAAATACAGCACAAAATTATGAAAGATGAAACAGGATAGAACACTGAACAAACAAAAACTACAATAGCAATTTTTTTAAAAAATAGATTGAAATCAGAAACGAACAACAAAGAGATGAAAAGATAGCCTTCATTAATCCTTTAGTCTGAGGTCCAATAGGACTACAGATCTTCAGCATGGAACAGAATGTTTTAAGAGAGAACATCAGGTGGATTCCTTGAAGATCTCTAGATGACTTTAAGCAGGTTGATATGTTATCGAGGGGCTTTTCAAATCACCTCTTTGTAAAGCATGCATTCTGTGGTCCTGTACTTCCTTCCTTATCTGAAGTATATTCTCTTTAACCTAGAGAATCCTTCAGAGAAGGCACATACAGAACTGTACTATTATGCAGGCTACTTCTGCTGATTGCCGGCCTGCAATTTGGCAGATCGACTCTCACCAGACTCAAGATTGACTCAACCTTCCATCCTTCTTAGGTGGGTAAAATAAGGACCCAGATTGTTGGGGGCAATATGCTGACTCTGTAAACCGCTTAGAGAGGGCTGTAAAGCACTGTGAAGCTGTATATAAGTCTAAGTGCTGTTGCAATTATTACTATTAGCCAATCGCCAGCATCAACACATCAATCAGCCAATAGGAAGGCACCACATAACCACAAGTCACAGAATAGCCCAAAGTACCTATTCCAATAGAGAGAAGTTCCTTGAAGATGGGCTCCAGCATGAATCTGAAAGCTCGGAAGTGTAAAACTCTGGTCCTGGTGACCGACCCAGATTCAACCTTGCATCATTATTCTGGGACATGTATATTTCCTTTCATTCGTGTACTATTAGGATTTTACAGATAACAATTGATACTTTGAATTGGAACATGAACTGGCCACAAGCACAAACAGTACAGCAAAGGATTGGATATCAAATTAGACTTTTATAGGCAATTGTTTTATTTTAATTATAGATAAAAGATAGCTGTTAGCTACATTCCATTTCATTGGGAACAAGCTTCCTTGGAGTTTATGGATTTTCATTTTAAATAGACATATGTAGACATTATTTATCATTGAAAATGTTGTTATCATTAGAAAGTTTACTCTGGTATCAGATCCAGCTACTTTCATCACATGGCTTTAATATTTTTATATCATTAAATGATCTTAACCAAAATGTCTTTGCTGTGAGAAGGCAGTTTTTAAAAGATGTAGGGACTCCTTCATTTCCCCCCTTTTCTTTACTGTCTAGCTATCCTAAGTGAAATATATTTACATTATATTCAGTTGCTTCCAGCCTATTAATATACTATATTGATCTCCACTTTATCTGACTGTTCAGATGTTAATGGTTTCCATTAGTCCTGCTTTCTAATTTCCAGAGAATCTGATCATAATAAATCTTCCTTAAATCCATTTGCAAGGACTTCCAGATAGAACCCACTGAACTGAGGGTGATGGAGTTTTCTAGAAGACAAGATCAGGCCAATACAATTTGATAGCATAAAATGGAGACTTTTTTTAAAAAAAAATCTGCATTTCTCAGAGCTCTGAAGCACAATACTTTGATTACTATCAAATGGATTCAAGTTTGGGAACTATTTTTAATAAGCCATGTTCTGAATAAATCACAAATACGTGTGGCTTGGCTTTCCTTTTTTTCTCTGTAAGAAAGTAGTCAAATCACTCATCTAGAAACTATTTCTTAGAGGAGTAAATAACCTATTTAGTTTCAATGGAAGATTTAAGAGCGAATATTGTAAGACAGAAAATAATGTACATTTTCTACTATAATGTTTTATATAGCTCTCTAGATGATACAGACGGATACAGATATTTCCACACACCTTCATAGTCCTGCCTTAACCACTTTTGCTATGAGTTAAACAGTCCCAGTTGCTGTAGTCTTTCCTGTTATGATACTTTAGCTTCTCTAATCCTTAACATTTTGGGCATTTTTTTCACATTCTACATCCATTATTCCAAATGTGATCATATCACTGGTTTATTTATAGGATGGTAGCTTGATTTTTAATCCCTGATCTTGTCTAGGCTGGGCAACTAAGTTGAATCCGCTCTGATTAGACTTGGATGAGAGATCTCCATCTCTATGTAAGCCAGACTGGAAATGCAGGGGAAAAAATCCAGACAAAAGCAATGACAAACCATGTTTAATTATTCCTACTAATGCATGTATCTTTAAAAAAACAACAACAACCCATCACAGCAGTAGCACATTGGAATGGTCTTCCCATTGAACTATTCAATAAAATTGTAAAAGTGTTTTCTTCCCAACTCACTTTATTCCCAAAATCTAATTAATGTACATGCCAAGTCTGAAGTGTTGTTGTTCTAATGAGTCTTACTTTGCAGTTAAAGTTTGCTAACTCAAGTCTGAAGTGGAAGTCAGAATGTACAGGATCCTCTCCTCCTCCTCCTCCTCCTCCTCCTCCTCTCTTCTTCTTCTTCTTCTTCTTCTCCTTCTCCTTCTCCTTCTCCTTCTCCTTCTCCTTCTCCTTCTCCTTCTCCTTCTCCTTCTCCTTCTCCTTCTCCTTCTTCTTCTTCTTCTTCTTCTTCTTCTTCTTCTTCTTCTTCTTCTTCTTCTTCCTTCTCTACCTCCTCCTCCTCCTGCTGCTCCTCCTCCTTCTTCTTCATAAAATCTGCTATCATTTGCCATTGGAGTGACATGTTTATGGAAACTCTTTACCCTGTTTGATCCCACTTAGTTAAATGAAGATGGCTGCGTTTTTTAAATCTACTAAGTGCTGCAGTGCATTTTTCATTGATGTATGCCGAGCATCCATGCAGCAGCAGGGAAATGAAGCCAAAAGAAAGAAGCAGATCAGTTCCAAAAAAAGTGAAGCTAGAGAGACAAATATATGTGCTCTGCGGCAGGATGAGAATTCAAAGGGGAGAGACTTCATATTCAGTGAAATTTCGCCCCTTGCATGAATATGAATTTGCATGAGTTTCCCAAGAAAATAAAAATATGGGAGGAAAAAGGCTCATCTTCAGGTAAATTCCAAGCTCAATTTGAATCATTTTCCTGGATTCAATTGAATTTACCTGGATTCAAGCACTGAGTTTGAATCCAGATAAAGTCCTTTTCAACTCTATTATTCTGTTATTCTTTCTATGATCCAATATATCCATCCCATCAAGCCCAAAGAAAGTCTGGAATAGTATAGAACAGTGATCGCTAACCTTTTCGACACCGAGTGCTGACAACGCACGCGCACCCATAATGCAATGCACGTGTCCCTCCCCCACTCCCCACACACACACATGCATCTCCCATATGCGCCCCACCCCCTGTACATGCACGGCAGAGACCAGAAAACCACCTGGCCAGTGGGAGGCGTGCGCAGATGTGCGGCAGAGCTGAGCTGGGAGTGACAGCTTGCGTGCCCGCAGAGAGGGCTCTGTGTGCCACCTGTGGCACACGTGCCATAGGTTCACCATCATGGGTATAGAATCTCTTTCCATGGCAGGGAGTTGGACTAGAAGACCTCTAAGGTCCCTTCCAACCTTATTATTCTATGTTTTAAATAGATCATAGGGTTTACTTGAAATGTTGTTCTTCCCAAGTAATATCTCTCCATGTGCTTACTTATATGTATAAATTAAAATTGAATGCCTTAACCATATGAAAAGAGAAATTGTTCTGCCCCAGCTCCAGATTTCCTAGGATATTGACACACACCAACGATCCTTATCAAATTTATTAAGTAGCAAGAAAGACAAGACCGGCAAAGATTGGCAACCAGCCCAGAAAACAAGATATGATAAACCAAAATACTCTGATAATAAATACGAGTTGTTTCCAGCAAGAAAGCACTAGCTGCGAGCAACTTAAATAGGCTAAGGGAGTGGCCAATTATTCTCAAGCCCTACTCTCAAGTAGACCTCCTCCTCCTGAGTAGCCACTCCTGCCTTTTGGCAACCCTGCGTGCTTGAGCATTGAGGAGAGGCTCCTCCACTTTGCTCTCTCCACTTGAAGGAGCCTCTGGAGGTTCTGAAGGCCCTGCCTGAATCTCTGCCTCTGGCATCAAATCCTCTTCAGCCTCCTTGCTGTCCGACGCGAGCACCAGATGCGCAAGCTGCTGGTGCGGCACCACACCAGCCTCCTCGTCGTCGGGATCAGCCACGATCCGCGCAGGCCGCTGGCGGGCCACAACAGAAAGAGATAAATTTCTAAGAAATGGGAAAATATGGATTAGCCATGTTTTGGAGGGGAAGTTGGGGGATGCAATGGGCTATCTTTGCTTAGGGCTATTCTGTTGATCAGTGTTGGTCCATCAAGATTAATAGTTAAAATCTCAGACAGGTTTTTCTCAGTCCTGAGTTTGAATTTAATGAATATAAAATATTACAGAAGTGCCCAAAAGGATTTCAACATCCAATTATTGTGCTCCCATGACTTGAAATACTGTCTTTGCTTGTTTTGTTTTACTGCTTCTCATTCTCATAGTATTTCCATGCAGCAAAATCTAGTAACAAGAAAAACAAAAATCAAACAATAAAATATCTCTCTTTAAGAACACTTGCAAAACAAGAAAATCCTTAGCCACTTCTAGGAGGGCTCTCAATTTTCAGTGGGAGTACTCCACACTGATACTATAATGTTCTCTACATATTTGATTATCTGGCAAATTAGTACTAATTTCAAGATTGCTCTTAGTCACGGATCTTCCTATGTGCTCCGGGGAATATGCACATGTTTTAATATGAAAAAAGGAGAATGTTAGCTCATCAACCATATAAGATGAGGTAGTTAGAATAGCAGCCATTGTTTATTGTATCTTTAGGCAACATATAATTCTGAAAGATAAGGTACAAATCATAGCAATTCTCTTTGTATAAAGGTATAGGTGACTAAAAATAGAACTTGTATAATTTGTAAACCACTGGGCAAAAATGAACTTGTCATTTGGACCCAGACTAAACGGTTTTACAAGGACAGCATTTTTTTTAGACATCTCAATTTACAACCACAGTTGAGCCTAAATTTTCATTGCTAAACAAGGCAGTTGTTAAGTGTTAAGTGAATTACAACCTTTCTTGCCACAGATGTTAAGTGAATCACTGCAGCTGTTAAGTTAATAACATGCCCCCCCCCTTGACTTTGCTTATCAGAAGGTTGCGAAAGGTGATCATATGACCTCGGGATACTGCAATCATCATAAATACATGCCAGTTGCCAAGCGTCCAAATTTTGATCATCACATGACCATGGGGATGCAGCAAGAGTTGCATGAAAAATGGTCTTAAGTCACTTTTTTCAGTGTCATTGAAAAACTGTCACTAAATGAATGGGTTGTAAACCAAAGACAACAATTGTTAAAGCAGCCAAAACTTTTTTTCAATCTCTCACATGTATTTTTAAAAAGTCGGACTGCTTTAATCCATAACAAGAAAGTGAAAAGAGTATGTTTTTAAAGTAAAGGTAAAGGATATAAGAGCCGTGGTGGCGCAGTGGTTAGAATTAGTGGTGGGTTGCTACCAGTTCACCCTGGTTCAGGCGAACTGGTAGCGGCAATGGTGGGAGGCTCCACCCACCCGCCCAGATGTCATCAAAAACGCTCTGTGCACGTGCAGAAGCGCCGCACGCTCGCAAAGCGAGCGAGCGCTCCTGCTTGCTCCCAATAGAGAACCAGTAGTGCCGGGATTTGAAACTCACTATTGGTTAGAATGCAGTACTGCAAGCTACTTCTGCTGACTGCCAGCTGTCTGCAATTTGGCAGTTTGAATCTCACCAGGCTCAAGGTTGACTCAGCCTTCTCTCCTTCCAAGGTCAGTAAAATGAGTGTGAGTCTAGGGGATGGGGTTTATCTCTGTTTCTTGCCTGAGAGAGCCAGCATTGTCCAAAGACATTTCTGTGGTCATATGGCCAGCTTGACTATACGCCAAGGCGCACGTAACATTGTTATCTTCCCACCAAAGTTGTACCTATTTATCTACTCACATTTGTATGCTTTCGAACTGCTAGGTAGGTAGGAGCTAGAGAGAGAAATGGGAATTTACCCCATTGCAAAGTGCTCGGGTCTCAAACCCAGGCTGTCAGCTTTCCAGCTGACTAAGCTCAGTGATCTGTCCCTGTACCCACACACACACAAACACAGCCAGCCGAGGGTTAAGGAAAGACTTTGGAACGCACCCAGTTTCTTTATCTCCAACTTGGCAGCGATAGACACACCGTCTGCCAAGTGCCTTTATTTTCACAGAAAAACAGAAAGATAAATACTCAGCTTCCAAATGTCCAACAACCATAAAGATTTCTCTCAGCAGTTCCGAACGAGGCTTTAGTGACTATCCAAGGTTAGTTTTGTTCATCACAAGGATCACTGACCACCACCCTCTATTATATAGTCTCTGGGGTGTGGTCCAGTGACTCAGTTCTAATCCCTAGCACACCTCCTGAGCTGCTGCAATCGTTTATCATGACTTCGGAGGCGTGTGTCCAGGAATGATGTTTCTCCGTCACTCTGATCCGAGCCACCTGTCTCCCTGCTAATCTCCTCTCCCTCGACCGGCATCTGAGACAATGCCAGAGGGGAGGGGCCTGGAGAGGGAGGCCTGGCTGACTCCTCTTCCTCATGCTCGGAGCTTTCTTCCTCCGATGGGACAGGCTCAGAGGGCGGGGCCACAACACTCAGTGTCTTTACAGTCATTCGCATCTTTCAGTCTCAAGAGACTAAGGTATCGTGCTCTGGAAAGAGGTCCTAAAATAGCATTTAGTGTTACTAAAAAGGCCAATTCAAGAGTGGCAATCTCTTCCACACTGAGGGCAGAAAGACACTGATCTGTCCTCAGTGTCTTTAACCACTCAGCCATTGCATCCTCTGTTTTTAAAGTAAGGATTTTAAAAGATGGGTACCAATAATGAGCCTGTTAAAAAGACACAGTGGTGAGAAATTCCAGTCCTACGAAGATTAGTTTTCATTCCAACTTAGATGCCAGTATTGGCCCTGTTTGCACTCCACCCCCACTATCTGCGATTCAGAAAGGTATTTTGGAAGAGCCTTAAATGGGGCCCATGGAATTTGGGATCTCAGGACCAGGCATAGTTAATGAACAACCAGAGTTTGGTAATCTGCTTTCTTCTGCTTCTCATAAGATTGGAAAATGGTCAACCATCTGGAATCCATATTATACAGTTTTGGACAGTGTTCAACTTCAGAGAAGGGGTCATATGTTTCACAGGCCTGGTCACCTGATAAAGGCTCTGTGAGTCAAAAACATTTTCAACAGCAACTTATAATAGATGCTTTGATCCCATTCACTCCCCTCGTTTCCCCCACATTTCAAAACTATACCAAGATATGTGCTTGATTATTGATGGAGGAAGCCAAGAGAAGCCTAGACAGTTCTCAAATAAGCCATTTTGTTTTACCCAAACTTCAGAGTGTTGTGTGATTTAAAGCACTCAGCTCTGTCCTCCTTCTCAAACAGCTGCTTTTATTTTTTTATTTTATCTTTTTAGCATTTATAGACAGTAGAGGGAGCTGTTGGTATTAGTTTTGGCGCCCTGGTTCCCTGTTGCCGCTTTTCCTTTGTCGTTTAATTCGGCGTTTGAATTCGAGCCACAGTTTTAAATACGTTGGCATTAATATGCAAAATGGAACATGGAAAAGGAGATAAGTTCCTCTAAACCTTCAACATTTAGGAAGTTTTTGTGGGACATTTTTTTTTTAATTTTTCATCTAAGTTCAGATGTCAGTAATATTGGCTATTCTACTTACAAGAAACTCTTAGCTGATTCACTCTGTAAAAAACAACAACAGAGTAATATACACTTTTTAAAATAGAAGAAAAAGAGCTTAAGCTGTTTTGTCAGTTAGGAATGCTTCCTTCCCCCTCCCCCACCCCTCAGTTTCTGAAGAGGGATTAGAATGAGCACGGGAATTTTTAGTTTTATTTTGGGGGGTCTTCAGGGGATCATTAAGAAGGTAAAATTTATGGCAGGTTCAAAACCACATTCGTCTTTTGGTAAAGCCCACTTGCTCAATTTGTCACTGTCAATGGACTGAGACCAATTTATACCCACCAGAAAACATGCCATTTGAATCATATCCGTTTACTGAAATAATACAAGTAAATCTCACAGATGCATGCCATTTTCACATATTATTTTGGAATGGGACATCAGGTTTAAAAGTAGCCAATTTTACAGCCAATTGCATATTCCTGCTCCCCCCACCCTTTTGTAGAGCATGGAAGTCTAATAAGCTGGTAGGGAGCCAGAAAGGACAGTGTCGAGCAGACATTGCTTCAAAACTAATGTGGAAATAAAGGAGTCAGAAGAGAAAGATTAACTTGCTGGGGGATTTGACTTTTTAGTTGCTGCTGCTGCTGCTGCTGTTGCTTTTTAGGTCTTGAACCATTCTTCCTACTTCTCATCTAATATAACATGAATTGATAGGAGCTGAGGCCAGAGGCGTCTGCTGGAAAGGGGGAACCGTCTTCATTTATTTGACACTCCCACACAGATGCTCCTGGCCTAGGACATAACAGTGACAAATGGCAGAATCTTATTTAGGTTAGTTTGATAAACCATTAGGCGTCAAGCAAGATGATGTAGATAGTAAGGAAAATGACCTGGAAAAAATATGCAAGAATTGTTACCAAGGCAAAAGGAGGAGGAGGAGGAGGAGGAGGAGGAGGAGGAGGAGGAGGAGGAGGAGGGGGAGGAGAAAAGGTCAAAATATTATTTGAACTTTGGGAAACAAAATAATATTCAGAAGCATCTCATGCAAATGCCTTACTGATTCACTGGGGTATCAAAACAAGGGTAAGGATAGTATAATCAAACTTGCCAAGTTTCTGTTATTGTAGCTTATCTCAATAAAGTACAGTTCTAGGCTTCCTATGGAGTTGATTTTCTGGTCCGGTCTACCTAGTGGGATTGACAGGTTACTATAATCCATACACAAAGAAAGCTACTGTACCTCCAATCTTGATTTTGAATCAAAGGAAGCACTTGGGCACCTGCTAAATATCACATCAGTGGCAGGGGAACATTTTTTTGATGAGTTAATAATCTCACATCAATAGTGAAATGATGTCAGGCCAATAGTGACAATAATGTTTCTTATTTCCCTCAAAATAGAATACCAGGCATCTCCCTGAAAAGGACCCATGCAATCAGATTCATTCATTCATTCATTCATTCATTCATTCATTCATCCAAAATATTGTATCAAGCCTGCCATTTCATCTAAAATTTCCAGATCCACCTTAATCAGTACAGGACAAAGATCCTGGGAAAACATCCTTCTGTGCTGCTTGTTTGACATGGCCACTCCTCCATCAGAAATGAGAACAATATGTATAGGTCTCATTTAGTAGCATTTGCATTACAGACCTAGACATTTCAGATCACTGAAATTATTAATTGGAGTGTTTCTGCAGCCTTGATTATTCCTACCATCTTCCCGGACAATTCTCTTATATGGCATTCTAGGATGATGCAGAAATTCAAATCATCACTAGAGTCACCAAATAGTCAACTTTACAGAAAACACCAACCTGTAATTGGACCAACAATCCAGATCAAGTGCTAGATTTAAAGATAAGAAGCCAAAAGAAAGAACAGGAGAAACATTTAGCATCTGAACAGCAGATTTCATCTGCTCACTATCTTCCTCAAAATTAATTATTCATTAATAAATGTCTCCAAATTTGCGGCTTGGTCTATAGATCAACATATGTAACTGTTATATGAACATATAGCTAGAGAACCATTGTAGCCTAGTGATTAAAGTGCTGGATTAGGAGCTGGGAAAGCCAAATTCTAGACTTCCTTTAGCTACAGAAGTCATCTGGATGACTTTGAGCAAGTTGTTCCCTCCTAGCCCTAAAGCAACATAAGGCTATGCAACAGGTTGCCTGGAAAACAAAACCTTTTGTTGCATCATGCATCGAGCATCTTCACTGTAAGAACTAGGCACGTACAAAACATAACACAGGGCCTTTCAACCAAGTGGGATAAATAGTAAGAAAAACAATATGTAACTATAGAACCTGCTTGTGCTCTTTGTTTTAGTGTATTTTGGTCTCTGTGGGGAGATGCAAGTGATCCTCACATCAATGATACATTCTTCTATCTATGAAAAAGTGTGATTTTTCCATTACTCCATATTTTTTCCCAATCAAAACACTAAGGGATACGCTTCTACATTTTATGTACATGCACATTCATATATCTGTACTACAGCATCCATCTAACCATAATGCATTTGATATATGCTACAGGAAGTCGTTAATTTATGACTGCAATGGGGACCAGAATTTCTATTGCTAAGCAAGGCTGCTGTTAAGTGAGATATGCCCAATTTTATGATCTCTCTCTTGCCACAGTTGTGAAGCAAATTACTGCAGTTGTTAAGTGAATCATGCAGTTGTTAAAGCAAATCCAGCTCTCCTCCCTCCTGCATTGACTTTGCTTGTTGGAAGCCAGCTGAGAAGATCACAAATGGTGATCACATGATCTTGGGTAAGTCCAACTGTCATAAATACATGCCAGTTGCCAAGCCATTTTTTATTTTTACGTGACTGTGGGATACTGCAACAGTCAGAGGTGTCAAGACCTGAAATAAGTCACTGTGACCTTGAACAATTGCTAAACACAGTTGAGCTCCACATTTCTGTTGCTAAGTGAGACATTAGTTTGCTCCCTTTTATGTTTCTTGTCACCGTTGTTAAGTGAATCACTGCAGTTGATAAGTTAGTAACCTGGTTGTTAAGTGAATCTGACTTCCTCATTGATTTTGCTTGTCAGAAGATTGCAAAAGGTGATCATATGACCGTCATAAATATGAACCCATGTCCAAACATCTGAATTATTATTTTTTTTGCAAAAAGTTTTTTTATTTTTTTCCAAACATACAAATTACATCCTTTCGGAACAGAGCTTTGATCCGGTTATCACTTTGTTCAATTTTTAACAAAATTTTTAACAAAATTTTATCTATACTATTTTGCCATAGCGCTTATTTCTAAATCTTATATCACATATTCAACTAATACCATCTTAAAAAAAATTAACACATATTTCCTTAATCAAAACAATTACCCTTCTATTAACCCACCTTAATTCTTAATTCAAATAATAACTCATAATACAACAATTCTTACCCTAAATCCTCACTATTAACAATACAATTCAAACATATTTATATATCATTATGCTCATTAAATCTTTATTCCATTATTACTTTATCAAATTTAAATCTTATCTTTTTAATTTTAGAAATATAGCAATTTAACATTTAAACATAGTTCTTAGTTCAAATAATGCTTTTTAACACAATTTCCAAATTATCCTAAATTTTATCTATCAAACCATACCATTTATATAACACCAATTAAATAATTTTGTTTATAAATCATAATCATATATTATTTCAGTTTTCTTTTCTTTTTCACTTAGGTAATAAATGCTCAAATTATCACAATTGTTATACGTATTTAAACAATATCGTAATTATTATAGCTATCAATTTTCTAATTTAACCTTTTCTTTTATCCTTCCTAACCTGGTTGTTAAGTGAATCTGACTTCCTCATTGACTTTGCTTGTCAGAAGATTGCAAAAAGTGATTATATGACCCTAGGACACTGCAACCGTCATAAATATGAACCCATGTCCAAACATCTGAATTTTGATCACATGCCCAGGGGATGCTGCAAAAGTTGTAACTGTGAAAAACAGTAATTAAGTCGCGTTTTTCAGTGCCATTATAACTTTGAATGGTCATTAAATGAACTGTTGTAAATCAAGGACTACCTGTATATGGTAAGTGGCTGGGTAGGTTAATGATTTTAGAATAGAATAGAATTCTTTATTGGCCAAGTGTGATTGGACACACAAGGAATTTGTCTTTGGTGCATATGCTCTCAGTGTACATAAAAAGACAAGATACATTCAACAAGAATCATAGGTACAACACTTAATGGTAGTCATAGGGTACAATAAGCAATCAAATCATACAAGGAAACAATCAATATCAATATAAATTGTAAGGATCAAGCAACAAAGTTACACTCATGCAGTCATAAGTGGGAGGAGATGGGTGATAGAAATGATGAGAAGGTTAATAGTAATGCAGACTTAGTGAATAGTTTGACAGTGTTGAGGGAATTATTTGTTTAGCAGAGTGATGGCGTTCGGGAAAAAACTCTTCTTGTGTCTAGTTGTTTTGGTGTGCAGTGCTCTATAGCATCGTTTTGAGAGTAGGAGTTGAAACAATTTATGTCCAAGATGCGAGGGGTCTGTAAATATTTTCACAACCCTCTTTTTGACTCGTGCAGTATACAGGTCCTCCATGGAAGGCAGGTTGGTAGCAATTGTTTTTACTGCAGTTCTAATTATCCTCTGAAGTCTGTGTCTGTCTTGTTGGGTTGCAGAAGTATTGTTTTAAGTAAAACAATTGGATCCAGTTAAAAATACGATCCTACGATCTGGAACAAGCTCCCCCCGGAGATACGGAGGATCCCGGATCTGCGCACCTTCCGTTGTGCGCTCAAGATTTTCTTATTTCATCAAGCTGGCCTGACCTAAATCTTTTCCCCCTTTAAATGTAAATTTTAATTTGTTTTCAAATTATTGGCTATTTTAAATTTGTCTCAGCCAAATTATTTAATTTGTTTTTATTCTATTTTAAATTTTTGTATTTATGTGTTTTATTCTGTGGCTGTTCACCACCCTGAGTCCTTTGGGAGTAGGGCGGTATATAAATCCAATTAAAAAAAATTAAACACGCACAGTAAAACATAATTCACAAATGGCTCCTTTAAGAACAGAGATGGAAAGCATGAAATGAACAAAACTTCATTTGTCTTATTCCACTATGTTTATCTAAACATCTCGCTAGGATGTACAGGAGATGAAAATGCCATACCTTCGAAAGGATGAGGCTGAAAAAGTCTTCATCTGCATGCAAATCTAGTCAAGTGCTCCAAATTCTTCTCTCTCACTATTGTTTAGAAGGCCCTCATTTACATTCTGACTCTCCAAACTGAGGTATTTATATATGGAATGGTGGAATAGGATGGCTTTGTTTCTCATTTCAAAACACAAAGCATTTTTCAGTCCTTAGAATAGCAAAAAAAGGCTGAAATCCATGGAAACCTGAGTTGGCTGCGTTGCATAACATTTTCTTTTCTCCAAAGGATGAAAAGACAACCTACAAAACAAAACCGAAATTCTGTTTCTTCCTTCTCACCTAGCTTAGCTCTGAGCTAGAATAGAATAGAATAGAATAGAATAGAATAGAATAGAATAGAATAGAATAGAATAGAATAGAATAGAATAGAATTCTTTATTGGCCAAGTGTGTTTGGACATACAAGGAATTTGTCTTTGGTGCATATGCTCCCAGTGTACATAAATACATTAATTAAGAATAAAATACATTAATTAAGAATAAAAAGATACAATACTTAGTGATAGTCAAGGTTACTAATAAGCTATCAAATCATACTAGGAAACAAATACAAACAATATAATTGAAAGATACAAGCAACATGGTTATAGTAATAAGTGGGAAGAGATAGATACTAGTAAGGAAGAGAAGACTAATAGTAATACAGTCTTAGTAAATTATTTGACAGCGTTGTGGGAATTAGTTAAGTAGAGCAATGGCATTTAGGAAAAAACTGTCCTTGTGTCTAGTTCTTTTGGTGTGCAGTGCCCTATAGTGTCTTTTTGAGGGTAGAAGTTGAAACAATTTATATCCAGGATGCGAGGCCCATGATTCTGAAAGAGGTAAGCTTGGATGTGGTGATTCTGTACTGAAAGAGAGCTAAGTAAAGGGGAAAGCATTTGCTAATGGTGCATAGCCCCTTACAGGTAGTCCTCGATTTATGAGCCGTGGTGGCGCAGTGGTTAGAATGCAGTACTGCAGGCTACTTCTGCTGACTGCCTGCTGCCAGAGTTCGATTCTTACCGGCTCAAGATTGACTCATCCTTCCATCCTTCCAAGATGGGTACAATGAGGACCCAGATTGCTGTTGGGGGCAATATGCTGACTCTGTAAACTGCTTAGAGGGCTGTAAAGTACTCTGAAGCGGCATATAAGTCTAAGTGCTATTGCTATTTGTTTAGTGACAGTTGAAAGATACCACAGCACTGAAAAAAGTAACTTACTATCCATCTTTGCACTTATGGCTATCACAGCATCCTCATGCCCATGTGATCAAAATTGGGCACTTGGCAATCAGCATGTATTATTTACAATGATTGCAGGGTCCTAGGGTCATCTCATTGCCTTTTGCAATCTTCCCAGCTGCCTTCTGACAAGCTAAGTCAAAGGGGGAAGTTGAATTGGCTTAATGACGGTGTGCTTTGCTTAATAACCACAGAAAAAAAGGTCATAAAATCATTCATGACACTTACTTAGCAGCATAAATTCTGGTTTCAATTGTTGTTGTAAATTGAGGACTACCCGCACCCTTTATGTCTTAAGCTGAGAAAAAGAAATTACTGAGTGGATATATACAATACAATAAACTGTATACCTAAATTAACAAAATGCAATTTCTGTGTTCTCAAAACATGCTAAATCCAGAACAGAATAACAGAGTTGGAAGGGACCTTGGAGGTCTTCTAGTCCAACCCCCTGCTCAAACAGGGACCCCTTACAACATTGCAGACAAATGATTGCCCAATCTCTTCTTTAAAACCTCCAGTATTGAGCACTCACAACTTCTGGAGGCAAGTCATTCCACTGATTAATTGTTCTGTCAGGAAATTTCTCCTTAGCTCCAGGTTGGTTCTCTCCTTGATTACTTTCCATCCATTGCATCTTGTTCTGCCTTTAGATGCTTTGGAGAATAGGTTGACCCCCCTCTACTTTGTGGCAGCTTCTTATATATTGGAATACTACTATCATGTCACCCCTCCTCATCAGTGGTGAAATTCAAATTTTTTTATTACTGGTCAAGGATGGGTTCTACTTACCTTTACTACCGGTTCACAACAGGATCACGCGCATGCGCAGATCACCTACGATGACATCAGGGGCGGTGGGTGGAGCCTCGCACCAGTTTTACTACCGGTTCTTGCGAACCGGTAGTTCTGTGGGCGTGGTTTGGTGGGCGTGAGGGGAAGAATACTGCAAAATCTCCATTCCCACCCCACTCCAGGAAAAGGATACTGCCAAATCCCCATTCCCTCCCCACTCCTGGGGCCAGCCAGAGGTGGTATTTGCCAGTTTTCTGAACTACTCAAAATTTCTGCTACCAGTTCTCCAGAACCTGTCAGAACCTTCTGGATTTCACCCCTGCCCCTTATCCTTCTTTTCATAAACTAGACATATATTCAATTCCCTTTTTTTAACAACATGATGACCAAAACTGGATGCAATATTTCAGGTGTGGTCTTACCAGGGCAGTATAAAGTAATATTACACTTCATGTGATCTTGATTCTATCCCTCTGTTAATGCAGTTTAGGACTGTGCTACCTTTTTTGGCAGCTGCAGCACACTGCTGGCTCATATTTAAGTGATTGTCCCCTGGGATTCCAAGATCCCTCTCACAGTTTTTGCTCCCTATATGCAGGTAAAAACTCTGAAAATGTAAGACTACAACCTATCCTGCTGTTTCTGCTCCAAGGTCTGTCATTTTTAAAAAAAAAATCAATCTTATGACTTAACACAATGGCTTAGTTACACCCAAACACAATTATTATGCTATCACAATGCGCTGAACAACAAATCTTGTTTCAGTCTACCCTATTAGACAAGGTAGGCAATTATGGCCTCTTTGTGACCTGTGGACTTCAAGTCTTGGAATTTTTGAGCCAGCATGGAATTTTGGGAGTTGAAGTCCATAGGTCATAAAGGGGTCATAATTGCCTACCTCTGCTATTGCCTATCCTACATATGTTGTAGAGACCATAATATTTTTTCCCATGTAACTACTCCTGTACCATCTGTTGCAATTCCTAGACAACTTCTCCAGATGATTAAAGGCCCTCGTGAATAATGAGGGATGAAATTTTTGTGGCTCTCAGTGGGAATACCAACTATTCCAGGGGTGGGTTCTACTTACCTTTACTACTGGTTTGCAGCGGAGCCGCGCGCTCTTCTGCGCATGCACAGAAGCGTTTTGGTGACATCAGGGTCAGTGGGTGGAACCTCCCACCGGTTTTACTACTGGTTCTATAGAACCGGTGCGAACCGGGGACAACCCACCACTGAACTATTCCTTCTTTAAGCTTCAATAAACCTTTTAGGATCCAAACTGATTGAGTGCAAATTTTGCACTCTCCAGCAGCCTCTGTGCTTTAGTCCATATTCAAGCCTCCTGTTTTAGTCCATATTCAAGCCTCCTGTTTCTTCACAAAGGTTTCTGGAAAACAACAAGGAGAGTAAAAATGCAGTCACTCCTCTTTAAATTTGTCCATTGCAAGATCCAAGCCCTTATAATAAGAATAAATGTCACTTCTATTGAAAGATTCCTAATCTTAAAATAGCCAATAAATATGCAGAGCATTTATAAAGCACCTTTTAAAAAAAACAAATAAAGCAGGAGAATGAAATAATATTTAATACATTATGAAGGGAGCAAATACATATCATTAAAATATGTAGCAATAAAACAATTGCCAATCCCTCCTGAAAAATCATTAAAATATTTTCCAGAAAATTTTATCCAGAAGTGCAGATAATTCTATATTGGGACGATGCAGTTGCCTTCATCTAGTTCCTATGAAATAAGAAGTACCAGGTTTGGAGTATTTCACCATTGGAAATCACCACCAAGATGGATTGATGGATCTTAACCTGTGTGCCATCTACCGAACATCTGAAGACAATGGTAACGCTCACAATAAATGAGCAGATTCCTCAAACAGCTATCAGTGCCCAGCAATTCACAAAACTATCAATAGCATAATACAATCTTGCAGTTAACGCTGGACAGCTGCAATACATATTTTTCATTACAGCATATTCATGATGTAGTGTTAGAGCAGAGCTAGGTGTAAAATTACATTACATGGTTTAAAACAGGTTTGGCACCTATCAAGAAGGCCACTGAGAAGGCAAATAGAAAATGCTCAATAGAGGTCATTCTGTTAAAAGACCTTAAAAAAAATCTATTGAAGACCTCAGAATGTAAAGTGTTAGGTGAAAATTCCCAGAGAAGTCCTGAGAATCCCATTAGGATGTTGTAGCTGTATCTCCAGTGTTGATTTGTATCAAGAATGGGTACAAAAAATATTTAAGAAGCTCAATGGAAAGCAAATGACTGCATTGATTTCTTCTTGAATATAATAAACATTGGAGTGTGAGAATGTGTACGATAGATAAGATGTGTGTATGTGTGAAGGGGTGTGTGATAAGATATAAAGCATGTAAGTTAGTATAGGAAAAAGCATACTGAGTGTTATATGCCATGGGATATCTCTGTCCAGTTGTTTATTTTAGCCACATCTGCTTTGGACTACAGTCCTAGATATAGCTAGCACACCTATTTATTTATCTCAGAATAGGTTCATTACCCCCAATCCTGCTCTAGGTTTCTGTAAGACTTTGATTTTTGGCTTTCCATACCATATTAAACGGATGGCTACTACAAACAATCTGTACTGTATTGTACTGTGTCTAAAAGAAATTAAGCTAAATAAATGTCTCTAAATTTAAGTATCAAGATCAAAGGATGCTATTGTCCATGGTGGTGCTCAAAATGTGATACACTTTAAGGAAGGGGTGTCCAGTCTTGACAACTTTAAAACTTGTGGACTTCAACTCCCAGAATTCCCCAGCCAGCCATGGGGAATTCTGGGACTTGAAATCCACAAATCTTAAAGGTTGGACACCCCTGGATTAAGGTATACAATCATTCAAGTCTTCTGAAAGTCATTTCTATTAGAAAAAGAAATGTTCAGATAATCATCTTACATTATTGAGCTGGATTAATATGTGCAAAACATCTACGATTTGGGTTTAAGATTTATTTCACCTGCAACATTAATTTTCATGGGAACTTTCAATTTAAGCTCTTTTTGAATTGCAATATCTAATTAAATTTTAATTGTAAATCATGTCCAGACATTAGTTGTTTCCTGGCTCAAATTCTTTAGCACATATGGTGCTAGTATAAACTTGTGCCAGCCTGCCTACTCTGTGTAATTTTGCATGCAAATAGTTTTGTGTCTCTTATTGAGGTGCTAGAACATGTTTGGTACACTTGAAAATATTTGCATTGCAAAAGAAGAGTCAAATCTCTTGAGGAAAACCAATTTTACCATTTTTTTTTTATTAGGCGATGACACTGGGCACAGTGTTAAGAACTGTTCTATGAAAAATTAAGTTGAAGGTGAAGCTGACATTTTAAATCGAGCTACACAGAAGGAAGACACGCCAATGTTTTGGCAAGTTTCACAGCTACTATGAAATGAGTTCTGAGATTAGTCACCACTGCTTTTTTCATTAAATGCCATTCCCCATTTTGTCAGGGTAAGTTCTTAGAAAATGGAATAGAGAATACAGAATATATGGTTTTGGATATACCTATGAGTACCATAAATGTACTTTACTTTTATTCTGGTTTAACTCTCATAGTTATTACAAATGGTTGGTAGAAATTATGACTAGGTGACAGTTCTAGGATGTTTGTTTACATTTTCTACCAATGTGTACAGACTTGCACACTCCTCAGGGATCAGGGAAGGGAAAATAATTGTTAAGCCATTTGATGTCCATAGTTGATAGACATAATTGATGTCCATAGAGAGGCCTGCTTCAAATGTTTCAAATACAGGAGTCCTCAATTTACAACAGTTCATTTAGTGACTGTTCAAAGTTACAACGGCACTGGAAAAAGTGATTTATGACCATTTTTCAGAGTTACAATCTTTGTAGCATCCCCGTGATCATGTGATCAAAATTCAGATGCTTGGCAACTAGTTCATACTTATGACCATTGCTGGCATCGTCTTTTGCAATCTTTTGACAAGCAAATCAATGGGGAAACCAGATTCACTTAACAACCAGGTTACTAACTTATCGCTGCAGTGAATCACTTAACAACTGTGGCAAGAAATGTCATAAAATGGGGCAAAACTCACTTATCAAATGTCTCACTTAGTAACAGAAATTTTGGGCTCAATTGTGGTCATTAGTTGAGGACTACCTGTACTTGAGGCAGGGAATATTGATTGGAAAAAGAGAAGAACATGTCGGCACCACAATCTTAGTCCCTCTGCATTCTCAAAATATTTAGCACAACAGCAGAAAGTTCAAGAAGACACAGTCCATAGTTTCAAGCTGTGAACTTGATCTGAAATTGGCAAGCTAGTGAACCACTTAATATCAAAGCATATATCTGACTCAGATCAATATTTCTGCTGTCCTAGTGCCAAGAAAAATAATTTTTCCATTTTTTTTCTTTTGGATATGTATTTAACTTAGAGGGAGATTTCTTAAAATATATACCTAATCTATACCATAAATCTTCATAGATCTGTGTAGCTTGTGGAACTGGCATATTGAACTTTTCCTTGTATATCATTTAAACACCAATTGTTAATTTTTCTTTGCATAATTTATATCCCGTCAGCCATGTTTTGTCCCCTGGATTCTATAAAAAGTGTCTTATCATTGTGTATTCTCCTTCCTTGTAAAATTACAATATATTTAGCTATAAATTCATCAATATGCAAATAACCTGCCCGGAATATGTCAAGTTGCTTTATAAAATGTTTCAGAGGAAAGCCTGCTGTCAAATTGTATTGACTCGAGGTAAGTCATGTGGGCCAGAATAATCTGATATAATCTTTCAAAAAATATTTCCTTAATATAATATAATGAATGCTTTTGTTTCTTAGAACTGAGATGTTTCTTTGGATCATAGTTGATAGGTACAAAACAAACATTAAAATGAGCTGCTACTTTATAAGAATTTCCGCAACAACCAAAATTGGCATCTACTTTTTTAACCATGCAAATTCTTCACAAACAGGCTTTGCCGGAATTTAAGGAATAAGTATGCTAGGCCCAATTTGTACATGGAAGTGTACTTCCATGTGGTGATCACACACCAGATGAGACATATAGCGCATTCAGTTTTGATTTTATACTGGCTAAACCACAGGTGTCAAACTCGATCGTGTCATGTGACGTATTGTGATGTATTGCAATATTTTTTTGCCTTTGCGGAGCTGGGATGGACATGACCTACGCATGACGCATCTGGCCTGTGAGCCGCCAGTTTGACAGGCTTGAGTTAGACTTAATTTTAGTTTAGGGTTCATATTTATTTCTTTTGTCCCTTTGACACAATAAAGGAGTACAGTGGCTCTAGTGGTTAGAACCGTGAGTAGGAGATTAGCAAGCCCGCGTTCAAGACCTGAGAGCTGCCATGGGGCAGGGTTGAGTTCTTGTCCTTCATTCCAGCTTCTGCTGGGGACATGAAAGGAGTCCCCGACTGGATGTCTCCAGGGCAACAGTGGTGTTTCTTTCAACCCGGAAGCACCTCAGAGCCTCTGACATGAATGTAAAAACAATAAATAGAAACAAGTACTGTGTCAACCCTGGAGCCATCTTTGAGCATCTTCAGGGTTGCCACAGCGAGGCTGGATGAAGCTGTGGGAAAGGGAGTGGGAGTAGAGATACCTGGGGGAATATGTAGCCAAAATAACATTCTTTCTTCTGGGAACCAAGGACACTGTCATCAGCACCTGGAGGGGCATGGAGGGGAGGCATCTGGGATAGGAAGAGGGACCTGATAGGGGCATGTTATGGTTGTGTTTGTTGGGGTGAAGAATTTTGGATTTTGAACTGGGTGGGGAAAACCTGGGGAACTTCAAAGTTGGGTTTTCACCAGCTGTGCCAATATGACATGCCTAATAAATCTATATTTTGAGGAATCCTGCCTTGGCATTTTGATTTCATATGGACTGTTACTTGGAACTCTGACATACTGTATAGGTAGTCCTTGACTTACAACTTACAAGAGCCTTGATAGTACAGTGGTCTAAGCACCCTGTTATTAACACAGCTGCCTGCAATTACTGCTGGTTCGAATCTCTCCAAGGCTCAAGGTTGACTCAGCCTTCCATCCTTTCTAAGGTAGGTGAAATGAGGACCCAGTTTGTGGGGGCAATAAGCTGACTTTGTATAAATATACAAAAGTATGAAGGCTATTGCTTAATGCATTGTAAGCCGCCCTGAGTCTCCGGAGAAGGGCAGCATATAAATCAAATTTAAAAAAAAAAATAATTAAAAAAAAAAACTAGGGGTGAAATCCAGCAGGTTCTGACAAGGAGTGGAAATTTTGAGCAGTTCGCAGAATCGGTAGCGGAAATTTTGAGTAGTTTGGAGAACTGGCAAATACCACCTCTGGCTGGACCCAGAGTGGGGTGGGAATGGAGATTTTGCAATATCCTTCCCAGGAGTGGTGAGAGAATGGGGATTTTGCAGTATCCTTCCCCTGGAATGGGGTGGGAATGGAGATTTTGCAGTATTCTTCCTCTGCCACACCCACCAAGCCACATCAAGCAACATCACACCCACCAAGCCACGCCCACAGAACCGGTAATAAAAAATTTGGATTTCACCACTGCTTACAACCATTTGTTTAATGACTGTTCAAAGTTACAATGCACTGAAAATAAGTAACTTACGGTCGTTTTTAACACTTGATGTCCATTGCAGCATCCCTTGCAGCCAGATTCACTTTACAAGCATGTTACTAACTTAACAACTACAATGATTCACATAACAAT